>CM053791.1:135235747-135620747 GCA_028749045.1 Cupressus sempervirens | reverse complement strand
ACATTACCCAATTTTGTGCAATGTGTATCTACTTTCCAATTAAGGAAATAATTCCAGTCAGCAGTGTTTATATAATCTCAGTTTCTTTGCCAATAGTGGCATGTTGTGATGGTTAAGTTGTTGTGTTGTTATCCTTGCCATCAAAGTTCAAATCTCATGGGGATGAGGTCCCCCATTTGTGGCCTCACTAGTTCATAGCTCCAGGTCAAAGCGTTTACCCCTCTTTAAAAAAAAAAAATAATCTCAGTTTCTTTCCCTTCTTTCTACTCTCACAATGAAATAAGGACAATTATTCTTAATAGTATGGTAGACTACGAGTATTGTAAAGTTCATATACAAATTCTAAGTCAGAAAAGTACTTTGTATCATTTTAATTTTTAAATAGAAAGTCATGTCTTATACAGTCAATGATCGATGGCATTGAACAATGTAAGATACAGATTTTAAAATTAGAGACCAGCAAAAAACAATTTTACTTTTGTCTTTCAAATACTTTTCGAATAAGACAATAATATGTTATTAATTAGAATGTAATTTGAGCTAAATTTGAAATAGTGAGACATAAGGTCCTGTTACTAATTCTTAGACTAAAAGTGCGAAATAGTAAAAGTTAACTTACTTGAATCAAATTCAATTTTATCCTTAATGTGAGATGTTTAAGGTTGACTGAAATAAGATATCAAAATAACATTAAACAGCTAGTCCCATGAACTACCAATTAATTATCCAAATGGATTTACAACAAAAATTTCAAAGTTGACAATTTTTAATGAAGGTTTTGCAAATGGGGTACAAGTAGAGTGGGTTTAACCATGGAGGAAGCTACATAGATAAGTGCGCTCAAGCTGGAGTAGTGCTGGGATGGGTGACCTCCCAGGAAGTCCTAATGCTTCACCTCTATGAGCATCACCTAGACCCAATCAATGCTAAGAATTCCATTTATTCTCATGAGAGATGAATTCCATTCAATCACTAGTCATGAAATATGGGTCAATGAGTTTGACTCAAAAAATTGCATAGTTAAATCCAGATAGCAATATTGAAATGTTTATTATCTTATATTCTTCTTCTAATGAACATTGAAAGAAATTTAAAAAGATAAATGAACATTCATAATCTGATTTATTCTTTATGATAAACATTGGGAAGTTGAAATGATCCAAAATTGATTTATCTCTACTACTACACTTTCTCATCTTGATGATGGATCATGTAGTATGATCTGAAATGTTGATGGTAAAAAAAGACATACAATCAAATCCAAAAAACAATTTATTTACAAATGTATTGTGGAAATCTAATAATGTTAATTGCGAAGACCACCAAGTAAACTCTTTATTTTTTATTTTTTCTAATGTGACCATAAGCAACTGGCTTTGCAAAAATATCACCAATTTGTATTCTAATAGGATGATATAAGATTTTAAACAAGCCTTACTAGACTAACAAATATATTGGTGCCAGGTGTCAATATATTTATTCTTATCATAGAATATTGGATTTTTACTCATTTGAATAGTACTCTTGTTTTCGTAATACACCTAAAATTCTTATAGATCTTTTAGCATTTTTCTCAACTAAATAACCTAATGAGCAACTAAGTGGAATCTTTATATTAAGCCTTTGTACTAGAAAGAGGCAATTTTGGTTCCTTCATCAATTTCAAAGGAATGTTCAATTCAAAACAAAGATAAATACACCTAGAACTAGATTGTTATCATATATAAAGTCTAGATAATCAAAATTAGTATGTCCTAACAACTTATTCTACATGGAATGTTGAACAAAAATACCATTATACATTGTGTCTCTCAGATGCATGATGTTGAGATTTCATTTTCCATGATGCTTAACAGTAGGAATCCTTTTGATCTCCTCTCTTGAAAAGATGATTTGGGATCAACTCCAAGGTTCCAGACAATCTTGCAAGCTATTGGAATCTACTTCATTGAAGATAAATGTGAATTTTCACAAGGAGGCCTTTGTTGGTTCAAAATAATTTAGATAAGATTTTGAATTGGCTTGCTATTTCGAAAGAATTTTTAAAAAGCACACCAAAAGAAATAAATTTTTCTATTTTTCTGTTTTATGATTGAATGCAATCTAACAATAACACTATATGAATTCCTAATTTAACCAAGGGGTTAGTAAAGTAAATAACAAAGGTAGGGTAACAAGAAGTTTAAGCAAATAACATGAAAGTAAAATCCTAATAGACATAAACCATGAAAACAACACATCTGGGAGTTAAACCTTTGAAAATATTTGTGGGTAACCAATGAAAATAGAAGTAGGGTTTCCTTAATTCCACTAATGCAATCATCAATGGAAATTTAGTAACCATAAGATATTTCACTTTTCATTAGATCGTAAGGCCATAGAAAGTGTGCTCATGCAACATGAAAAGCTATGTAGGAACAATATGATGATCTCTTCTCGAACTAAGTACGTCAATGGAATTTGTAAAACCATAGCAAACACTACAATTCAAATTTTGTACAACTAGAACAATGCAATAAAATTGGCACTTGATGGCAAGTGGTAGCGATGGGAATAGTTTGGTTGTGAAGGAGAATTTGATTTTTATGAGATATGCACTATGAGGGTGATCTTTGTCAACTAGAGATTCCTTTGACTTTGGACGACTTGGGAGGGGGTAGGATTTTGGAGGACTCAGGTGGAGGGCCCAAGCTAGTCAAAAAGTGGTCAAGCTTGTTTGGCATACACACCACTAGAAAATCTATCTTTTTATCAGTTAGGGATATCTCAGAGAGGGATAAAGGTAAGTTCTCCATCGACATCCTTGATTAGATTATTGATAAAAGAATTTCAAGTACGGATTCAACTCTTGTTGGGAGATGTATTGGGACTAGACCCAACATTGATGATGTGAGGGGATTTGTTTTTAAAAATGGAGCTTGAAAGGTCAAGTTGATATTTTTGCAATGGCTAAAGGGTGTCTCTCTTTCTACTTTTCTTATGAGGAGGATAAGTGGAATATCCTTTGCAGTAGCCCTTGGGTGATGGGGAGGCATACTTTGATTCTACAGAAATGGACTCCCAACCTTTACTCTCTAGATAATTATGTTAGTCAAGCCCTAGTTTGGGTTCATTTATCTAGTCTTCCCCTTGAGTTCTGGGTGGAAGATGTTTTTCAGGGCATTGCTAATACCTCTGGGGAGCTCCTTTCTTTAGATCTAGTGACTATTTCTCAAAAAAGGATGAACTATGCTAGACTATGTGTTGGAGTTTCATAAGGGGTGGATATGCTTGAATCTATCTCTTTAAAATCCAAATTGGGGATATGGGATCAGCATATTGAATTCAAATCTATCCCCTTTGTTTGCTTTCATTGCAAAAAAGCTGGACACTAGGCCAAGAAATGTCCCTCTTTAAAAGTCAAGTCCAAAAAGGCTAAGAAAGTGTGGATGAGAAAGGATCAGAATAGGGCTATTGAAACTTTGAAGGATGTTGGGGTGGTTTTAGGTGAGATTACTTCACAAGAATAGAATCAACATCAGGTTTTAGAGACTGCTAAGAATGATGGGGTGGTTTTAGGTGAGAATGCCTCTTTGAACGATCAATCTAAAGGCTTTAATAATGGTGTAGGTAGTGGCATGACTAAGGATGTAAGGGCTCCTCTTCAGTCACAACAAGAAAGTTTAGATTGTGTTGTGGGGGCTGCTCAACCTAGATTGGATTCTCCTTTACAGAAGGAGAGTAGTATGGAGGCTTATGCTCAAAACGAAAAGGAGATCCCTAAAAGGGATAGTTTGAAGTAGACCCTAGTTGATAAGGATATCATTCCCAAGGATAGGAAGGGTAATGTTGGATATGGGATCCACATGGAGACTATGATGCCTCAGGGGATTTCTACCAAGGTGACTTTGCTAGAAAGAAACTTTGTTAGAGGTGAAGTTGAGGACCTTATTACTATTTCTAATGATGAGGAAGCAATGTGGGAAGAGGAGGGTTCTGTTGCTGATTGGATTCCAGTGGGTAAATAGGCCAAAGGAAGAAAGAAAGGAGGGAAAAAAGAGGAGGAGTCTACCAAGAATATTAAGAAAGGACCCAAGGCAAAAGGGGAGATTCTAAAGGGAATACCTAGTGGCCATTCTGCTACACCTATTGGAGCTACCCTCAAGAATGGAGATGTTGGTTCTTCCCCCTCTCTAGAGGGAAGACCTTCCAACTTGCAGAAAAGAATAGTTGAGACCAATAGGAGCATTGCTAATGGTAGTCAGAGAACCATTCTTAAAGCAAAAACTTTCCATAAACTATGGAGATAGTCTTGTGGAATATTCCAGGGCTAAATAACCCTCATAAACATGATATTTTAAAAATTATTATAAGGGACAATAGGCTAGATATTTTTGTTATTCAAGAAACTAAGATGCTGAAGGATAAGGTGGAATTTCTTCCAATTTTTAATGATGGAAGGATTATTGGAAATGATTATGAGGGAGCCTAAGGTGGAATGGTTATTTTTTGGACAAATAGATGGATTCAAGGGGAGATTATATCAAAAAAAATAGGAATATGATGAATGTTAGATTCATAAAATCTAAAGATGACTTTAGTTGGGTCCTTACTAATATCTATGCCCCCAACTCCAAATGGGGAAGAAAGGCATTATGGGAAGAAATATCTAATCAGAGAAAACTTTTTGTTGAATGCAATTGGATAGTGATGGGGGACTTCAATACTCCACTAAAAGAAAATGAAAAATGGAGGTGAAGCTAGACTAATTTGGGCAATAGTTAAATCTTATGGATTTTATTGATCATCATCTTCTTCATGATATTGACTTGCATGGGGTTGAGTAGACTTGCACTAATAGAAGATCTAGAAAGGATCTTATTCAGGTTAGGTTGGATCATGCTCTCATTAGTAATGATTGGCTCCTAAAGTACGAATGTACTCTTAGTGCCCAAGTCTGGGTGGGATCAGATCATTACCCAATTTTCCTAATTGCTGAAATACTTAATTTTCATAAGAATTTTCCCTTCAGGTTTGAGAAAATGTGGACTATCTATCTGGACCTAGAGAATTTCATAAAGGAGCAATGGGGTATTCGTGTAGATGGTATAGCTATGTTCAGAATTGTGGCAAACTTGAAGAATGTCAAGAAGAATATTAGGAAATGGAATAAACATACCTTTGGCAACATTTTTGAGAACAAAAAAAGATTTTGGAGGAGCTTAAAGACATACAAGATAGGATTCAGATTGAGGCTTATGAGGTGGTTTCTAGGGAAGAGGAAAGTGGCAAATTAGTTGAACTTCATGAAATCATTCCTAAGGAGACAGTGCTCTAGAAAGGTCTTTATGAAGTATGGAGATTGTAATACTAAGTACTTTCATGTGACTACTCTCAAGCATAGGATGGCCAATGGAATTTCCAAACTCTATACGGTTGAGGGTCTAATTGATAATGAAGAGACTATCAAAAGGGAGGTAGTGGATTTTTAAAAAAAATTAATACAAGGTACTAATTTGGACTTGGAGAAGTAGGATATGTTCCTTGAGTGCATCCCTTCTTATGTTTCTAAGGATTATAATTTGTTTCTTTCTTCTATTCTATCTTCATATGAGATTTCTAAGGCTATCTTTTCTTTTGAAGGAGATAAATCCCCTAGTCCTAATCGATTTCCATTCCTGTTCTTTCATAAGTACTAGCATATCATTGGTATTGATATTTGTAATGGTGTGAAGGAATTTTTTGTGTCTAGGAATATCCTTAAGGAATTGAATGGGACCTTTCTTTTTCTTATTCCAAAGAAGTCGAGTGTGGATAGTATGGATTTGTTTAGGCCTATCATTCTATGTAATTCTTTTTATAAGATTATTCATAAGGTTCTCACCCTTAGAATTTTGTGTCTTCCACCATTCATTATGTCTAGAAAGAAAAATGGGTTTGTTCTACATAGGCAGATTGTGGACTCCATTATTATGGTGCATGAAAATATTCATTCTCTTTCGATGTTTAAAAAGGAAGGTTTTTTGCTCAATCTTGATCTCTCTAAAGCTTATGATAGAGTTGACTAGCATTTTCTTCTTTGTGTTCTTGAAGCATTTGGTTTCAATAAGAGATTTTGGGATCTTATCTTTATGTTGGTGTCGTCGACATCCTTCTCAGTGCTGGTGAATGGTTCTCCCACTCCTTTCTTTAAGGCATCTAGGGGTCTTAGACAAGGAGACCCGATTTCTTCTATTCTTTTTATCATCTTGGCTAAATGTTTGGGGAGATTTGTCGATAATATGGTACTTAAAGGGGACTTTGTGGGCCTTAATCCTTCCTTGTCTACTCTAGTGTGTTCTTACCAACAATTTGTTGATGACTCAATTGTTATGGGAGAGGCTTCAGTAAGGAATGCTAGGAATATTAAGAAGGCTTTGGTGGACTATGGGAATGCTATAGGTCAAATTATTAATTAGAATAAAAGTTTGATTTATTTTATCAATGTTAGTGAAGCCAGACAAACTAAGATTAAAAAGATTATTGGTAATGAGATTGGCTCTTTGCCCAATTCTTATTTGGAACTACCTTTGGGGTTATCCCCTCCTAACAGCTTTTGGAACTCATTGATTGATAAAATCCACTCAAAAATTGCTGGTTGGAAAGGATCTCTTCTTAGTCAAGTAGGTAAGGTTGTTGTTTTGAAATCTATTTTGCAAAGTGTCCCACTTTATGCTTTGAGTATTTTCAAAATTCCTAGAAAATATGCTCTTGCTATAGAGAATATTTACAAAAACAATTTGTGGATGGGTATGGAGAATAAAAAAAGACTCCCTCTGATTGCTTTGGAAAATGTTTGTATGGCTTGAAAGAAGGGTGGGCTTGGCTTGTGAAAGGTCACATCAATGAATGATTTCTTATTTACAAAACTCTTATGGAGATGGAAAAAAGAGGTAGGGGAATGGAAGAATATATGGACTGATAAATATAACAAGGATAACCCTAACTTTAATCATTTCCTTAATAGTAATGTGGATCAAGGAGGGTCTTTGATTTGGAAGAATGCTCATAAAATCAAAAATATTATTAGAAAAGGGGTAAAATGGAAGGTAAGTAATGGTAGGAGAGTTATGTTTTGGGAAGACATTAGGATCTTGGATTACCCACTATGTGATGACCCAAGATGGAATAGGTATATGAAGCATTGTAAGACTCAGATTAGATCTCTTGTGGTGGACTATTGGGAAGAGAGTAAATCGCTGGATCTCAATAGAGTGGACCCCAATTTGGGTGAACTTAGTAAGTGCCTAAATGTGTTCTTCTTAAATCAAAATGAGGGTAAACTAATTTGGAAAACTGATTTTAGTGGTGTGTTCTCTATAGCTTCTACCTATGATTATTCCTTTGGTGATTATGATGAACTGTACTGGGCTAAGGCTTGGGTGAAAGATATGACACCCAAAGTCAATATTTTCTTTTGGATCCTTTTGTAGAATAAATTCTTGACTCTGCATAATCTTTAAAAGAGAGGGTTTATTATTACTAATAGATGTGTTCTTTGCAAGAATGATGGGGAATCTATTGACCACATCACTTTGCATTGTCCTTTTACCAAGAAGATTTGGGATAAAATTTGCAGCTTATTGAATGTTGAATGGGTGTTCCCATCCACCATTTAGCTATTCTTTACAAGTTGGAGGGACCCCTCCAAGAATACCCTAATTGCTAAACAATGGGATTTCATCCTTTTGTATTTGGGTCAAGGTATTTAGAAGGAGTGCAATGATAGGATCTTCAAAGATGTGGAGTCCAATCTTAATCAAGTTTTCCATAAGATAAAGATCCTTATAACTAAGAGTATTAAAACTATTGGTTCTGAATAGCAACTGAGTAATAAGTGGGAAGACTGAGTTCTTCATAATTGGAATCTAAAAAGTTTGTGTTTGGGTATTCAAAGACCTAATCCCAGAGAATTTGCAAGATGGGATTGTCCTCTGGAGAATTGGTTTAAGATAAACTTTGATGGGGCTTTGAAAGGAAACCCAAGAAAAGTAGGGTGTGGTATTGTGATTAGGAATTCAAATGGTGATAATATGGGAAGTATGGCTATCCTAATCAAAAATCAAACAAATCATGTTGCTGAAGCCTCTGCTCCTCTTCATGGTCTTATTTATGCTAAGAAAATCAATATGAAAAAAATATGGGTGTAAGGGGACTCACTCAATATTATTAATTTCCTTAATAAAATTTCTAAACTTTCGTGGATAATTAGTAATATTATTTTTGAGGCCATTAAAATTATTAAATCCTTTGATTCTTGCGTTATATCTCATAATTTTAGAGAAGCTAATTATACAGCAAATTGGGCAGTGAATGTTGCATGCCATAGTGATCATATAACCATTTGGGAACATTATGGTCATTTACCTCTGGATGGTTGCCAATTACTTCATCATGATAAATGGAGTTCTATTCAAAAAAAACTTTAAATATGATAGTGTTAGTACCATGTAATTATGTGAGGATATGTGGTTGCGGTCGTCGGGTCATGATTTTCAGTGATATGGGCATTTACTCACATGGATTCTGGGTTAGTTTTTCCATCTTGTTCTTCATTTTTTGTGAGACTCTTATTTTAGCTTCATTGGGGCATTTCAGAGGAAGATGAACTATGATTTTTCTTAGAGGAAAATGGGAGGTAAGAGGAAAAGGTTGGAACCAGTTAGTTGTTCGAAGTGGATAAAGAAGGAGGAGGTGTGGGATATTCTAAGGCATGGTAATTTTACTAGGTATATGGAGTAGCTAAATGGTAATAACCTAGTAATTACATAGCAGTTCATAAAAACCTAGAAGGAAGGCTTGATTATGGTGGGTAATTAGTGTATGGAGGTCACTGAGGATGTAATTCCTGAGGCCACAGGCTTGGAGCTGGATGACATCAATTTCTACAAGGAGCGAAAACTTTTCGATAGAGTAATTAAGAAAATTGTGGAGTGTGAGAATGAGAAGAACAGTCTAGTCAAAATACATAATTCCTATATCAATCTAGCCTCTTTTTCTCACATATTGCATTTTGTGTTTTTTGTGGTTATGGAATACCTAACTCTTGATGGGAGATTTATGAAATGTTATGGGTACCATTTCATGCTGGGGAACCACTTTAGGCACAATGTTAAAATTAATTTTCCTTACTAATTAAGGTAGTCTCTTAGCGTATCAATCTAGGCTATTCAAAAAGTCCCGAATAGTGAACATGTCAACCATGAGGGTCTTATGGTTCTCATTATGAATGTCTTAAAGTCCAAAAAGATTGTAAAGCCTAAAGGCTCTCTAAAGGTTTTTGATTATGATACGGAAGGAAGCATTCTGGAGAAGGGTTATGATTCTAAAACCCAGGATAAAGCTGAGGGGGGTGAGGTGAATTTGAACAAGAGCTTTGGGGTAGTTCGAACAAGAAGAAAAAAGTGATTGTTGAATCTAATTCAAATAAGGAAAGTGATTTTATGGAGGATTTGGCGAGGGATTATAAAAGGAAAAGTGGGAGTAAGGGTAAGAGGATTAAGGGCATTACTGCTATGAGGGGTTCTTCTTCCTCAGATGATGAACCCTTGGCCCAGAGGATTGAGAGGAAGAGATATCCCTCAAGATGTCAGGAAAATAAATTTAGGCATAATGGGAGGTGGATAATGAGGATTCTGATGAACAAGGGCTACATTTTGATGTTGGTGATAAGTCTGAAGGTCTGCCAGGGTCTACAAAAGGGTTGTATAGTAACCCTGGCACAATACTGAAGGAGATTGAGGCTATGAAAAAAAAATGCAGGTGGTTGGAAGGGATATGCAAGCACTTTCAAAAGAGGTTGAGAAAGCTGACAAATTGGCTCATGGTGAATGCACACTTGGACAACATATTGATAGACTATTGGAGGTGATTGGGAATGCAGAACAAGTCAAAAACCTCATGCAAAAGATCTTGTAGCTAGAGGCAAAGAATAGGATGATGGACAAAGTGTTTAATGTCAATGAAGGGAATATTGCAAAACTGGAAGCCAAGATGGGCAATTTGGAAAAATTGGTTAAATAGATTGCTGACAATGGTAGCACTCTATTGAAGAAAGTGGAGAATGAGAAAGGTCAAGAATCCCCTAAGGTTGTTGAGATTCAAAGTCCCAACAAGTGTACTAGGGCTTACTCAAAGAGGACTGAGGACAAGAGCAAAATGGATGAGGTCAAGGTTGTGGCTGAAAATATGCACATCCTTGCGAACCAAGTGCTTGACCTAATCAATTCTTCAAGTGCTTTACTATTTCTTTTGCTGTTTTTTTGTTGTCTTTTTCAACAGTCCTTCAAGTGACCTCTTGGATGTATTTTTTGTAGGTCTATTTCATGCATGCTTTGGTTAGCTCTTTGTATAGATTTCTTCTTTGTTTCTATCTTAACTATTGGTAAAAAGGTTTTAGGTCCTTTAAAACCTATTTTTACTTAATCGAAATAATGCAATAAAACTATTATCTCAATTACATTCCATGAACATACATTCACAAAATATGACACACTTAGGAAAGAATCACTACACTCCAAATGTGAGCACCAACAACATATATTATTGCATCAAAATAATAAAGGCCTGGAATACATATATTACATTCCTAAATTTATAAAAAATCTAATCCCATCTTGTAATTTCTTGTGCTGATTGTGCAACTACCTTCAATAAGAAGAAGAAATTGTGGGATGGGATAACATGCAATATTAACCCTACCACATTGAGAAGCCTCACTAGTTTCTCCACTTTTTTCGGGTCAAAAAGGGAGAATACAAAAATAGCGCAAGGTTTCTCCATTTCATAGGACACTAATTTAAAAATTCTTAGATTGGTTATTTTAAAATTATTAGGCAGTTGTGACCAATCTACAATAGTGGGTTAATTCGTAAGGTTATTAGTTGTAAGCTTTGTATTATCCCATTTTTCTATTTTGTAGAGGGTCAAAATGGTATCCTCTAAAATGGAAAAAGCTCTCTTTATTTTTATAGGTTCTATTTTTCCCCTAGTGAGATTCTAAAATTAGCTAGGCTCTACCATGTGGCATGGTTAACATTGCATGTTTTCCCTTCTTGCAATTTCTTAGATGTTGATTGTATAAGTACCTCCAATCAATAAAAGAATGTGCACGATGGGATAAAATGCAATGTTATCCCTTCTACATTGAAGAGCTTCACTAGTTTTTCTATTTCACCATGGGAAAAATGGGAGTCCAGTAAAATAGTGAAAGTTTTTTCCATTTTGTGGTTTGCCAAATTGACCTTCCAAAAAATAGAAAAATAGGGATCACATGATGGCTAGCCTAAAATACTTGACATGTTAAATATTTCATAGTGGGTTAAAATTTCATGCTATGTTTCTAGTTCAACACGATTTGATTATTGGTGACCATTATTTTACACTAAGATTCAGTGTCACCCTTGCACAAGTCCAAAACTAGGAAACCAAGAGATGTTAGCTCACTGGGAAGATAACATGACATGTTGGCCCTAATAGGGTATTGAAGATGTTATGTCACTTATTTCAAAATTGATAGATACCCTATCTAGAGTAACCAATGAAAGAACAAAATGTGTATCTTGGCCTTCCATTAGTGAAAATGATACAAATGGGTAGACAGGACCACAAAAGCATATTTTACAATATCCTATGGTTGTAGTTTGTCCAAACACATTGCATTATGAACCATTTTTATGTTATCTTCTTAGGTGGGCAAATACATGATATTTCACAATTTCATAAATTTTCAAGGCTAGGAAGGCATCATTGTGAAGTGGTGAAACATTTCACCATTTCACAAAGATGCATTTTCACCCTTGCAAATTTGGAACAAGTGCCACATAGTGGCTAGTACTTGCCTTGTAAGAAATATAGTAATAATTTAATAATCTATTTAATTTATTTTTGTAACATAATAATTAAATATATAAATATTAATTTTCATTTGATCAAATTTATTGAATTATTTTGAAAAGGAAAAGAAGTGCTAAAAAAGATATTAACTCTTTTTATTTTATTTATAATTTTTTGTTTTGAACTTGATATTTTTTTCTTATAATTTATAACTTCTAACCTAAGAGTTAAATTATACTTAATCAATTAATTATAAAAGTAATAAATTTTTATAACATCTCCATCTATTCTAACCATCTATATTTTATTTCTAAGAGTTAAATTCACTTGAATTCTTTTTCTAATATAATTTATGGGAAGGAGAGGTCTTGAAATGACTCATCTTAGAATTATAGTATAACATAAAATTTAAAATTTAACAATGAGATTTTAAATATAGTTTAGTTTCATTTTAAATATTTTATTTTAGATAAATTTAATTTTCTAATTTTTAAAATCTAATTCTTCTTATTTTTGATGTGCAAAGCTTCTGTTAATTTATAAAAGAGAAAATATAAAACATGGTAATGAATCCATATGATGCATGCATGGATGTCACCACAAGTCATGCAATATATGACAATTAATGGTGTTTAATGATGAGGATGATGCATTACAGTCAAAATTATATTTTCTTTCACTTTGTACACTTCAATATATTAATGATGATGATAGGTATACTTTGAAACAAGTCTAAGGTGTAAATATTGATTCAGGGAAGAATATACTAAATTTTTATTTAAATTAGTATTTTTACAATTAGCACTATGGATAAATATCAGGTTGGGATCTTAAAAGTTGGCTAGAAATTTGGAGGTTTCCAAAAAATCTATCTATAAGACCCCAAGTTTTTTAGCTAATAAGATAATTCATATTGATTTATAAATGTAAGAAATGTGCATCTTACTATATAAAATATTTATTATACTATATTATTTAAAAATATTTAATTTTGATTGATAGATATTACAAAGTTTAATCACTAGTTAAAAGAAAGTGATTACAATAGTACAATGTCTAAGACAACTACTAGAAATGTGATGTGTTGGCCTATTAGAGAAGAGAACATGGCATACTAGCCTTGACAAATTTTTGAAAAAAAATATTTAAAAAATAAATAATTTATTTTATGTATTAATAATTATTATATTTTATATTAGGCAAGAGCCTACAACACAATGGTAACTTATGAGCTTCTCATGTGGCAGGTCTTGGGTTTGAAATCACTTAACACATAAAAAAAAGAATTAATTACAAAAAATAATAATTTATTGTACTATATATGATAAATATTAAAATAATTTAATATATTAATAAAAATATGTTTAAACTTATTTTAATAAGATATTTTACACTTAATGTTATATGACAAAAATAATACAGGTATAAAATTTGTGATTAATTTTAGATTGAGATGAAAATTAATATGAATGTAAATTAATTATATTATTAATTTTATATTTTTAAATTTTAAAAACATCTATATAAATAATTGTTAACTAGATTCTTTTTACATAATAATTTAAATATAACTATATTCTAAATTATTATTAATCATTATGAACCTTACAATGTTTTAATTATAATTAAAGTTTATAATTATTATTCTAAGTGAAGAAGTAGAAGTTATACATTAGAACATATATGAAATATGATTTTAGTTTAATAATAAAATAATACAAATTTTAATAATAACAAGAATAGAACTATAATTTTATTTCTGTTGAAATGAAATGGTTATAAAAAATATATACAACAATAATGGAAACAAATGTTTGTGAATGAATTTGATTTGATGGTAAAAACAAGTACCACGTAGTAGTGTGCATTTACTATTATAGTTTTAAAATTATTCACAATATTATTTTAGATTTTTTTGATGTAATGATATTTGTGAGGTTAGAAATAAGAATATTGAACATTAATTGCATTGATATAGTTGATAATAATATTATTATTATATAATTTAATAATAATAGTTTGATTTAATTAGAATTCAATTAATTTGATTTAGTACTTGATAATAATGTATACACTTGAATTAATTCAAAATATGACATGTCAATAGAATTGAAAAATGTCACAATAGTTAGAAAATAAAATTACTGTCATTTATAGATTGAATATTTATTTGTTTAATCTTAAATATTTAGTTTTAACATTTAAAATTGGAAATAGTTTTTAAAACCTAAATAATATTTATTTTAATAGCTAAAGACTATTTAGTTTGAAAGTTAATATTAATATTTGTTTTGTAATATGAGAAATGTTGGTTAAAAAAATGTAATTCCACAAAAAGGGGTCCTATAAGACTAAATAAATTCAACCGATAAATACTTTTTATAACATATAAATTGAACAAATAAATGCAAAAACTATATAAATATGTCATTTAGCAAACAATGATAGCTTGTGATTGGTGGAAACTAATAGAATTTTTATTGAGAATAAATATAATAGTATATTGCCAATGACAAATGCAATAATTAAATTAGAAAAAAATTCTAAAGGTTTAAGTATTTTAAAATTTCTCTATTTACTTTAAATAGAAAAAATAATGTAACAAAATATATTTTGTCTTGCATATAATACAAAATATTGTGTATTTAATTAGATAATAATATTCTTACCTAAAACTAATTTAAATTAGAAAATGAACTATAATTTTTTTTATTAAATATGATTTTGAACTCTTTTAAATTATATTTTATCTTCAAATGAAATAACTTATTTATTAGATTGATTTAGCTAAACAAAAGAATTGAGATTATATTTATAACTAAAATTAAAAGTAAGAATTGTGGAGAAATATCAAATGTTAAACAAACAAACAAAATATAAATAAATTATAACTTCAATTGACTTCTAAATCACTCTAACTCTAATCTTGAAATATATAACATTAACATAGAGCTATGGAAAAATTAATGATTGAATATAATCTCATTCTCTTGAGAAAGTAAAATTATAAAATAAATACTAAATTTAGTATAAAAAGAGAAAAATATACAAATTTTAGGAAGACATTATTAAACAATTGAAAATGATTAACATTTTTATTTTAAAATCATTTATTTAATAATAAAATACTCCAAACACAAGGAACCTTTATAATTTTTTGGGGCATTGTTTTAGTTCTCATTCTTCTCAATCAAATTATTAATTTTCAATTATTCAATACATTAATCTTGATTAATAAATAATATTGCATTTTGTAGACATTATAAAATTATTAGAATACATTTCACCAATATTTATTTTTTGATCAATTTATTCTTTTTCAAAATATTATTTGGAACAAGCAGTGAGAAAGTGGGAAAAAAATGAATTATTTGAAGATTCCAAATATGGTTGACACAAGATACAAAAATGGGAACAACATTATAACATCATATAAAGATGTAAAACTAAGAGTGGACACTACTTTACTCAAACTTTATTCGTCAAATAATTTGTGTAACCAGGTTGGTAGCAAACTTGACATGTTAGTTCGAGATGGTAAGTTTTCTACAAAAATTTATATTGATATTGTTTATCTCTGTTTCTTAAAGAAACACACAAATGACATTGACATAAAGAAAGAGGAGAGTGAGAAAAAATCAACCCAAATAATAAAAGGACATTATAGATGTAACATAAGTATTAACGTGTTCATTCTAATATTCTTTTCAATCCACTTTTAGTTCCATGTATTTGTAATTATGCAAAGAAAAAAATCTTTTGAAATATGTAATGTTGAATATGTATTGATCAAAGAAACTAACAATAAATACATATTCCAAGAAGATAACAATAAATATAGAAGATTGTATTGCTCACAACTCAATGTATAGATCTTATAAATGCTAGAGTAAAATAGACCAGCCATAAAATGATCACAGGAATTCACCTTATGATAATAATATGTTGAAAGCATAAAATATTATTTATTTGACAAGTTGAATTTTTTGTTAAGTGGGACTGATGTATTGAAAACATATTCTAATGAAGATAATTTTTTAGGATAAATTTTATCATATTTCTTCTTTAAGTCCTCCAAAGTAGATTCATTTAACCATTTTATTCTATTTTGTTCTTCTAATAAGACCATACAAATTTTATCTACCCTCCATTTTGAAATAAATTTGTTAGTCCCCAATACTATTGCGGCAATATCCCCATAGAAGACAAGTATAGTCACTACCAATGTCACAATAAGAACTATCTTCTCTCTCATACTTAGAGTCACAAATTTCGGGTAGAGCTTCTACCATACCTTCCATAATCAATCAAATACTAAAAGTCATCACAATCAATGTAGTGATCATGGTGAGATTGAGGTACAACTCCCACTAACACTATTATTATTAGCACAATGCAAAACAAGATTCCATTTCCTTTGACATTTTGTTTTCTGATCAATCTATTGAAATGATAATAAGTTTTGCTAAAAATAGAAAAAAAGAAAGAAAATAAAATTGAAAAATAAATAGAAATTTGTAAAAGATAGTTAAATCTAGCACTCAAATCATGCCAACAAAGTTGCATTCTCTTCTTAGGCTCTTGCAAGAACCTTCTAGCTTTTCTCTTCATGTGCATTCATTCTTTCAACACTAGGTAGTTGACCTCAAAAATGGTAATAAATTTTCTTAGAATGATGCAACATAGAAAAAAAAAGTGCAAAAAAATAGAAATTTGTAAAAGCTACATATACCTGCCATCCAAATCCTTGTATGTGTTGACTATGTTTTGATTATGTTTTTAATGCAAAAATTTAAATGTGTCATAATATCTTTTAAAATGGTGATGTTAAATGCATGTGGCATCATGGCATCAATAAGTTTGGTAAGCTTGGGTTAATGACAGTTTAAAAGGCATGTGGTTGTATGTGGCATTTATGAAGCTCTACCATAGCATGTAGTAAAGGAAACTTGCTTTAAAAAAGTGGTGCCAAGTGTCAGGAATATATGGCAGACATGGAAGTTTATCAAACAATATTTTTTTCATGGGTATTCAAATGCGTGTGCTAAGGTTATTCTATTCAAAAATAAACTTCTTGTTCTTTCATGACGAAAAAGAAACGGCTGTAAACTATTAAAAAGAGATTCAACTATGTGTTTTGGATTCATGACGGTAATTGTTCTGGATTCATGAAGGTAATCTTGGCTGAGAATATTAGTTTGTAGGTCTTGCTGATAACAAAGGGTGTAAATGTGTTTTTTTGTTTCCTTAATTCTTATATTTCTCTGATATATTTCTTTATGCAAGTTTCTTGTGCTAAGAATAGTGGGTGGATAAAAGAAAATAAGAGATTTTCATGCTGAGAATAGTGGGTAGATAAAAGAAATTAAAGGGTTTGTAGCCATGCCAAAATAGTTACAAATTTGTCATTGTTCTTTAACAGGTATGTGCAAAACAAAAGGTATGCGATTTCTCTACTCCCATGTTGCATAGAAGAGCTCAAAATATACTTTATTTTGAAATTGGTTCGATTGAAATATAATCTCTTGCTTTTGTAAAAAGTTTTTCTTTTGTCACATAAAGAATGAGGGTTTTAGGAATGAACCTTAACTGGCTTGATACAGTCTCTTGTTTCTCAAGTATTTATCGTGGACATTTTTGGTGACTTTGTTTAAAGGAGATGATGGTCATTTTTGTTGGTTTGAGAATATAAACCATTTTATGGTTTTGGCAATTTGACAGTTAAAGATTAAGTTCTTTTGTTAATGAATAACACAATGATGTAAGATAAAAAGGAGGGCATTCTTGTATAACTACATTGAACTGGTATAGTTTTTTTGAAAATCTAATTCTTAATACCTTTTACATGTACAAAATCCTCTTCTCTATTTAAGAGAATTGAGATGTATGTTTTGAAGTGTGTGAAAAATGATAAAATCCTAAAAAGAGATATAAAGGCTTTTAGGTTAAATATTTAAATTTGGTTTTGAAAAGATTCATTGTAAACTTACTTACATGTATAAGTGTATAAAAGCACAGTTATATGTGTATGTGAGATTGTAACTTAGATTTTAGAAAAGGAAAGGGGTTGTAGCCTTGAGCAGTTGTAACTCCGAATGTAAAAAGGAGTTGAAACTCAATAAAATAGCAGATTCATGGAGCAAGTTTTCTCCCTATGACAAAACCATAAGGATTTTTGAGGGTTCCCCACTTGGCACAAATCCCATATCACTATCTTTTGTGAGTTATTATCTTCTTAATCTATCATCTTGAATGTTGATCATTGAGAGAAAATTTTATGCATTCATTTCTTATGGAATGTTAAATTAAAAATTTCTCACTAGTTTTAAAAAGCACTAGTTCTGATTCACACACCCCCTTGAACCACAATTACTTCCAACAAGTGGTATTAGAGCCTAGGATTTGTATAGGAATTATTCTAGGGACTTTTTGGAAGTAAAATGGCATAGGTTGAAGGAGCTTCCCTTAACTGGGCTCCATTATTTGATGGCAATGACTATGTTTCTTGGAAAGTTATGATGGAAGCATTTATACATTCTTTAGATGTTAGAATGTGGGATGTTTTCATTACGAAGTATATTGTTCCATTAGCAGTGCCTACTGATCCAAATGAGAAAATTACATATGAGTTAGACAAAAAGGAAAGATATGCTCTTTTGTGTGGGATTACTAAAGATGTGTTTGCAAAAGTTGTCTACTATAAATCTTCAAATGATATTTGGGTAAAATTGGAAACTATCTATCAAGGAGATGAATAGGTTAAAGAACCAAAATTGTTAACTCTTAAAACACAATTTGATAACCTAAAGATGAGTGAAGATGAAAACATATTTGCTTACTTTTTGAGAATTGATGAAATAGCAAATGCTAGAAAAGGTTTAGAAGAACAGATCAAAGAACATGATGTAGTTTCAAAAAGTTATATGATTAGTTTTAATGAAATTTGAAACTAAGATTTCTACTTTGGAAGAAAAGAAAAGAAAAGCTTTTCTCAATTGACTTTACATCAGCTACAAGGAACCTTAATTGCTTATGAAATGAGAATTAGTAGTCAAGCTAGTTCTACATCAAAAGAGACAACCTTTAAAGCTAAAAAAAAAAAAAGAAATTGATTCATATTTAATAGATTCTTTAGAAGCATTACTAGTTAGAAGAATGAGAAATAAATACAAAGCAAAACGAAAATGTTTTATGTGACCAATTAGGACATTTTGTAGAAAAATGTCCGAATATAGAACAAGAAGATAATGATGAGAAAACTGAAAAGTTTTCATAAAAAGAAACCTTGGAATCAAAATAAAAGATTCAAGAGTTTAAAAAAGAAAAGCCTTTTGTCAAAAAAGGACTCAAATGAAGAGTCAAGTGATCTTGATGAAGGAGGAGAAAGGTTGCTTATGGCTGAAATAGTCTATGCTCCAAAATCTAAATCTGGTGAATCTGAATCTGAATCTTCATCTAATTCAGACAAAGAAATTGATCTTAAAGAATAAATTTTTAAATTAGTGCAAGTGCTTAAGAGGTTAAATAAATTGATTTGAAATCATGAAAATATCAATAAAAGACTTCAAGAAGAATTAGAAGAAAGAAATTAGATTATAGAAAATCAGAAACTTTTACTTGATGAAAACGATAAAAAAATTGATTGCATCTCAAAATTTATCTTATAAGCTTCCAAAAAAAAAAAGTAAATATTTCTTTAAGGGTTACTATTTTAATTGTAATGTCTTTGGGCATAAGGCATCTCATTGTGATATAAACAATATTAGTCATGGTCTAAAGAAAATTATTAGACATGTTTCAAATGTTTTCATTATGATCACTTTGCAAATTAATGCAAATTAAATTTAAAGCTTAAACAGGTATGGAAACCAATTGTCAAGACATCTAAAAAGTCTTTAATTGTGGAAATAGCCCTATTTTCTCAAAAACCTGCAACTTGGGTTTTAGATAGCAGCTACGCACATCACATGACTAGATCTAAAAATAAATTCAAAACTATAGAAGATTTTGATGGAGGATTTGTTTGCTTTGGTGATGACCCAGGAGCTAATATAACAGGATGAAGCTCAATGCTCTTAAAAAAAGATACATTTATTCATGATGTATATTTTGTGGAAGGCTTTGAACATAATTTTCTAAGTGTTAGTCAAATCTATAACGGTAGATATTCAATCTCCTTTAATGCTAAAGCATGTTCCATCAAAAATGAAAGGAATAAGGTCATTTCTAGTGGCTTGAAGATAGGTGGAAATCTCTATAATCTAATTGATTCTACAGTTCAAGAATCATCACTAATTAACACTTGTCTTATGAGTCAAGTAGAAGAAAATTTTTTGTGGCATAAAAGGTTGGGACATCTCAGTTTTGACAATCTTGCTAGGATTATTAAGAATAAAAAGGTTAGAGGACTACCTCAAATCAGCAAACTAGTGAACATATGTGAAGAATGTGTTAAAGGAAAACAAACAAGAGTATCTTTCAAAATGAAAGAATATATATCTAATAGACCACTTGAACTTTTGCATACTGATTTATGTCGACCTACTAAAACTACATAATTAAATGGTGAAAAATATTTTATGCTATTTGTTGATGATTATTCAAGAATGCTTTTGGTGACTTTTTTGAAACACAAGTCAGAAGCCTTTGAACATTTCAAAGCTTTTAGAAAAATGGTGGAAAGGGAAATTGATCTAAAGTTGAAATGTTTAAGGTCAGATAGAGGTGGAGAATTTACCTCTCAAGAATTTATTGAGTATTGTGAAAAACATGGCATTCAAAGACAATATTCAACTACTCATACACCATAAGTGTTGTGGAAAGAAAGAATATAACTATTAAAGAGATGGCTAGAACTATGCTGAATGAAGCCAAATTACTAAATAAATTTTGGAAAGAAATTGTTCATATAGCTGTATACATTTTAAACAGAGCTCAAATAAGATTAAGAATAGCTTATACTCCTTATGAATTATGGAATGGTAAAACAACTAATGTAAAGAATTTTAAAATATTTGGCTATAAATGCTTCATTAAAAAGAATGATGATTCTTTAAAAAAAATTAATTCAAGGTCTGATGAAGGAATTTTTCTTAAGTATTCTATACATAGTAAAGCTTTCAAATGCTACAATAAGAGATTGAGTGAGATAGTAGAAGCAATAAATGTTGTGTTTGATGAAATATCTTTATCTCATAACAATAATAAAGAGGATCTTGAAGAAATTTCATTTCACAAACTAGAAACTTTGCATGATGATGAAAACTTGGATAATGTTGATTCTAAAATTGCCGATGAAACTAAACAAGGAAATTGTTCAAATTCTAAAATAACTAATACTAGTTTGAAAATGAAAAAAATTCCATCCAGGATCATTGCAAAAAGACATCCTGAATCTCAAGTCATTGTAGATGTTGACAAGGGAATCCTAACTAGAAGAAAAGCCAAAATAGATGAACATGCAAATATTGCTAAACATTTCTATCTGATATTAGATTTTGAACCTAAAACAGTAACTGAAGCTTTATCAAAGCCCTTCTAGCTAAATGCTATGCAAGATGAAATAAATCAAATTGAGAAAAATAAAACTTGGGAACTTGTTCCTAGACCCGAAGACAAGAATTTCATAGGTGGAAAATGGGTGTTTCATAATAAACTAAATGAAGATGGAAAAGTAATAAGAAATAAAGCTAGATTCGTATATAAAGGATATGCTTAGTAGGAAGAAATTGATTTCAGTGAAACTTTTGCACTAGTTGCAAGAATGGAATCTATTAGAATTTTTCTTGCATATGCTAGTTATTAAAGGTTCATTGTTTACCAAAGGGATGTTACATGGTATATAAAAAAAAGAGAGGTTCAAATGGTAATATAATTTGTATATCATCTTGCATATATTAGATGATTATATAGAGGAGGTTAAATTTTTGCCTCAAAAATGGGGGAGATTGTTGACTATGTTTTGACTATGTTTTTAATGCAAAAATTTAAACTTGTCATAACATGGTTTAAAAAGGAGATGTTAAATGCATGTGGTATCATGGCATCAGTAAGTTTGGTAAGCTTGGGTCAATGGTAGTTTAAAAAGCATGTGCATTGTATGTGGCATTTATGAAGCTCTATTGTAGCATGTAGTAAAGGAAACTTGCTTTGAAAAGGTGGTGCCAAGTGTCAAGAATATATGGCAGACATGGAAGTTTATCAAACAATATTTTTTTCATGGGTATTCGAATGCATGTGGTAATGTTATTTTGTTCAAAAATTAACATTTTGTTCTTTCATGGCCAAAAAGAAATGATTGTAAATTGTTGAAAAGAGATTCAAGTATGTGTTCTAGATTCATGAAGGTTTAATCTTGGCTGAGAATATTAGTCTAGAAATATTTCTAATAACAAAGGATGTAAATGTGTTTTTTTGTTTCCTTGATTCTTATATTTCTCTAATATATTCTTTGTGCAAGTTTCTTGTGATAAGAATAGTGGGTGGATAAAAGAAAATAATAGGATTTCATACTAAGAACAGTGGGTGGATAAAAGAAAATAAAGGGTTTGTAGCCATGCTAAAATAGTTAAAGATTTGTCATTGTTCTTTAACAGGTATGTGCAAAATGAAAGGTATGGCTGATTTCTCTACTCCCATGTTACATAGAAGAGCTTAAAATATACTTTGTTTTGAAATTGGTTCAAGTAAAATATAGTCTCTTGCTTTTGTAATTTTTTTTTCTTTTGTCACATAAAGAATGAGGGTGTTAGGAATGAACCCTAGTTGGCTTGATATAGTCATGTGTTTCTCAAGTATATATTGTGGACATTTGTGGTGACTTCATTTAAAGGAGATGAAGGTCATTTTTGTTGGTTTGAGAATATAAACCATTCTCTGGTTTCGGCAGTTTGATAGTTAAAGATTAAGGTCTTTTGTTAATGAATAAATCAGTGATGTAAGATAAAAAGGAAGACATTCTTGTCTAACTGCCCTGAACTAGTTCAATTTTTTTGAAAAACTAATTCTTAATAGCTTTTACATGTACGAAAATCTCTTCTCTATTTAAGAGAATGGAGATGTATGTTCTGAAGTGTGTGAAAAAGGATAAAATCTTGAAAAGAGATATAAAGGCTTTCAAGTTGGGTTTGAAAAGATTCATTGTAAACTTACTTACATGTATAAGTGTATAAAAGTACAGTTATATGTGTATGTGAGATTGTAACCCAAATTCAAAAAAAAAGAAAAGGGGTTGTAGCCCTAAGTAGTTGCAACTACAAATGTAAAAAGGAGTTGAAACTCAATAAAATAGTAGGTTCATGTAGTGGTTTTTCTCCCTATGACGAAAGTATAAAATTTTTGAGGGTTTATCACTTAGCACAAATCTCGTGTCTCTATCTTTTGTGAGTTATTATCTTCTTACTCTATCATCTTGAATATTGATTATTGAGAGCAAATTTTATGCATTCATTTCTTATGGAATGTTAAATTAAAAATTTCTTGCTTGTTTTAAAAAGCACTGGTTCTAATTCACCCCCCTCCCTCCCTCTCAAAACCACAATTACTTCCAAAAATATGCACCTTGCCGCATTGCTCTTTATCCTCACTCATGGTTGCATCTTCCATGCTAACTGAAGAAAAATAATTTTGAGATGTTTTAAATTTCAAAATTTGAAGGTTCTTTTCACTTTTTCCAACTTTCGTAATAGTCTTTCCTAACTATTAAATCTACCATCCGTCTAATTTTTGTCTATTTCGATACACTATGGATGTCATGTGATGATATCTTAACATACATATTAGTTTATAAAGGCATGCCATTTTTTGCATCATGGTAACTTTTTCTCTCACTCCATCCCACTCCATGCTTTCTATCATAACAAAATTATTAAATTTATTATTTAAAATCTAATTACTAATTACCATAAAAACTATAATTAAAAATACATGCCAATAATTGTTCTATTTTCTTAGTAGGTATCCTAACTAATTGTGAGCCAGAAAATATTGACAAAATTGACAATAAGCCTTGTAAATATCACCTTAACTAATATCATCTTAACAATAATTCATTTCATGATAATTAGTTTCTCCATAGTTTACCCAAATTTGAGTTTCAACCTAAATTTTGGTCTTCATTGTGTTGTTGATTTTGGTCTTTCACACTTATGCATATTATAAGCTTCTCAAGGCTTTAAGTTTTTACTAAATTAGTAAAAATTTAAGAAAGTATTTGTGAATAACTAATCCTCCCCCCTTCCTCCTCCCCTCCCCCAACTGCATCAATTGTTTAGATTGTGCAAGACATCTATCATTTTTGTTTTCTCCACTAGTCCCTTAGATCCTTGATTCCTATTTATATAGGTGGATAGTAAGTCACTTCTATCATTATAATTATCATTCTAGTATTTCATTAACCCCATAATGATTGTACACTTACTTGCAAAGTGTCCTATAATAAATAACGTGACAATGCCATAATAGATATCATTTAAAGTATAATCTTGAAAAATTAATATAAAATAGGACATATAAGATGTAATTCTATATACACACACATATGCATATATATCTATTCAATTGCATTACTAACAATCAAATAAAAATTAAGCTTTCCCATCTTTTAAGATATGGTCTCCTTGTTTAGGAATCTCTCTATAAATATCTAGTAAGGTACTCAGATCTTTGAAATTCAAATTTTTTTATCAATAGATAATCTTAATTGATTTATCTTTTAATGTTTTGGAAGACTTGCCTAATTTAGTTCTTAAATTTTAATAAAGTTAAAATTATTCACCTAAGAAAAATTCTATCAATATATTATCTTTATTGATAGATTACATGTTCTTATAATAAATTGTTTGTATTTTACTCGATTATTATATTAAATATTTTAGAAGAGAATATAAATATACCTAACAACATTGATAAAGTTGTAGTATAGGTCAAATCATATTATGGTTATGTAACTTTGCTTGAACCAATCTATCACTTTGAGTTTGAACTAGAATAAAAGTATGAATTAACAAAAAAAACTAACAACAAATAATAAAGTAAAATTCGTCTGCATATATAAAATTATGGTGGATCCTACCACCGAACAAACAAAAAATAAATCTCAATGGAGCAAAATAGAGTTTGAAAAAATAAAAATAAAAATCCCAATGGGTTGCAAATAGAGTTTGAAATGTTGAAGAACAAATATATCATAATTGTACACTTATAGAAAATAATCAAAATCTTAACGTTTATTTACTATGCTTTTATAGAAATTGCCCTCCACCGAACAAAAATCAAAACCTCTATAAAGAAATAAGAACCAGTACTCAATTCAGAAAAGATTTTAGAATTTTACCCCGAACAACTTGAACAGAATAGATACTCAAGTAACCTCTTTGATTCTAAAAGAACGCAGACAGAAGCTTTGTGCTACTGTATTGAGAATGAAGTATCGATCAGCTAGTCATCGACACGGGAATACTGCATATTTGGATTAGTCAAATGAAAGGGATGATCCCAAGAAAGAAATGAGAATGCAACTGTCATTTCATATGATGGAATATATTCAGAAGCACAATTGTGCACGCCACTTCTCTAGGATTGATTTTAAAAAAATTACAAGTCCATAGGTTGAACGGAAGCATATTCACACGTAGTAATAACTTCCGGAGGTGGGGATGGCCACTTGTTAGACCTGTCTCGCACTGTACACAATATGAAGTGAAAAAGCCTCTTTACGTAACAAACTCAAAAATCCTAATACTTTTCCTACAAGTCTAGCCTATACGAATCTGTCTGACAGAACCCAGCAATGTGAATCAAAAGTTTCATGTTGATAAATTGTTTTCATTATATTCTACTCTGCCATATCCTATCCTATAGTGCTACTTTGATATTCTGTCTGTAAAATTTTATGCATAGATCCAACTAGGAAACTAAAAATAATACAGAGCAAATAGAGCAGACAAAACAGAGTAGTGAAAACTCGTCTTATTGTATAAAAATTGTTTGAATTACAATAAGCATAAGCATGCTTTTATACAAGTTAAACTATCTTAAATAAAACATTCAAGATGCATGCATAGTAATCAACGACGAAATCTCTGTTGAAATTACGTCAATTCTTTCACTTAACTGATTTAAAATATGGATCAAACACAACGTCAACCTATCATTAGAATTATCTATAGAGAGAATCATCTGTGACAATAAAAATCATAGACATCTGTCAAATCATACCCGCCAAGGTGCTGAATGAAGTACCTCCTCCGAAATCAAGATGGATATCAATCTGTATGAGTGCCCTTAACAACACTACTCAAACAATGAACAAATGGCAAAAAGGACAAAACATCTTTCAATCAAATCGAAGATAGAGTAGACAATAATCTGCATAACTCCCTCAAATAAAGTATAGATATCAAACAAAGGCAAAACATCTATCATTCAAGGATGCAGTTGACACATGATTATGTATGAGTTACCCTACCGACACTACTCAACCATGCAAGAATTAGATGCTGATTGAAAATATAGGTGTCAATTGTCTATTAATCTAATCAACTATGGAAGCAAAGGAAGCATTCACACTAAGAGGCATGATAGATCCATGCCAAGAAAGCATGATCTTGACCTATCTCTGATGTAGAATTGGGTTCGACCTTTGATGCCATGACATTTCGATGCAAGCC
This sequence comes from Cupressus sempervirens, assembly GCA_028749045.1. Lineage (NCBI taxonomy): Eukaryota > Viridiplantae > Streptophyta > Pinopsida > Cupressales > Cupressaceae > Cupressus > Cupressus sempervirens. The sequence goes on along the minus strand of CM053791.1, from coordinate 135,594,225 downwards.
TATGCATGTGGGCCTAAGTAGCATTGGTACCTTCTATTCCAAATAACTGAATGGCATAAGAAAGACAAATATTGAAAATTCCATTATAGAAAGCTCAATCTTTTGTACCTGAAAAAAAGAAAAACTTCTTCTATCTCTTTAAGCTTTGATACCATTTAAAATTTTATGCATAGATCTACCTAGGAAAATAAAAATAATATAGAGCAAATAAAGCAGAGAAAACAGAGTATTGAAAACTCGTCTTATTCCATAAAAATTGTTTGAATTACAATAAGCATTAACATTGCCCTCTCATTTCTCACTTAGGGCTTCTCCTTACATTTTGGAGGTAAGTATATAGGATATACTTTCAGTGAGTGAAATCGTAGTAGTATTATAGATTCAATTGTGTAGATTTTATTTCAAATTGATTGATTCATATTTCCTGATTAATAATAATTAAGGAAATTGGCTGTGGGATTTTGATACTTATATAATTATGGTCAAGACAGCTCAATCACTTACAAGAATACATATCTTCATAGAATCTTGGTGATACTCACTTGAGTAATCAGTGTTCTATTCTGCAATAGATTCAAAATTAAACCATAAATTCTTTAATTTGAATCTTTACAATTTCTTTTTGGAAGTTAATGATGAGTTTTATATTCATTTAGACTTCAATTTTCATCAAGTTCTCAGAAACATTAAATTATTCAATAGTGAGTGTAACGTTTATGAAATAAATAAATAAAGATAATTATTTACCAGTTTTTCTTGTTGATTACTATATAACCTTAACATTTTGAATATCAAACTGTAAAGTTTGATGAGCTGTCACATTCATTGTGACAAAGCAGAGAGGCAGAATATGGCAGTAATCATCGCTTTGAAGGAGGAATGTTTGACTGAAATCCAGTCACATCATGGCCCCACATATTTCAAAGTGGAAATCTAGTCACAGCTGTTATACTCAGCAGAATTTATCTAATCCACGTTTCTTTTCCTTCCTTCTGTTTCGTAATGAAATAAGGAAAATTGTTCTTAATAGCATGGTAGACTACAAGTATTGGAAAGTTTACTGACATATTGTAAGCCAGAAAGGTAGACTACAAGTATCTTTTTAAAAATAGCGACCAGCAAAACACAATTTTACCTATGTCTTTAAAATTGTGAAAATAAATACTTTTAGAATAAGATAATAAAATGTTGTACATTAGAATTTATTTTGAGTTAAATTTGAAATAGTGAGATATAAGGTCTGGTTGTAAATATCAAATACTAATAATTGGTTCTTAAATTAAAGTGTTAAATAGTCATAGTTAACTTACTTTTTTCAAACTTAATTTTATCCTTAATGTGGGATGTTCAAGGTTGACTGACATAAGATATCAAAATAACATTAAATAATTTTGATGTTGATCAGCATATCCTCACTATATTGAAATGCTGAAATAATTGACAGACAAAATTCATTTATCAACTTTACATATTTATGCAATTGTGATCAATCTCATGCCCCAAACAACTAGTCCCAACAATTGCCAACTAATTGTCCAAACACACTTATAACGATAATCAATAAGTTGACAATTTTAATTATCTTATATTCTTCCCTTTATGAACATTCAAAGAAATCAACAAAAAAATAGCCATTAGTAATCCCATTTCTTCTTTATGATAAACATTGGAAGGAACACCAAGTCAACACAACATTTTCTTAATGTGATCATAAGCAATGGGCCTCGTAAAAATATCAGCTACTTGTATTGTAGTAGGACAATATAAAATTGTAAACAAGCCTTTCTAGACTAACAAATATATTGGTGCTAAGTGTCAATATGTTTATTCCTATCATGCTACATTAAATTTTTATTCATCTAGATAATACTCTTGTTTTCATAGCTTACAATATTGTAAGATTATCCTAAAATTCTTGTACATCTTTTAATATTGGTTTTCAACTAAATAACCTAACAAGCAACATAAGTGGAATCTTTGTACTAGAAAGAAGTATCATGGGTTCATTCATGAATTCCAAGGAATGAATGCAAAATCTAGATAAATATACCTAGAACTAGAGTTTTGATCATCTATAGAGTCTACAAAATCAAAATTAGAATGTCAAGACAAATTATTCAACATGGAATGTTGAGAAGAAATACCATACTACAATCTCTCTCTAAGATATCTTAGAATCCTTTTCAAAATTGGATATGTAATATATTCCCTAGTAATTTTCAAATAAAGAAGGCTATCAACTAATTATCTATAGGGGGAATAAAAAGAGGAGATTTTCCAAAATTCTTTCATTTTATTTTCAGTAGTGAGCTAAGAATTTTGTTTTATACCATAGATTTTCCTTTAGAGTTGGACAAGATATCAACAATCTATAATGTAATTTATAGGAAACAACTACTATAAGATTTATAGTAAACACAAAGAACTAAGTCAACATGCTCTAATACTAACCATAACACATATGTAGTACAAGCCTAACTTTGATGGTTCTCCTCAAAGTAGTGTTGTGAGTGAGAAGTTGCAGTGTAAATACTAGCAATGGTGTTCAAGCCATGGGCCTATTTTGGTGATTTAGAGCTACAATCTCAATTGGTTTACTTTATTTGGTGGTGGAAACCGACTCTCAACTCATTACCAAAGTAGTTAATGGAAGTAGAAAGATAAGTTGGAAGGACACTTTAATTATTAATGACATTCAAGCCTTAATTAATAGGTTGATGATGTGGTCATCCAATATTTTATTATGAAGGGAACTAGGTGGTAGATGCTCTAGTCATCTATGGATATGACACATTAGCTTTGCAATATTGGAGAGATGTGGAAGGCCTATCGGTTTGAATTCACACCCTTATGGAGAGTGACAAAAGTTAATGTTATGGGTGGTTTAAACATTATGAACACGTGGCGGCATTATATTGGTCCCATTAGGACAATTCCCTTTTAGGAGACTAGAAGCAATGCTTTAAATTCGAAAATGTTTGTTAAAGTTATGATGGCCATTTATAAAATTTAATACTACCTCTCATTTGAAAATATTGTGTAGTGTCCAAGGCAAGATACAAAGGGATATTTTCATAAATGATATTATGAGCTTATTTAATAATGATGACCCATGGATTTATGGTATAAGTTGGCATAACTTCTTTATGTGGTAGCATACTAAATCAAGTAATAATTCTTTGTTGATTGTGCTTTTTTTCCCATGTGAAAGCTACTTGAGATCTAAACACCATTCCCATAGAACAATATTACCTTGTGTATTGGGTATGAAGTAAAGATTTTATTCTTAAGCACTCTACATTTTATGTGGTTGTTTCTCTATCAGAGGTGGGGTTATCTCAAATCCTCAAAAGATTTGGTTGTAGAATTAGGTGAAAGTACAAAAATGGATGGTAATCTTCTGCGTATTGAGCTAGGTAAATTGAGGGATCCATTAAAAATAATGACGTGGCCTAGGTGTACCAATGGGAGGGGGTGTGATGCCGTTCATGAAATGTATCAAGGGCTATGACCAAAATATCTCCATGAAAATTGTTAATTACTAGAATGATTAGTATTTCACTGTTAATGGGATTTCCATCAAGACAATGAAGAAGTGATCGCAAGAGACATAGGGCTCTCCCTGGAGGGAAGAAAATGGAAAAATCAAGCAAGGGTTTCGAATGAAGCCAATCTGAGAAAACGTTTCTACTCCAGTGAAGAGCCATTTTGTATGTGTGGTTGATTTGAAAGAAAAGCCCTTCCTCCTCCTTGAGATGAGGTATGTTATGTTTATTTCTTTAAAGAAAGGTAAATGCTTTTGACCTAGAGCTATGAACTAGTGAGGCCACAAACAAGGGACCTCATCCCCATTAGATTTGAACCTTGATGGCAAGGATAACAACACAACAACTTAACCATCACAACATACCACTATTGGCGATGAGGTATGTTATGCTATTATGTGCCATCGAAGATCATTTTCAGATTGTGTATTACTATCATTTCCCTATCTTAAATAAATTTCAAAATCATGACCTTGTTTCCTCTCCTTACCTCATTCTGCATTCTATGAAGGACAATATTTTGAAATTAGGATGAAAGGACAAGAAGGTAAATCCTACACTATGTTTCACCAAGCCTTCATGATGGCGACACGACCAAACATAGAATGGACACAATAGGAAAGGGAAAATTTTATTCACTATGTAAATATGCTAATACATTCAGTACAGAGAATATAGATTTCAAAACATGCCCTAAGGGCTTACAATATCATAAATCAGGGGATAAATTCTTCTGCTAGTACCTTCTCTCAAACTCCACTACGAACTGCCTTTTACAATGCCATAAATGTTCTTAAATAGACCCCAGAGGGTTAAGGATTAGGAATACATTATAGAAAGTGCTAGTAGGAATCCACCAACCAAATAGAAGGCTCTAGAAGTCGCATTAGAAGTCAATGCAAAATTAGAAGAATCCAGAAATGGTAACTGAACTTCCGGGAGGCATAACTTTGGAACCGTAGCTCTGATTGACGAATCGTTTATATTTCTAGAAAGCTCTCAAAGCACTCTATAGCCCTATGGACAAGCTTCTCTCATTCCCCATTTTTCAGCCCTTTTCGAGGTCATTTAATGCCCCTAACCTGACTGTGGGGCCTTTTGACCTGATTCATTTTTTGGAATGCTCTAAATTACAATTACATTCATCTAGCTAATTTACACCTTCTTGTTCACCAAAATGATAACTCAATTACATAATCCTATTTTTTTGACATTTACACGTATCCCAAGGTGTTCAAATACTCTATCCTAGAACACTGATAGTGGAATTGTGAGAGTTGGAACCTTTATTTGACCCAAATGGGTATCTAGAAATGAAAACACATGAAATAGAAACTAAGTCTAAGTACATTTTTTGGTTGACACAAGATTGCCCTTATACCTATGGATGCTCCTGCATCATTTCATGTTTCATCTCTACAATTTTCACAAGGATTTTGGTCCCCCTCCACCCATTATTGTACAAGTCTTCCCTCCTAACCTAGAGATGTAAAAGGAAAGATGACAGAGGGAAGTATATAAATGATGAGGAGGAGGATGCTATGTGTGAGAGTCCTCAGAAGGAGAGTGATTGTAATCCTAAGAATAACCATCTGAGCCCCATGCCCTCCCATGATTCTAACACCCTTAAAATTGAGATCCACACCTTGGAGGTTACCAACATTGCGGGTGGTATCACCTCTCATACTCATGAACATGATAAAAATAGGAACAATTCCAAAAGATATGGGAATAATCTAGATGCGACTCTAGGAATTGGTGTTCTAGATTATGCTACTCACTGTTAATAAGAGCATCAAGAAGCTCACAAGGATACAAGATAATATAGACCAGAGATTTGATGAGTTTGTCAACTTTATTGTCAAAGCTATGCACTTCACAGCCACCACCCTACATCTCCTTCATACTGAGAAGGACAGGTTTGCTACCTATTTTGGTGTGGACACTATGAGCTCCTTGTATTAGTTCTTGGCAGATTACTGGCTTCGTGTGCTATTGGAATGCGTTGACAAAAATAAGAAAGAGACCTAGCTCTCTATAGTTTCATCTTTTTTTGTTAAGTTTAGTTATTTGCACTTTGCCCTTCTAGGCTTCGTTTATAGGTTTTAGTTGGACTATGTTTAGTTTTAATACTTAGGCTCTATATATGGTTTGTTTTTAGTATGTTACCCTTCTACGGGTATTAGTAATGTTAGACATTGGGATACTTTCATGTAGGTTTTTTTTGATATTAAGGAAGTATATAGGATGATAATGTGTTGTTGGTGACTTGTTGTTGTTTATCAGCTTTTTGTTTCTGAGTTACCCCCTATTTTAACTACTTCTTAAAATCAAAAACATAACACACATGTATGGAAGTTTTGGTTTCACATTCTAGGATTTTGATTGAGGTCATCCAATACTATGTTCAATTTAGAAACTAAATTACTTTTACATTTTACTATATAGTACTCTATCTATTATGTAAATTTTCTCCTGCAAATGACATAAAGAAAATAATAGTTTTCACTTTCATTTTCTAAACCTCTAAATTATAAGTGGAACCAATTAAGAGGAAAAAATCTAATAAATGGCATTTCATCTATAAGACAGAATCTGACCATAATCAACACTCTCAATCTGGGGGACAGCCTTTTGAAAAAATAAATCAAAAAATATTATAAGTGTCACTGCTTCCATCTAAACCAACCTTTTTCTTGAAAACCCATTTGCATTGAGTTTGAACTCGAATAAAAGCACCAGTAAACAAAAGAAAAAGCTACGCCTAACAACCAATAACGATAAAGTTGTGATTGATCCCAGTCCACGGAAACAAGAAATCCCAATGGTTTGTAAATAAAGTTTGAAATATTAAAGAACAAGTATATCATAATTACATTATATATTAAAAAATATCAAAATCTTATCGTTTATTTGCTATACTTTTATAGAAACTAGCTATGGTCAAACAGAAATCAAAATCTCCATAAATAACAAGTAGTAATATTCATTCAAAAAATATGTCTGAATTTCACCTTGAACAACTAGAACCGAATAAATACTCAATTAAGCTCTTTGATTCTAAAACAAGACAGACAAAAGGTTTAAACTACTGTATGGAAAATGAAATATCGAGCTGATCATCGACAGGAGGACACTGCAGATTTGGATTAGTCGAATAAGAGGGATGATCCCAAGAAACATATCAATACAATGAGAATGCATCTGTCACTTCATATGATGGAAAATGTTCAAAGGCAGGCTTGCTGATTGGAAGCATATTTACACGTAGTAGTAACTTCCAGAGGTGGAATTGCCCACTTGCTGGTGATGTACACGTAAAAAACTGAAAGGCCTGTCTCCTACTGTACACAATACGAAGTGATGAAAAGGCCTCTTTCCATAATAAATAAAAATATTTTATCTACAATCTAGCCTATACGAATCTGTCAGACAGAACCCAGCAGTGTGAATCAAAAGTTCCATGTTGATAAACTGTTTTTGATTATTCTCTTCTGTGTGATATCCTATCGTATACCAGTACTTGATTTCTGCCCTGTCATTTCTCACGGAGGGTTTATTTTAAAGTTTTCTAAATTTTAATTTATAGACAGAATAGTTTAAAGGTAAGCAGCCCACATTTTTCGTAATAATATTATGGATTTTCTCAAATTCATTGATTCATGTTTCAAGTGTAATAGGAGAGACGATCCAGCAACAGCACATGCTTCAATGATGGCTAGTCTACTGTTATAGATGACGATCCAGCAAGGGGCCATGCTTCAATGATGGTTAGTCTATTGTTATAGATCTCTTCAATTACGGCTCATAAAAAGTCCTAAACTGATAGCACATGTACTAATAGCTGACCACACATCTACTAATAATTAATCATTTTCTAGCTTTCTTGGTTGTTAAGCGGCTATTGTGGGGTGAAAATAACAGATGTTCTTGGCAAACTTTTTAAAATGACACTTTTAGAACACCTTGCACTCTACGAGTTCCACAAAGAGCTCCATAAATATAGAAAAGTCAAAAGGTTAGCTTTAAGCTCTTCCCTCACCTATAGAGGTTCACCGAAAAAGTTGGCAAATTTTGATGTATGGATAAGGAGTTCTTGGTGCCCATAGTTAGCCTAAGAGGTTACTAGGTCATCTCCCCGAGTTCATCTAATTGTCTATGGAGGCATCCAAAGGCTTGTAACAAGACCTTTAATCTGAATTTAACAATTAAATTAAAGATCAGATTATTGCTCAATTCATGTTTTTAATTTCATTTAATTAATTTCAGACTAGTAATTAAATTAAAAATAAGATTATAGTTCAATTTGTATTTTTTAATTTCATTTAAATAACTTCAACTAAAGGTCTTATTGCAGACATTTAGATGTCTATATAGACAACTCCTTAGTTCACAAGAATTTGTCTCTCATAAGAATGAATAGAACGCTTAACATTCATCAAATCTAGTTGTTGCTCACAAAGGTGGAGCAAATGCCCACCTACCTGCCTGACACACTTAAACTCTGTAGATGAGTTTGAAACTCGAATTGAGAGAGAAAGTTTTTGAGACATGTAAAAAGGAAAAGTTGTCTCATTCATTCGAAAAGAGAGAGAAAAAGGATAGAAGGTCAGTAGATCAGAGAAAGGAATAGAAGGAGAAGGAAGTCCATAGAGTTCAAAGAGTAGAAGGAACAACAAGAAGACAAAGGTTACAAAAGCCCAGTCTTTGATCTCTTCGTTCACTATAAGTTTGTTTTGGTTTGTCTTATGATGCAATGATTGCTCTAGATGTTATTGTATGCAGCCTTGTAGTGTTTTCAAGTAGAAGTTGTAAGTTAATATATTTTGGGTTCCGAGTGAAGCCCTATGCTCCCAAATTTTTATTCAGTTGAACCAATTTATGAATAGTAAACAAGCAAGCAAACATATTAGTTGACCCAGTTGTTTTGGCTCATTGTTGTCTCCTTTCTATTCATTATGCATGGTGTTTCGTATTTGAGAAGCTCAGCATTGCATGTTCTTTGTTATCATCTCTGTGTTTTAATGGTGGCTGTGTTAACTCAGTTAGCTTTTCCTGTGTTGTGCCTCCCGAGTTATAGATGAGTCCAGTGAATTCCTCTCTTGTGCTTATCAAGCTCACTCGATCTCTCCCTTGTTGAGTCGACCGAGCTCACTCGATTCCTTTGTCGACTGAGCTTACTCAGTTTTAGTGGTGACCGAGAGTTGTTGCCGAGTCCCATCTCCCTTTGGTGACCAAGTCACTTGACATCCACTGCTGCTGAGTAATTCTCCACTCGGCTCCTTATTGTGCCAAGCTCACTTGACACCCACTGCTTGTCACTCAACATTAGTTGTTGCTGAGCAAAATTTTAAGTTGTAAAGTTATATTTCTCACACAAAATAGATGCTAAGTGTTCTTTTCATTCTCATCAGAAATGAGTTCTTGTGTACCACTACTCATGTAATATAGATCAATCTATTTGACTCAAAAACTACACAAATCATAATAACAATATCACAATTCAAATGTACTTTTAGTTCATTTCTGAAACTTTAGTTCTAAATTTATTCTAGGTACGTGACTGCAATAGGTTTAAATTAAACCAATAATTGTGGATCTTTACCTTTGGGTAAGGGTGAGGATTTAAATTCATCTTCAGTAAATGACGAGTGTAACGTTTATTAATAAAAAATAATAATAGTTATTTGCCAGTTTTCATACTGATTACTGTAAAAGCCTTAACATTGTGAATATCAAACTGTTTGATACTCGAATCTTCGTTACCCCTCACATTTTATTGTCCATTAGAATCAATAATTGGCAATGTTGAACAAGTCGAAACGTATGTCTTAGGCTCTAAGCAATGACATATGATCTGTCTGACCCGAGTCGACAATTCCATTTCATAAAGTCATTGAAAACTTCACTAGCACAACATAGTACATACGATGCATTCATGAAAAAGATTGCCTGTTATCACTTTTATTAGAGAAAGATGCCTTCGAACCAGATAGAAGAACACATTCGGTTAATCTGATATTTGTAGTTGTAAGTTCAAACTTTTTATGTTTTAAAACTATTTGAACTGTAAAGTTACCTGAACTGTCACATTCATTGTGACAAAGTAGAGAGGCAGAATATGGCAGTAATCATGGCGTTGAAGGAGAAATGTTTTACTGAAATCCAGTCACATCATAACCCCACGCACTTTAAAGTGGAAATCTACTCAGTATTGTTTAACTACTTTCCAATTAAGGGAATGATTACAGTCAGCAGTGTTTATCTAATCTCTATTTCTTTCCCTTCTTTCTGTTCACGCAATGAAATAAGGACAAGTATTCTTAAAAGTATGGTAGACTACCAGTATTGTAAAGTTTATAGACAAATTCTAAGTCAGAAAAGTCTTTTGTATCATTTTAATTTTTAAATAGAAAGTCATGTCTTATACAGTCAATGATCGACGGCATTGAAGAATGTAAGATACAGATTTTAAAATTAGAGACCAATAAAACACAGTTTTACTTGTCTTTATCATTATGAAAACAAATACTTTTCAAATAAGACAATAAAATATTATAAGAAAAGATTATATATTAGAATGTAATTTGAGCTTAATTTGAAATAGTGAGACATAAGGTTCTGCTATTGATTCTTAGAATAAAAGTGCTAAATAGTCAAAGTTAACTTGTTTGAGTCAAATTCAATTTTACTCTTAATGTGAGATGTTCAAGGTTAACTGAAATAAAATATCAAAATAACATTAAGCAACCAGTCCTATGAACTACAAATTATTTATCCAAATGAATTTATAGCAAAAATTTAAAGTTGACAGTGTTTAATGAAGGTTTTGCAAATGGGGTTACAAGTAGAGTGGGTTTAACCATGGAGGTATCTACATAGTTAAGTGTGCTCAAGCTGGAGTAGTGCTGGGATGGGTGACCTATCCGGAAGTCCTGATGTTTCACCTCTATGAACATCACCTAGATCCAATCAGTGCTAAGCATTCCATTTATTCTCATGAGAGATGGATTCCATTGAATCACTAGTCATGAAATACGAGTCAATGAGTTTGACTCAAAAAACTGCATAGTTAAATCCTGATAGCAATATCAAAATGTTTATTATCTTATATTCTTCTTCTTATGAACATTGGAAGAAATTGAAAAAAAGAAATGACCATTCATAATCTGATTTATTCTTTATGATAAACATTGGGAAGACCACCAAATAAATTCTTTATTTTTATTTTTGCTAATGTGACCAAAGCAATTGGCTTTGCCAAAATATCACCAATTTGCATTGTAATAGGAGGATATAAGATTTTAAACAAGCCTTACTAGACCAACAAATATATTGGTACTAGGTGTCAATATATTTATTCTTATCATGGAATATTAGATTTTTACTCATTTGAATATTACTCTTGTTTTTGTACTACACCTAAAATTCTTATAGATCTTTTAGGATTTTTCTCAACTAAATAACCTAATGAGCAGCTAAGTGGAATCTTTATATTAAGCCTTTATACTAGAAAGAGGCAATTTGGATTCCTTCATGAATTTCTAAGGAATGAATTCAAAACCAAGATAAATACACCTAGAGCTAGATTGTTATCATCTATAAAGTCTACATAATTAAAATTAGTATGTCCTGTCAACTTATTCTACATGGAATGTTGAACAAAAATATCATTATACATTGTGTCTCTCAGATACCTTCGAATACCTTTAAGAATTGGATATGTAATATATTCCACAGTAATTTTAGAATAATGAAAACTATCAACTAATTATCTATAGGGGGATAAGAAGAGAAAATTTATTAAAACTCTTCCATTTCAATTTTAGTAGCAAGCTAAGACTTTGGTTTTATATCATATATTTTCCTTTAGCAATGAACAATGTATCAACAATATATAATGCAATGTATATGAAATAACCACTATTAGACTTATAGTAGACATTAAGATCTAATTTAAAATGCTCTAATTTTAAACACAACACACATGTATGGATGCTCAGTTTCACATCCTAGTACTTTGATTGAGGTCATCCAATAATTTGTTCAATTTACAAACCAAATTATTTTTACATCTTATCATGTAGTGCTTTATCGTTCTTTTCTTAACCTCCAAATAATAAGTGCAACCAATTGAAAGAAAAATTCTAATGGATAACATTCAATCTATAGGAGAATCTCACCATAATCAACACCCTCGACACGAGGGTATACATTTTCAAAAGAAACCTATAATATAACTCTCAGTGCTTCCATCTAAACCAATCTTTTTCTTGAAAATCCATTTGCAACCAACAAGATTTTATCCTTTTAGAAGTTGTACAAGATTTTAAGGAAACATTCTTTCCAAAATCTTTTATTTTATTATCCATAACAAATTTCCATAATTTTACATCTTTCATATATCCACACTATTATTAAAGGAATTTTTCTTTTTAAACAATTAGACCTATGGACAAGTTGACTTGGAGGTTCTCCCCCCTCAAGAGATTAAAATTTAAGTGATCCTTGCTCAAGTTTTAGTTTGTATAGAAACATCAATTCAATTTCCTAGGTGTGAGATGTATTTGAATTAATCTTACTTTTTAGTTTTTTCATGTTGCAATATAATAGGAGGGACAATGTCTTTAAAAGTATCACTTCTACTATCCATCATTTCTACTATGTATCAAATTCTATTACATATTTCATAACATTTTTCTCCTACTCTAATTATTCTCCTATGGCACATATGAACATGCCCCACTACTAAAAGCACTAAGATTTATTAATTCATGCTTATGAGTCATCCATGTCTTCATAGGTCTTTTATAAACAAGAATTGATGTAGGATACCTATAAAAAAAGTAAATATAGTGGTAATAGCTCTTCACCCAAAAATCTTTGTTCTAGGTTAGCACCAGTCAACATACTCCTATCCTTCTTCACAAACATCATCTTCACCATGTCTTCAATTGCACTATATTGTCAGATAATACAAGGTTTTAAACTTCATATGAATACCGCAATATTTAGAAAATATCTTAAAATTAAATTATTAGAGAAAATATCACTCTATTATCATCCCTCAAATATTTTATTTTCTTTCTATCCTATGATTCAACCATTAATTTAAATTGTTTACAGATGTGTGTGTGTGTGTGTGTGTGTGTGTTATGTATGTATGTATGTATAGGTATATGTATGTATATATATAATATATATGTATATATATACATACATACATATGTATATATGTATGTATACATATGTATATACACACATATACATATGCATACATACATACATGTATGTATGTATGTACATAAATATGTGTGTGTGTGTGTGTGTGTGTGTGTGAAACTCTCACCTTTTCTAATGAAGTATTCACTTATTTTATCTTCATAGAAATAACATTAGACTTCGTAGTGTAAAAATCTAGCTTCTATGATGTGCCAATCATAACTCCTCCATCAATCACCATATTTCCTTTCACCATTTTTCATCTTTCTTTAGAAAATATTTCCTCCATACTTGAAACTATTAGTTTTCTCACATAATTTTTTTTATATCTTGGACTAGAGAGATGAAGTATATCATCAATCCTTCTTATTCTACCATCAAGAAACCTATTTCTATTTTTACTAGAAAGAACAATATTAAAATTGGAATTATCATCCAAGAACATTTTTCCTTCATCAAATTCTCCTTTTTATGAAACTAATATATAGTAGAGTTCATATGAAAATATGTATGTAAGTCAATGGACCATGCATAAACACATCCATATGTGGGCAATGCTTTAATGAATGCTTCTTTAGCTTCCTTCTCAATGTCAAAATACAAATCAAGCATCTATCTAGTATTACCACTATTCTAGAGAATAACTTTAGATATTACTAAAGGTTTGGATCTCCCCTAAATTTGTATTTATTATACTTCATATTATTCTTGTCTTTTTCCTTAAGCCTTTCATAAACAACTGGTACCTTTTTTGCACTAATGGATACATTCCTCCTTGTCTCTTCAAAAAGAAAATGACCAATGAAATCCTGATTCCTCAAAGTAATAAAAGTTTTATTGATAGCCATCTCAAGAGAATTTTGTGGATTACACAATTAAAAAACTAAATATCTAATATATATCTCCTTATCCATCTTGACACAAACTAGGACCAATTTAAAAACACAAATAACGAATGCTTCCTAGAGGTGTGTAATTTTTTCACCCTCCTCTTTTGTCAAGGAACATTGTTTATTACGTAGTTAAATATAATTTAGAAATGAATATTCATGGACATTGACCAAAATAAAAGTTATACAAGGTATAGTCTAATTAGACCCTTGGATTTATTGTCCAGAATAACATATTTAATAGACTCATCTAGATATATAAGTCTAATATTGTTCATAGTAATAAAATCATACAGATCTTGGTAAATTAAAAGATCCCTCATCCTCAACTTCAATATTTAGAAATTATTTTCATAAATTATCTCCACATCTATTCTCCACAAATAATTGTTTATCTATAAATTATTTTAATAATATCATGAAGTATCTTTTGTAGAAGATCTCACTTAAATATGCATTAGTTAAAAAATCTCAACAACCCCCAACTAAAACAAAGGGCGATCAAGTTATGATACCACTTGTAATAATGTTAAGCAGTAGAACAACTCCTTACACTAACTTGAATAATAGTATCTAGCAAAATATTTCTTGGATCTTTATAATAGTTACAAAAAAATAATAGAGTCAACACAAATAACATGTATATCACAACACTGGAAGTTTTAAAGGGCTCATCCAAGCCCTTGGTTCTTGTTTTTGGTTATGTTTCACAGCTTGTATGGGGGCTTGTCCCAAGGTGTGTCATTCTTAGACCTTTGTATTTGACAAAGGTAACTCTATATTGTAGATCCTTGGTGATCCTGGATTTGTCATTAGGTGTTGTTAATTCTATTTAGCAGTATCTAGTGTGAGTTGTTTGTACCACGGGCCAGCACCCTCTTGCTGCTTTTCTTAATTATCACAACATTTGCTAATAACTTACGTAATTTATAATATTATTTCTTTCCAATCGATGCTATTGTTTTCTTAATGAAGATGGATCCACTTTACATCTCCTTCATCAATGTTCCTTATCTCTTAATTTTTGGAAAAATCTCTTTCAAAACTAGAATTTCTTTTGGACATTACTCAATTTTGTGTAGTATTTTTATCATCAATGGAGTTGTTTTATTTCTCATAATGTTGTCAGATTTTTGTGAGACCTCACCACTTCTCATATGATCTTAGATATCTAGAAAGAACATAACAATTGGATATTCTAAAATGTATACTCTCCTCTTAGTGTTATAGGTGAGAAAAATATTCAAGAATGTGAATATTGAAAAACCCCATTTATCCTTGAATTCATCCTAGAAGCTAGTCTCTACCAGTGAATAACTAAGACCAATTTTTGAATTAGAAAATCACAATAATAAAAAGATCTTAATAAAAGATAAAATAACTTCAAATAATTTTATTGATAATGGCAATTTTACTCTCTTTTGTAAAAATCTTATGCTTGTGGTTGAGTACATAGATAACTCAACTGCCCTTGTCTGGTATGAATATCTTTAAGGAGGTGAAAGTGCTAAAGAACATAGTGAAGATGTTTTTGAAGACTAAGATGAAAAAGGCTATTTTATTTAAATGTCAGTTAGATTTTTATTAGAAAATCTATGTAAAACCAATTTGGGCTAAGGTGTTAAAGGCTATTATGGAATATTTTACTATTGATGGTCATTTTTTGAGGGTTCAAAATTTTCATTTTGTGTTTCTAAATCATTTAGATATTAAATTTGTGTTTCCTTCCCTTTCTTTCTAAGTATTTCTCTAAGTAATAATATCAAAGAGAATTAAAAGAACCATACAAACTTATATTTCATGATGGGATAATTTATCTAACTTATGAGAACTTTAGACATAAAATTTATGAGACTAGGAGAATCCCCACAAAGAGGATAAAGTAATAAAAATTGAGACACTCTAATGAAGGATGTTCTAAAAGGAGAGAATGATCCTTTGCAAAAAAACCTAAGCATGTTACTTTGGTCTTTGATGAGGTTAAAGACACTAATGATGATGATGATGATGATGACCACAAAGATAAAAATGATGATGATGACTATGGAAGCTTATGTCATTATAGATAATAGAGTAAAAGATGAGACAATTATGTTTGATGGTGGAGACACCAAAGATGAAGGTAAAGGAACTAAAAGATCCATTGTTGTTGATGAAAATGACCTAAAGTATAACCCAAGGTTTTTATATCTATTATTCAACCCATGATTATTGTGAAAAAGACAAAGCGGCTAACGAAATTTTTAACTATGGTGTAAAATGTGACCATATGATTAACTGGTGATGTAAGAAGGGAATGAATGATAAAATAACTTACATCGCTAAATATGATAAGATTAAAAAAAAGTGGGTTGATTATAAGTAATTATGGAAATGACATTTAGCTTTCATTATTTTAATTTTAAACATCACACTTATCTACAAAGATAGATAATAATAAAGAAAATTGTGTTAACATATGCTTTGTGGGTGTTGAACTTGATTATTGGTTCCATTTTAAATTTCAAAAATAACATTTAGAGTATTCAATTTTTTATTATCAACATGGGAGGTGAGATTAAAAGACAAGATCACAGTACTTGTAAATGGAAAATGAGGAGAAGGTCTGGACTAAGCTTGAGAAAGAAGGGGTCATGCCCTATCTAGAGAAACTACATGGTTTTGACAAAGACACTACAAATAATTTTATTGATGATGACAATTTTACTCTCTATGGTAAAAATAAAGTGTGCTCATGGTTGAGTTCATAGATAAGTTAACTCGACTGCCCTTGTTTGGTATGAATTTTTTTAAGGAGGTGAAAGTGTCAAAGAACATAGTGAAGATGCTTATGAAGACTAACAAGGAAAGGGTTATTTTATTTAAAGTTCATTTAGATTTCTATAACAAAATCTATGTGAAACCAATTTTGTCTAATGTGTTAAAGGCTATTATGGAATGTTTTACTATTGATGATCATTTTTAGAGGGTTCATAATTTTCATTTTATGTTGCTAAATCATTTTAGATATTAAATTAGGGTTTCCTTCCCTTTATTTTTATGTATTTATCTAAATAATAATATCAAAGAGAATCAAAAGAACCCTACAAACTTATATTTCATGATGGGATAATTTATCTAATTTATGAGTATTTTAGAGATAAAATTCAGGAGACTAGGAATATTCCCACAAAAAAAAGGAAAATTGTAGAGGATCATGGTAATGTACCAATAATAGTTTATTATGAAGATTTTGTTAACAATAATAATCTTCTTGCTCCCTCTTTATCTATGGAAGAATATTGGGGTCCTTAGGGTATTCAAAAAGATCAAGATGAGGATGTATAAAAGGAGATCGCTACACAAATTAATTCAAAGGACTTCAATGCTGATAGGGACAGAACTAAAGGTAATGTCCAAATGGAAAAAGCCAAGTAAATTTACTCATTTTGAATGGATAAATTTATTGTTTGGGAAATTAAGGAGCCTCACCTTAAACATTAGGACCTAAATGTTAAATTTAAGAATCTTTTAAATAAAATTGAAAATAAAGGTAAGAAGATGGAGGTGGCTAACTGTATTGGGGAAGAGGAGAATGAGACTTCGGGAGTGGACAATGCTAATTTGAAGCACAAGATTATGGTTGTGCAGGTTGAAGAAATGTAGATTTTGAATTATAAGTTTGACAGGAATGAGGCAATTCTAAAGAGAATAAGCCATCATAGTCATGAAGGTTTGAAGACTTCCATTTATAACATTAAGGTTTTATATGCTAAACTAGAGGGCCTCCAATATGAAAAGTTTATTTATTAATGTTGAGATGAATGTCAAGGTCTTTGTTGGTCAAGTGCTTAACCAAAGGAACACTAGGGAATGTATGAAGGAAAAACCTACTATGAGATCTAAGGAGCTATTGAACCTTAAGGAGTCTTTCTAAAAACTTAATGCACTAGAAGAAGATATGGTAAAGTTTTTAACTTGAAATTGATCTAATCCTTGTTTAATGTTTTGTTGGTCTCTCGTATCTATTGGTTGTTTTACAATTTTTTATTTCCTAGTTTGTAATTATTAATTGATTTAGGGTTTATGTTTCCTTGTCTTCATATATTTTTTGTTAGTTTGTTCTTGATTTCTATTTTTTCTACTATATTATAAAGTTTTGTAGGGTCTCTCCAAAACTTATTTTTGAATTAATAAAAAATATGCAAATCACAACATAGTAATTACATAAAGAAAAAAAATAAAAAATACTAAAATATTCTTGTAGATAAATTTAACATTCAAGGAATATCACCAACCAAAGATCTCAAGGTATCTGAATAGCTATAAGACTCTTACAAATACCCAGAATCTTACACATCTGATATATACTTGAGATACAATACATGACATCAAAGGAGGACATAACAAAACTGTGGGCTAAGAACCACATATAAATTTGTGTCTAACATATCTCCAATCAAGGATTCCCTATGATGTTTCAAAACACATACTAACATGTGTAACTCCATTTTACAGCTCATTTATTTTTCAAATAGTTTTTAACATTTCCTATTTTAATTGACCAAATTTTTGAAGGTTATAAATTTGGAACTAGGTATCTAATTGGAAAATGGTTTGAAGTAGTATATTTATACCATTATGTAGTATATTACCTTACAACCCTATGCACTAGTTATAAATATTTCTAGGCCATTTTGGAGCCTTTAGAGACTTCAACAACAAATTCATAAAAAATATATAAGAGGTTGAAAAAATAAAAACTTTAATATTCAAAACATGGTGTGATCTTACACAACAAAAACAAAAAATTAGTGTGCACATCTAGTCCATCAAGATCTTTGGGGAAGGATTGGGGAATTTTTTTTCTCAAATAAAAACTTTCTAAAAATAGTTTCTAACAAAAGTGTCTCTTCTTTTGATTTTCAAATGATTCTTTTAATTATGCAAAAAAAATGTAAGCTGACAAATATACATTATATTATAATAACAAAAAACTAAGGTTACTGAGATGGGCGAGGGGGTGAATCACTAGTATACCATAATCTAATAATTAAATCTGATAAAACATTTATTTTAAACCATTTCCACATGCATAAGTAATATGAAAAATATGGATGAATATGCTTTAGAATAATGCACATGAAAGAGATCCTAAACCCATATTTATACACATACATATAGATTATTATGATGAGGAAAGTGAATATACATTACTAATATTGAAATGAAGAAATGAAAGGTAAGTTTAGCTCCAAAAAAAGAATCAGCTAAAAACCCTATCAAATGCTCTTAGAAATTGTTGACTTTTGCAACCCCAAAAAAAACTGCGAGATCTACAAAACCTAGAGATAGTTTTCTTTTCTGAGCTAGGTGGACCTTGACCTATGTAGAAAAATTCAACCTTGACCCAAAAAGTTGACCTTGACCTACACTGCTCTGACAAAAATTATGTTCATGAATCCAAAAAGTTCACCAAAAAGAGTACTAAAATCTACACTGATATTTTTCATCCCACACCTACTCCAACAAGAAAAATGGATTTTTTATGGGGTGGGGGGTTTTCCTTGGTCAAACTGAAGTTTGGAATTAACCTTTAAATGCAATTGAAATTGCAATATGAATAAACAAATTACATTGAACTATTTACCTTGCTTATGTTAAAGTCCTTGTGGAGGATTTGAATTCTTGAATCCACAAGTATGGATGTTCCAAATGAATATAGAATAGGATCTAGGATGTCTCAAATCAATAGTTTTAGATCTTTAATAAAAATCTTGAATGGATCTTGGATTAGGAAGAGGCTTGAATGGAAATGGATGAATCTTCAACAAGAAGGCTCCATAAAACTTGAATCCTTCAGTGGCTACTAATGGATCTCCTTGATGAATTGAAAGCTTGAATTCTTGAAGGCTTGAATGCTTAAATATTGATGCTTGATAATGGATCTTCCAATACATTCTTTTCCTCTTATAGTTTTCTATTAGAGAAAACAAGAGGAGGAGGCTTATTTATATAGATATCTAGGGCACAAACTCCTAGAGAGGTCAACATATGAGAAATAAATTCCCATTGGGCCCTTACCACTAGAAATGAACCTAAATTAAATGATATTTAAGATTTAACCATTTCAGAGACCAAAATAGTTGACTTGAAAGTAGGAAAACAATTCTTTCTAAAACTCAACGTCTAGAAATCATGGAACCTTGAAATTTGGACCTTGGGTCAGGGTCAAGGTCGACTCTAACCTAGGTGAAGGTAAGGTCAAGGTCGATGTTGAACTAAGTTAGGGTCAAAATAAATGTTGACCTAGGTAAGGGTTGAGGTTGACCTTGACCCTAAGGTCACAAATCTCAGGATCTCAATCTAGAATGCTAGAAAAATGTAGAAAGAAAGTGGAAAAGAGGTCAGAATCAAGGGGAAAAGACAGATCTAAGATGGGGACCCATTTAAGGTGCTTGATATGACCATGGATCCATATTCTCATATCATCATAGAATACACTTGTAAAATGTGTATCACTTCAGGCTTTAGCATTTTTGAAATTGGAAATGTGTGTCTCTTTAGGACTTAGCAACTTATGTGTCTTACCTTCTGAGATTAAGCATGGTGCAAAATAAAAGGTTAGCGGAAAAAAATCTTAATATAGAATAAGGGAGGCCTTATATATTCCCCCTTCTTAAGATGGAAAAAATAAATACTATTTTTATATGTTAAGGAAAGAAAAGAACAAGGATAATCTTCTTCAAAATCAAGATAATATCCATAGACAACACCTAGTCCAAGCCAAGATGGTCATAGCTCTTATGAGGCCTTGGGAAAGATGAATGCGAAGAGATATCATGCAAGAAAAGAAAAGTTAACCCTTGTGTGGGATAACACACAATTCAACTTCCAAGTTGAGAGATTTATCAACCATGGAAACCCAATGTCCAACAAGAAAATAGGTTATGATTAAGGACGTAGATCCTCAATGCAACCCAAAATTTTCATGTTTGATTAGATATCACATAATAGATAGATATTGCATAACCAAGGAAAAGTGGATCCTGGAAAGACATAAAAGAAGGAGATGGCATCCTTGCCTCCAAGCATAGGAACAAGGATTAAAGGGGACCTATTATATCACTTGCAACACTATACAAGACAAGAAGCCCCCAAAATTTAGGCTAACATTGTTTACATAATGTGGAGCTCCATAATAGGAACATGAATTTTATTTAGAGAAAAAATGATTTAAATACAACTCATTGCCACATGATATAAAAATAACCTTACTATCAATGAGCTGCCTAATCTTATAATGTAAAGCTTGACATTCATTAGTAGAGTGATCATGAAATCTACAACACAAACAAAAAGGAGGAGTCTTCAAGTGTGGACTACATTTATTTTTTTGTTATGGTTTAGTAATCATCTTAGAATGAAGGACTTTAGGAAAATGAACTTCTTGGTCAAAATCCTTTATAGTTTCATCATGTTTTGAAGTGTTAATGGAGAAGTTGCTAACATTGATTTGTTGTTGAGAATTAAATCCCAATCCATAAGAATGCTCATGCCCCCCATTCTATAAGGGCATTTTAATTCCTTCTTTATGTTTAACACATGCTTGACCATTGAACCCTTGGTTAACTAGGAAATGATAACCATGACTATAATGAGGAGCCATATCAGATGGAGTTAATAGAAATTCATTAGTCACTATGTCATCATTAGTGGGTTTGATAGTTTCATTGTGGATAGAAGTAGTGACAAAGTTGTTACGAAGAGCTTTAGAAGTAAAAACTCATTGTTAAAAAATAACTTTGTGGCTTCATAAAATCAAGAACAAAAACCTTATACTCTCCAATAAAGATAGAATTAAAATCCAAGGTTCCCTAATCATCACTATGAAGAGTATTAGAGGAAGAAGGATTACTATTAGAAATAGCAGTAGTTTTATTTTCAATATTTAGACAAGAATTTTGTGCATCATTAGCATTAAGTGTATACATCATGTTGTTATGTATAAACATGACTTTATAGTGAAGGGTATAAGGGATAACATGCATCTCATGCAGCCAAGGTCTACCCAAAAGAAGGTTTTTATTGAGAGGTCCAGGAATAACATGAATAGGTGTATTTAGGATGACTGGACCTACTTTGATAAGGTAATGATTCCCAAAGTCTTCTTAGCAATACATGGCTTTTATCAAAGCCATGTATAGGAACATTTTATAGTTGAATAGTTGAAAGATCAAATTGAATTTCTTTGAGCATGTACATGCCACAAACATTAAGCCCAGGTCCATTATCAATCAAGGTCCTATGAATGATACTTCTATTAATAGTAATAGCCACTATAAGAGCATCATATTGAGTTTTTAACTTCTTTAGAAGGTAAATCCTTTTGACTAAATACATTGTCAGGAACACTTGGGGTAGTATGCATGCATTATAAGAAGTTGTTGATCTTCTCTTGATTAGGAGGTGGAGTGGGAAGAGTTTCTAGAGATTTTTGCAAGACTTTATAGTAGGTAGGTGAATTTTGAAGAAGATCCCTAAAGAAATCTTAGAAGGGGTATTTGGCAATTGGTTTATCAAATCATACTTCTTGCTAGGAAGATAAGGTGGAGAAGGAAGAATGGGTTAAGAGGGTGGAAATGAAGTAGAAACCACTGGATTTGGTTGAAGGTTACTCCTTGTATGATATATGTAGGCTATAGAACCTTCGTTATTGAAACACTCTATAGATTTTCCTTTGATAGTAATTTGAGGACAACCTTTGATAGTCAACAAAGATTTTGGATAAACCATGTTAGTTGTCTCAACACCACAAACAAATTCACAAGAAGGAAGAAAAGAAGACATCCTAGAAGTAGCATGTTACTGGTGATTTTTTCCAAATTGGGTTTGCACATTAAATTATTTTATTAAATGTGTTAATGGATATGTTGTGTTTTATGCTTTACATTTCTACAAGTTGATTTGATAGTAACATATCAATTTTAGTTAACACACAATGAATGCATGCATGGTAAGATTGTTTTATGGGTTCACTAAATTGTGAAAAGTTTTATTTGTACATCTTGACCTTGAATAAATGATTCACCCCCCTGCCCTCCCTCTCAATTTTTCTAAAAAGAATTCCAACAATTTGTATCAGAGTCATCTTCTTAAGAGGATTAATTTTAAGGTACTAGAAGCATAAAGATCAAGATGTCAAAAAGAGAGGTACCCAAGCTCAACAGAGATAACTTTTTGGCATGGAAAAGTTTGATGAAGCTAAACCTTGGAGGACTTGAAGATCATGCACAATCTTGCATTGTAGTAGAACATGTTGATCTAGCAGGAGCCCTAACTACTAAAGATTTGAAGAAAAAGAAAGAACATAATCAAGTGATGTTGGAGATTGCCTCTGCCCTAAGCTATGCTGAATTTGATGATATCAAAGGCCTTAAAAGTGTAAAGTAGATGTGGGATGCCCTAGACACCATCTATGGAGGAAAAAAAAATGTTTAAAAGGCCAAGTAAAAGAGCCTTAGAGGTAATTTTGATGACATGAGAATGGAAGAAGTTGAGAATATTGCTTAATATGTTGTTAGAATAAAAGAAGTTGGTAGTGCAATAAAAGGTGCTACTAGTAAAATAGATGATGATACTATGCTAAGTAAAGTCTTGAGAACATTGTTTCTTGTGTATGCCATTAGAGTATTTACAATCCAAGAGTTAAGATGTCTACCAGGAAATGATCTAACTCTTTAAGGTTTGGTAGGAAGAATCATTGTTTTTGAACTATCTAATTTTGACAATTATAGACTAGAAAGTATTGAATTGGCTTTCAAAGAAAATTTTTTGCTGAAGGATTCAAAGGAGCTAAAGAAAAAGAAGAAGAAGAAGAATAAGATAAAGTATGGACCTAGTGATAGTAACACAGATGAGGAAGACATTGAACAATTGGAAGCATTGTTGGCTAGAAGATTTCATAGAGGAAAAGGCAAGTTCAAAGTTAAGCTACCTATCATTTGTTTCAATTGCAATGAAGTTGGTCATATTGCAGCAAGATGTACACATAAGAACTTTAGAGAAGGAGACAAGTAGAAAAATAGAAGAGAAGATGATGGAAGAGACTATAGAGACAAAGGCAAGAAGTCATACTACATTGCTAGAGAACATGACTCTAATAAAAAGGATGATGAAGTGGTATATGTTGTAATGAAGGATGAATCTGATGAGGATGAGGCAACTACACTTATGATTTGTGTGAAAAAGAATGAAAAATGGGTCATTGACAATGGATGCTAACATCACATGACTAGAGATGAAAGTAAGTTCATTACCTTAACCTGTTACAATGGAAATAGTGTAAGATTTGGTAATGATGCACCGTGCTTGATAAAAGGAAAAGGGTTTATCAAAATCATAGACAAGATTTCATGTAACAATGCTTATTATGTTGAAGGATTGAATTATAACTTGTTAAGTGTGTCATAGTTAAATAATTTAGGATGCAAAGTTGAGTTTGAAAATAAATCACCCAAGATATATGACACAAGTAGAAACTTGATTGAAAAAGGTGATCAAATTAGAAGTAATATGTTCTATCTAGATATAGAAGATGCTATGTATCTTATTGCAAAATTTGATGATGTATGGATTTGGAAAAAGAGGTAATGTCATGTTAATTTTGATAATCTAATTAGTATCAATAACATGAAAAGAGTTAGAGGTTTGCCTAAGTTGAAGAAACCAAAAGAAAAAGTGCAAACAACATTAGCTAGGCAAGATGACAAAGTCAAGCTTTAAAAGTAAAGCTTATACCTCTAATGAAATACTTTAAATTGTTCATACTAACTTGTGTGGACCTATTGAAGTGCAAAGATACAAAGGAGACAAGTATATAATGTTGTTTGTTGATGACTACTCTAGGATGATGACGGTCATGTTTCTAACACAAAAGTTAGATGCTTTTCAAATGTTTAAATGGTACTTGGAAAGAATTGAAAAAGAAATAGGAAAGAGTCTTAAATGCTTGAGATCAGATAGAGAAGGAGAATTCACTTCAAATGAGTTTGAGATGTTTTGTAATGATAGAGGAAACAAGAGATAGACATTTGGACCTAGGACCACTCCACAAAATGGAACTGTTGAAAGAAGAAATAGGTCAATAATGGACTGTGTTAGGACACTCATGATGGAGAAGAATGTTGCTCTGAAATATAGGAGAGAAGCTATAAGTACTATTGTATACACCTTGAACCATGTGCAGGTTAAGAAAGGTACTCATTCAACACCTTTTGAACTATGGTATGGATATCAACCTAATGTAAAATACATTATGGTATTTGCAAGTAAATGCTATATTCTTAAAGATGTTACGAGTGGAAGGTTTGATGCAAAAGGAAAAGAAGGTGTAATCCTTGATTACTCCACAAGATGTAAAGCTTACAAGTGTTTAAATACTAATACTAACAAAATTGTGGAAAGTACAAATGTGAATTTTGATGAGTTCATAGAAGTGCATGAGGTTGAACCTACAAAACAACTAGAAGAATACAAATCATTTGTATACTATTATGAAGGAATGCGTGCTGAAGAAGATGATACAAATAATGCTGCAAACCAACAACAAGTCTCAATAATTGCTGAGTCACAACCTATGAATGTTGAGTTGCATTTAGATGCCAAGTTGCAGAATGAGAAAAATGCATAATTTGACTTTGAGACTAGCACATATGAAAGAGATGCTGAAATGTCTAACTAAGATGTACACAATGATACTGAAGCTAAGAGGCAGAATGTAGCTACAAGAACTAACCCTAGACTGTCCAAATATGTCAAAAGACACCACCCTATAGATCAAATCATTAGAGACAAAGATGCAAGGCTAATGAAAAGAAATAGATTGAGAAGTGAATCATGTTTGTTAAGCATGAAGGAACCTAAGATAGTGAGAGATGCATTGGAAGATGATGACTGGTACAAGGCTATGGAAGAAGAAATTTAGTAGATAGAAAAGAACAAGACTTGGAGTCTAGTTCCTAGACTAGAAGATAAGAATGTGATTGGCACAAAATGGGTATTCAAAAACAAGTTAGATGAGAATGGTGAAGTGACAAGAAATAAAGAAAGACTGGTTTGCAAAGGATATGCATAGGAAGAAGGAATTGACTATGGTGAAACATTTTCCCTTGTTGCAAGAATGGAAGGAGTGAGAATTTTGCTTGCTTATGCTACATACAAAGGTTTCAAAGTTTATTAGATGGATGTCAAGTCTACATTTTTGAATGGAATATTAGAAGAGGAAGTCAACATAGAATAGCCAGAAGTTTTTGTTGATAAAAATAATAAGAACATGGTATGTAGACTGCACAAAGCCCTATATAGGATTGAAACAAGCACCAAGAGCATGGTATGAGAGACTTCATACTTATCTTGTTAAGATTGGATTTGAAAGGATAGATGATAACATCAATTTGTACATGAATACAAATAAAGAAAAAGGTATGTTGTTATCTAAAATATTTTTTGATGACATCATATTTGGAGGACAAGATTCTTTGCGTAAAGATTTTGCAAATTAGATGAAACAAGAATTTAAAATGTCAATGTTTTGTAAGATCAAATTCTTTGTGGGATTACAAGTATATTAGATGAAATATGGTGTATATATCACTCAGTCAAAATATGTCAAAGAGATATTGAAGACATTTAGACTAGAGGATTCAAAACTAGTAAGTACACCTATGGTGATAGCACTCAATCTATCAAAGAATGATGATTAATCTGAAGTAAATCAAACATTATATAGATCCATGATTGGAAAATTGAAATATGTAGTACACAATAGACCTGATATTCCATTAGCTATGGGGATAGTTGCAAGATTCTCTGCTAATTCTAGAGAGAATCACTTGGTGCCTGTGAAGAGTATAATGAGATACTTAAAAGGAACAGAAGAGTTTGGTTTATACTATAAGAAGAATGAAAATTTTGAACTGAAAGCCTACACTGATGCTAATTGGGTTAGAAATATTGATGACAGAAAGAGCACCAATGGAGGAGCATTCTTCTTTGGGAAAATACTTGTTACATGGACTAGCAAGAAGCATAGTTGTACTTCCCAATGTACTGCTGAAGCAAAGTTTGTTGCTACTGCTATTAATTTCACAAACATTGTATGGATCAAGCAACTACTTAAGGGAATGAAGGAAGAAATCACATAACTAGTGGCACTTTATTGTGATAATACAAGTGCTATCAATATATTAAAGAATCCTATAATGCATACAAAGATAAAGAACATTGCAATCAAGTATCATTATGTAAGGGAATTAGTTAAAAAGAAAGAGGTGAAGATGGAATATATTAACAGAAAGGAGCAAATTGCTGATATCTTCACAAAAGCATTACCTAAGGATGCTTACGAGTATCTGAGAGGTAAACTATGGGTGATACCCCTATCAAAGGCTATGTAAAAGATAGAGGGAGTACTCTACATCAAACAAGTTGACACTCATTTCATACAGATTGATGCAGTGGATCTTACTTTATGAATTGCCTAAAGTAATCATAAAACTGGAATTACAAATCAGTCACACGTAAGATGATAGAGGGACAAAATTGAAGAACTTGCAAAAAGCCTATATCTACATATATCAAAGATGCCAAGTGTTGAGTATAGCTTTATAGCATTGTTGTCAAAGAAGGAGAAAGTATATTAAGAAAATCAAGTGTAGGATGAACAATGGAGAGAATAAATCATCAGAAGATTAGAAGATTAAAAGAAGGAAAGAGGGAGAAAGCATAAAGAAAATAGAGGAAGGACCATAACAAAAGATGAAGATATTTTGATATTCTATTGATCCATGAAAGAAGAGAAATAGATAAAGAATGAACTTAGAGGGAGTTATATTTTGTAACCTAATCAGAAGAGGGAGCTGCTGATAGAGGGAGGAATTTCAATTATAACCTTTCTTTTTGGTATTGTCTTATTGTTTTAACCTAGTTATTTTGATGGAACAATATGTTCATCATTTTTTTGACTAGTTGATCAATTTTGTTTTCCATCAATGCCATAGAGGGAGATTGTCGATGTCTGATTGAAAAGATCATTTGAGTAGAAAGATTGTTGAAGAAGACTATGTGTTTCAATCATTTTCTTGTCACTAATGTCAAACTTGCTACATACTGGTAATATAATTGCTTATACGTTTCAAGTACTCTAACTTAGTTGATTGATGAGGAGGATTTGATCAACAAGATGTAACAAAAGTACCTAGAGGAAAGGTTGAGTTATGATTATGTATTGAAGTGCAAGAATCAATTAAGACAGTGATAATATAATGTATTGATCATCTACTTGAGGTTACAAAATGATTGGCTACACTTAGAAAGTTTAGAAGAATAAAGTTAAATTAAGTTCATTTGCCAAGCTTGACCAAGTGGATAGTAGGTGTTGAGCAAGGTTAGTGCAAGCCAAGAAAAAATTCAATTGGAGCCGAGTGAAATCAAATTCTAGTGGATGTCAAGAAAGTTAGTAAATGCTGAATAATTTTCAATTGATGCCTAGCACAAGTAAAATCCAATTGATTCTAAGTGATTTTACAGTTGATGCCGAGTAACACAGTATGTGCCAAGCATCAGAAGATTAATAATGCCAAGCTATTGCATTATGACAAAGATCAAAGATTCGCCAAATAAAATCTTACAAGTTTTTTTTTTGGAACTTGTGAATCAAGAGAAAGATAAGATTGATAAACTAGTGGCACAAAATCTTATGTAAACCATTTTGGAGGTGAATTCAAATGGATTCTAAGAGAAGTTTCTAGAAAAGATAAAATATGGGGTAGATTTATTGTATTCTACCTAATCCATCAAAAACCCCAATTTTGCTAATGGATAATGAGTTGGAAAAGTGTTGTAATTTCCTATATGTAGGAATGTCTAGTTATGAAGAAAAGAGTTAGAGAGTTTTAATGCAATAATATGACAAGGAGAAGGAAAGGGGTTTTGCTTCATCAAGTGATCCAAGTAAATAAGTCTACAATGGTGTACTGAGCAAGAAGGCTTAAAGAGGATGAATTCTTGAAGGTTGAACAATCTGTCAGAGGTACCAAGATTGGAAGCTAGGTAGAGTTGAGGATTGAATAGTGATCTATAATTTTCAAGTAAGATTGTAAGTTGTATCATATCAAAGCTCTACTGTTACTTTCTAACAATTGTATCAACCTAGGGTAAATCCTTTGGAGTAAGGTTGATTTAAGAGTAATTAAAAAATCTTTTAATAGGGTGGCATTCCAAGTGAATGGCCCAAAGTCCTCTAACAAGTCTCATTTTTTATAGGGTGATTGAAATCCCTTAACCAAGTCACATTTAATAGTGTGTATTATAACCTTTAATAGGGCATCACTTTAGAAGAGTGAAATAGAAGTAGCATGTTACTGGTGGTTTTTCCCAAATTGGGTTTCCACGTTAAATCATTGTGTCAAATGTGTTGATGGATATGTTGTATTTTATGCTTTACATTTTTGCAAGTTGATTTGATAGTAACATATTAGTTTTAGTTAACATGCAATGAATGCATACATGGTTAAGAATGCTTTATGGGTTTACTAAATTGTGAAAAGTTTTGTTTATACATCTGGACCTTGAATAACTAATTCAACTCCCCTCTCTATTATTCTAAAAAGAATTCCAACACAATTTTTGTGCTTCCAATCAGCATTTTCACTAACCCTAGCAAGCATGGCATCTTCCATCAGCAAAACTAGGAAAGGATCTGAGATGTTGGTTTGAGGAATTGATTGGAAGGCACCTGACTTTAAGTTGAGTCTAACAATTATAGTTCAACACTTGACCCAACTAGAGCTCAATCACATATTTTGCCCAAGGTATTACTCATTCATGATATTTGTTCATAGTTTCACTATTTGATACAAGAACTCGGAACCCTAGAGATGGATGAGACTCTAGAAAAGTTATGTGTGAATAGTGTGTTGAAACCTAAGCATCAATATTTTGAGACCAAAGGTTTAACACACATTTCGCATATGGCCTGAGACTTTTAAATACCGTGGATAAGGTTTATCCTTAGCTATGTACACAATGAGAAGTTATGGTTGGAGTAGCCTATTCAAATCAAAAAGAAAATGATTCATAGAATCACAAGACTCCCAATGTTGAACAAAGCCAAGACTACCAAAATCCTAAGGTAGTTAGAACTAGAAAACAAAACTCTTACTGAATGGGATGGAAGAGGGATGAAGATCAACAATGTAATTGACATGGAGATAAAATTTAGAATTCATATGACCTATCATAATATCTATAGCTCCAGTCATCTCAATAGTTTTTTGTGTGAGGTAGTTGATCTAGCTCTCAAGGTAGTGAAGAACAACATGTCCTTCGACCTTGTTGAGTTAATTCTAAATCAGTTCAACAAGAACATGGAGAGCATTAGAACTTCCAAAAATAATCTGTACAAGTTTAGTTCACTTTAAACATTTTTATTCTTCTATGTGCAAAAATTCTTCCTTTTTAAAGGTTCAGTCATATGGAGGAAAGATGTAGCAGTTTTATATCAAATTAATGAATATGTAGCAGAGATGGGTGAAAAATTTGTTAGTATCTTGGACAACTATTTTGATTCATTCAAGGAAAAGATGAATAATAGACATAGAATACCAAAGAGACTTGTAGAAAACTACAAGGATGATACTTGTTTCATGGTAGACTATGAAAAAGTGTACATTCAAGCAGTAAGACCTAGAGTGGTGCGGGTTAAGCCTCTAAGATATGAGGTTAACATTGATGACACCAAAGATATAATTAATGTGCTACTGAATGAACCTATGGATCCCAAGGCCACATATTTTGGTACTTATGATGAAGCCAAGGAAAGGATAGAATTTGAAATTAAGCTTCCTCAAGTAGTTAGCAAAGGAAAGAAGAGAATATTAAAACTAAGGTAAGAAAGTTCTACTGTCCTGTAGACTGAAGGAAAAGGAGATAATATGGAAGATGATGTAGTAGAGGATGAAGTAGAAGAAACAAAGTTTGAGGAAGAAGAGCCTGTAAGGAAGAAAGATAAGGTTATCATAATCAGATCTACCAAGTCATCCATTATTGTATTCACAAGAAGAGCACCAAAATCTAGGAATAAATTGAAGTTAGGTGAGGAGGATGTCAAGGAAATTATTTTCAAGATGTCTCCACCTACATTCCAAGAAAAATTAAATGAAATAGAAAGATGAGATGGAATGGAAAAATTCAAATCTCTCAAATATGAAACTAGGAGTGTAGATGAGAAGAAGTAGATTGAGGACATGGTGATGTCAAAATTGGGTAAGTGGAAGTACTCACCTGATTAGCTTGATCTGCAAATTCTTAAGCATCTTTTACAAGCAGTCAAACCTAGATGGGAGAATGTAAGGAAAAAGAAAAAGACATATTTGAATAGACTTTGAGGCAACTCTTGTTGAGTCTTAGTGAAAATGAGGTGAAAGAATCTTTGGAGAAGAATGAAGATAAGCTCACTCTTCAGTTCAACACATGTCTTGTGCTAATGAAAGACATTGAATCTGGGGTAAAATCTACTACTACCACATGGAAAAGAATTTACAACCTCCATCAACCAAGTTATTTTATTGTTCATGTTAGTGATAGGGAAGATGATGATATTGATGAAGAAGATGTGGAAATAGAAGATGTAAATCTGGATAATGAGGAGGAAGAATAGGAACCTAGAGTGGAGAATCTCCTTGAGATTTAGAGTACTGAGGAAACTGACACAAAGAATATTGCAATGACAATAATGGCCTCATTTCCTCACTCTTTGAGCAAAGCTTTAATGCCATCAAGCTCAGAGAAAGATTCTCTTGAGTTGGTTGTGGAAACCACTACAACACCATGCACCCAACCTATCTTTACACTTGTCCAACTAAGTACTACATTGATTGAAGTGATCAACACTACATCTATCAAGTAGCTAGTGCCTCCAACATCACCAGATTTGATAATGTAGCAACAAGGTATATCTACTATCAGTGCAATGTATACATTTTTTTGCTAGCCCCTCTATCTCTACCATTATTTGAATTCCACATTCAATTAGTATAAGGATAATTTACATCAAGTCTCAACCATGTACTAATTTTTCACTTAAGGATAAGGGAAAAGAAGAAGATATTGATCTAGATGAGGATATAGTTATCCTAAATTAGTATATCTCTACTTTGAATCCTAATCAAACAAACATAATGGGTGAATTATTGCAAAAGAGAGCTAAGCAACATAAGCTTATAGAAGAGGAGAGAAAGGAAATCCAAGTCTTGAAGATGTAAAGAATATAGTTATGGATGCACTAAGTATTAAGGTTGATAGTACACAACCTATTTTTGATAAGTTAGCAAAAGTTATCCAGAAATTCAATTAAGATCTAAATGGATGAGATAAGTTTCTACAAAGAGCAGAGAGAAAATTTGAAAACAAGGTATTGGAACAAGCAACACAAAAAATAGCAATCAATCAAGTAGAATTGTCTACTATTCTCAATTCATTGGAGACATCTGCAAATAAAGTAACTTCATTATTTAGCAAGTTGTGTGATACATCTATCTTCACCCTAGGAATAAAAGAAAAAATATCTAAGATAGATGAAGACTTGAAGGCAAGTGTGCATCAATTGTCACTTGATCTAAGCTATAGTTTTGCTCATTACTCAAAGATCAGATTCCTAACAAATTTTTAGGGAGAATTATTAAGGGATGAAGCCAAGATTAGGGCCACACTTCTAGCCATCGAAGGAATGATTCTTCCAAACATGGATGCATTGTAGAAACACATTGCACATGCCAAAAATCTCATCCATGACAATAAATTCTCCATAGCTAATCACATGATGGAGTTATCAATAGAAGTGTAGATTTCATATCATGTAAGCAAGGTGTTACAAGAAAATTGGGACAAGACAAGGGCAATTATTTTATAGGTACAACCTGACTTCTTGTCACATTTTGGCATTACCATTTAGCATACACCTTTGGCATTTATGTCAAAAATGGGGAGAAGTATAATATAATGTATATATAAGGGGGAGAAGTATATAAGATGTGTGTGTGTGTGTCTATATATATATATATATATATATATATATATATATATATATATATATATATATATATATATATATATATATATATATATATATATATATATATATATATATATATATATATATATATATATATATATATATATATATATATATATATATATATATATATGAAGAGTATTGGGAAAAGTGTAATAGTATTATACAAATTCATGTACAAATCCATTTACATAGTATGTTAACAAGTTGTAGATATAGAAAGGAGATAAAGAATGTTTTGACCTAAAAATTTTGAGAATTCAGTTTTGAATTGATAAGTGTTTTGTCACTAATGCCAAAAGGGGAGATTGTTGACATTAAGGTCAAATGTTTGTTTATTAGTGACTCACACTTAATCAATTAATTAAGTTGTTACCAAGCTTATCTTGTAGTTTGTAGTGTTAACCACGTAATGTTGGTACTATCGAGTTGATTAGTGACAACTTGCTAATCAAGCTTCACAGTATTAACCAAGTTGCGTAGTGTCAACCATGGTCTCTAGTGTCTACCAATCTTACAATGTTAGTGATATGAATCCAATGTTAACCAAGTCAAGGAGTCTCAACCAAATGATTTAATTTATACCAAACCATATGTGTTAGTATTAATCGAGCCATGGAGTGTCAACCAAGTGATTTAGTTTATATGTCAAGTTTCATAATGCTCACCGAGTCATGCAAGTGCTAACCAAGTTCAAGCTACTTGGAAGTGAATAGTATGAACGAAGCTTCTACAACTATTGAGTGCATGATGATGCTAAGTGTTGAAAATGGTTGGAAACTATCAGAACATCATCAAGTTCATCTTCAAAACCTAAGTGCCACTAGTTGAGCTAAGTTTGTGATCTTGATAGAAACCTATGTTGTAGCCGACTTTGATGAGTTATGATTTGGATTGGTATATACGTAATGTATAATATCACAGCCAAATATAATATAAAATAAATTATGATGTGAATATAGAGCATATAGAGAGCAAAATAAAAAATTAAAAAGGCCACAAGTTTTATAAGGGACAAAAAAGATTTATCTCTCACAACAAGGTGATCATTACATTTCAAAGGAATCTTAACCAACAAATCAGAGTTGTAGATAAGAGATCAGCCACTAGTTCATCCTAATAGGTGTATCAACTAAATCCTTTAATGAGGTATACTTAATAATCTTTTTCAAATCTCTTTACCAAGTGCATACTTCATTGTATGTTTTGTAAATCCTTTCACAAGGTGGACCTAGTAGTCCTTATTGTTCCTAATAGGGAAGATCATTATAAGTGATCAATTGTAAGCCTTAATTGGCCAACTTTATATTGTAGTACTAAATCTTGTGGGTATCATCCCCACCCTAGTTTTACTTTCTATTTGGAAGGTTTCTGGGTTACTATATCTTGTTTCAAAGTGTTATGAATGTTTAACTACTTTCATTCTTTCATGCGTGCAATTAGATCAGAATATTATATGAAGGATTAATTCATGAATTAAGTTAAAATTTTATTGGTTCCTGATTCACCTCTGCCCTCTCAGTTATATTTCTTACCTCATATTTTGAATTCAATATTTACTTCCTTGTTTGTCTTCTCTTCTGTGAGTGTTCTCCTTCTATAGTCCCAGACATGCTTCTTCTATTTGGTTTACTCTTGTGGCCACGTGTTTTTCTTTTTGACACTTTAGATCTTGGGGATGTTGGCCCTAATGTTGCTATCTCTTCCATTCATGTTGGAATTCTTCTTTTATAGGATCAAATTTATCTTTCTCCATTTATTTCTACCACCATCTCCATTTCCAAAGACTTCTCTTCTAGGATTCCTTGCAATATAGTTGTACAAAATAGATTATTTTCTATTTTTTTCCTTTATCCTTCTCTAGTAAAGATTAAATTATAATAGTTAAAACTTTTATGGTCTCATTAATATTTTATCATCATGTTCATGGGTGACTTGACTATATCTCTAGTAACCTTTGTATTGACATGTGTGATTGGTGTGGTCACTTCATGCTGTCCAACATTCACAGTTTGTGTTATAGGCATATTCTCCTACAATTGAGGTTTTGTAAACTCTTCTTGACTCACATTAGTTTCCATCTAAACAATATCTATTTATGGCTCCATTTCCCTTTGAGGACCAGGAGTTTCTTTTCTTTCTTCTTCATTACTTGTCCTTGTCTCAGGTCTTGCATTTTGTTCTTCAATGCTTTGTTTCTCTTTGTCTACATCTTTTCTTTATGAACCTAATAGTTCCTTGATCCTTCCTTACAGTTGATTTTTTTTTAGGTATAAATTTATTTTATGTACCTCATTACTCTAGTGTTTGTCTATACTTGCTTCAACTTATTTAATATGACTCCTTAGTATATCAATTATGTTATTTTATATGCTAAGCCTTCGCTAGTATACTCCTATGAACATCCTCTTGTATTTTTATGGTATATTTATCTTTATTTTGGATAGGGATTCATATAACATTCTCCCAAACTTTTTTTTTCCTAAGCTCCATTTTTCATTAATTTTATTTTTTAACTCCTTGGGTTGTCAAACTACAATATCTTTTGGTTTCTCACCAGTTTATTTCATATTCATAATTACCCTCCTTATATCTTTGTTCTTATTATCCTTGGAGAACTTTGAAAATATATTCCTCAATATAGAATAGTTATGCTTTATGATGATTATTTCTACAATATCATTTGTTAAATTTGGATTGGATTAATTTCTTCTTATCTTTCTTTACAATTTTATCTATCTCAGCTACTTCTATGCTAGCCTTGGTGTCTAATGACCTTTCTTTAGTTGTGTCAATGATGATGCTCTCTCCTCTTCCCAAGATTTAGACTAGTGCATAGAAATATTTGTGAGTTCTACTTCAATTTCCTCAGTACTTATTATGTTTGTTGATGCATCCTTAGATAGCTTTGTGACTTGGCTCCTCATTGCCCTCTATGGAAAGTGATCCTCTATTTTCTTCTTTTCTCTTGGAAGTTTGTTCCTTATTTGTGAACAAGTTCCAAACCTTTGAAAATTTGACCTTTCTTCCATTTCTAGTAGTTTTTATATGTAGGGCTTATTTTCATCTTCACTAACCTCATAATAAAAAGGTGTGAAATGGGTCCTTGGTTGCACTCCACAAATGATGTACGTATCTGTGCTTGATAGAAAACATATGACATCTTTTTATGTGTCAACTAGGATGGTAGGAATCATTTCTCTCTTATTCATTTCCTTCTAGAAATTCTTGAAATTTACTCTCACATCATAACATTTCCATTGCTTTAAAACTTCATGTAAAGTTTACTTATTCATGTGGTTAGAGGTTGATCCTCTCTCCACTTATAGATTAGGAAACATGGAAATTCTCCTCTAAGATAAAAGAGTATGCAAACTAGTATAGATACAAATATTAGGGCTTGAACTTTATCATCTTTCATGATCTTTCCTAGGGTCTCCATCATTTTACTATGCAAGAATCTACATAGATCAAACATTTGACTTATTATGGATGGCTAGATATTTTCTATAGGTTATGTATCTAGAGATTTATTTTTCCCTTGTGGAGTAGCAAAATTTCTATAGTAACACCATGGATATGAATATTATCTTTGGATCTTCAATCTAATTTATTGTGCATCCCATTGTAGTTTGGTTTAGTCTCCTCTTTCTTATTGTAGCCACTTGTCTTTCACATATAATATTGAGGGATGGATTAATTCCATTTGCACTTAATCAAGGTACCCTGAAGATTAAGGCCTTTGTGATCTTATAAGGCTTGTCTAGCTAGATGTGTTATTCATAGATTCTACTCAAAGAATGCCTTACCCAATTTTCATGGAATATAAATAAAGTATGTCTACCTCTCTTCTGATGGTATACTTCTGCAACTCCTTGTGTTCATCTTGTAGAACTCCTTCTAAGTGGAATAAGATATAGAACTTAGATATTGCCTTATTAGCTACTTCTTTTACCTCAATATCTAGGTGTTCAATTACATCCTCCATAAGTATAAAATCATCATATAAGGATGTAAGTCTTACCTCTTCTTTCTATAGTATGCCCTTATATTGAGGATGGTCATGTTCTCTTTATTCAACCAAATCATCCTTGTTCAACTCTTTAGCCATTGCATCCTTTTGTACTTCTCATTTTTCTACTATACTTTAATACCTAAATTTCTTCTTGCAAGTTACTTCTTTCTTATCCATGGTTCTTTCATGTGTTCACTCAGAGCACCTAGGGTTTTACAATCTTGAAAGCACTAGTCATTTCAATCCTGCAAAGCGAAAAATAGCTTGCAGTGAATCTATTTATGGGTAAGTTCACAAAGATGAGTCTCAATTATGTGGATTTCCATAGATTGAGTTCATGCTCTTCTAGAATCGGGCACCCATATTAGGTTTGGATGCCTGATCCAAATTTCAAAAGGCGGGCACCCAATTTTTTTTTCAAAAAATAGGTGCCCATTTTTGAAAAAATAAATATTTGAAATTTTTAAAAATGGGCACCCATTTTTTAAAAATAAAAATGGGTACCCATTTTTTATTTTAAGAAAATGGGTGCCCATTTTAAAAAAAACTCAAACTTTTGATTTTTGTGGGATTTAAAATGCATTTAAAATGTTGAAAATATTTCTTCAAAATGGGCACCCATTTTGTAAAATTCAAATAATGGGGCCTATTTCTTACAACATGGGGTGGGATCTTTTTCTCCCACCTTGAACTGCGGTTCGAGATAGGCTTGGTAAGAAAAAAAACTATGCCTTGACCACTCAAGATTTGGCTAAGATAGTGAACTGACAAATTTAGGCCTTCCCATAATATATAGAGGGTCTTCACAATCAAATTATTTTACAAAATAAAAAATCATTAGAGTTCTCATTGTCCTGATTTCAGAAATATAAATTTCATAGTCTTATGATTTTATTTACTACATTTGCACTATTTTTAATCAAAGTTGGTACCTAAATGTAAAATAGTGAGGTTCACTAAAAGTTTAATAAATTTTTTATTTTATAGTTTTTCTTAAATTAATTTATATGTCATCAATCTACATACTATTCTTTTGAAGTTATAGAAAAGTTGAAAATAGTGAAATTTTGATTAGAATATGGTGTCTGTACACAAGAGGTTTTAAAATTCACATTCATATCCAATACAAAATTTATAATTAAAAAATTATTCAAGTAAAAATTAAGGAAACATTGTTTCCATCAATCTTTGGTGTGTTAGGTAACTTCCTTTAAAAGGATCTACAAAAAATCATTTATTTGTGTCAAATTATGGTGTATATACATGAGTGTGGTATGGTTTTGAAACATGCATTTTCAAAAAGTACTTTTTAAAGATTGATACTAAGAAAATCTATCAGATGGGTACACAAATAAATTACATATTAAAAAAGTAGATTCAAAGCACTATAATCTTTATTTCTGAAGTTCTTTTTATATTCAATCTCTAAGTGCCTCAAATTTTCACATAAGAAATTTCAAAAATAGGAAAAAAACTTCCACTTTCTACCGAAAAGTGAGACCCAATGTCTTGCACTTACCCTTATGTCATGGAATTGTGACATTAGGGTTACTATGGTTAGAAAAATCTTCACCTACCACTACACATAAATCATTAATGATTTTAATTCACCTTTCAAAATTCACTTTTTTATTGTTTTTTGTAATCATTATTTTTTGCTTTCCTATCAGTAAAATGATCTCATAATCATCATTGTTCTCGACAATGTGAGTTGTGAGTTTATACTATGGGACCAATTTATGATTTACTATTTTTTTCTCTAACCCCTTTAAGCCTTGGTGATCTTAATCTATCTTTGAGGTCTCACTAATGACTAGTGAGCTCTCAACCTCATTAGTCTTGATTTCCTCTACCACTTTTCTCTTCTTTGTCCACATCTTGGAAAATTCCTTCTCATGTTTCTCTATAGTTTTGCTCTTTCCTTTTCCAATATGAGACTTACTATTTGGCCTTCTACTTCTTTTATAATCTCTTGCAAGGTGACCAATCTTCTAGAACTTATAGCATGTCACTCCAATACCTTTCATAGTCGACTATTTCTCTTTTGATTCATCTTTATCCTATAGTGTGTTTCTATATGTTCATCATTTCTACAAGTCAGGAGAATAGTGTACAAAACATATCCCTTCTAGTTGGACTCATTGACTTTGGAGATGACTTGATGGATAATTCTCTTGACTTACAATCCACCATTTTTTGTCCATACTTATCACAATAGTAGAAATATCTATCTATTCTCTTCTCATTAAAATGAGATATGCATTATTGCATTATATGGTCAAAGAGATGGAAATTGTTTTAGTAACCATCAGAGATACATTGCCTAATTAGTGTTATCTAATTAAATAAACACATGCTACATGTATGTCACTTCTTTCTCTGGTTAGATCATAAGTGGGTATAGTAATTCTCTTACCTTTTGGATATGTTCTTTCTGAACTTTTTTTGTCCATTTTTTTTCTCCTAAGGTTTCACCTCCTTCAGTCTTGCTATTACCTTTGTAAGCAAGACCGATTTTAGTTTTTTTTTCTTTTTTTTCTATTTTTTCTATGTTTTGCTCTCAAATTACCATCAATTTTCTTTGATCTCTCATTGAACTTTATCAACTTCTCATTTATTTCATTTTTACTCTTCATTACTTTAGCTAGATTGAGTCCTATCTTAGTCAATTGTGTGAAAGGTTATATGCAAGGATCATCTATGTGGACTATTATATGAAAGGATGATCACTCTCATCTTTATTTTGAACATCCTTTCTCCTAGTCTCCATTAGAGATGGTAATATCTCACTCATCTTAATCATATCTGAACTCTCATCTTATATCTTATTTTCCTCTTCTCATCTAAGAGATAGTATCTTTCAACTTTAAATTTTGAGTCATTTAATCTGATATGGCTTCTTCTAACTCTTCAAAACTACTATGGTCTTCCATATATTCTATAACCTCTTGACTCTCACTTATATTATCCATCAAATTCTTTCTTTTGGTCAAATAATTCCTCAATTTTTATTTCAATTCTTTGATGGTATTGAGTGTTGCATTGAGTGTCTTTTGTAATCTATAAGATACCATTGGATCCACCCTCAAGTTTTTAGGATTGTTACAACTAGGGTCTAATATTTGATACCAACTATTGGTCCCAACTAGTACTGAGAGCGTGGGCTTGGTGGGGGGTGGGGGTGGTGGGGGGGGGGGGGGGGGGGTGTGGGGGGGTTGGGTTGCGGTGAATTAGTATAAACACTCAAATTAATTTTCTTTCAAAATATTCTAATGAAACTAATCAATATCGTTTAACTATTACAATAATGACAAATGCAATAAGATAAAATAATATCAAATCAAACACAAAAATAGTCATGAAGTAATACATAGATTAATAGGTGGAAATATTTGATGAGTAGATGAAAACAATGGTGGGTGTAATATATGCACTAGCCCTTAGAATGCATGTAAAGTGTTTCCATTTTAATAACTACAACTATTTCTTGTCAAAACACATCCTGTTAGGAACATATATAACCAACTAGGGTTATAAGAGGCTATAGAAGCTACCTAGTTAGAGGATTTAAAAATCTCTTTATGAGAGACACATTTCTAGAAGATCTACAAAAGCTTACTATTGAGGCTTTCCTTTTTAAGAGGTACAAATAGATTCAATGGTGAGAAAGAAATCTAAGTGTATGATCTAATGTTATCACTCTATTTCTTTGTAGATCTCCATTTCATATCCTTGACAATTCTTCTAATCTTCATGCTTCTTCTTCTTACTCCATGAATATCTTTGTCTCACCTTTTTCCTTCATTGTTCAAAAGAGCATGTTTCTTGTATGACTTCCTTGTGCAACTAAATTATTTAGCTAGCTTCCAATTCAAACAACAACTCTTCATTATTACTCTTTGAGAAATATTATCTCTTCTCTTTAACTCTAGTAAGTATTTCAATAATGAAGTCTAAGTGCATTTATGAACTATGTAATGGTAGGGTGTTAATATCCATGGAAAAATACTACTGTATTTAAAATTTGAATTTTGGAACTATATGTTGTTCATAGAAAATTTGTGACCCCTAATTCTAGGGTCTAGACTGGTAGCCATGCTAGTCTATCTATAAGCCCATGTGTATCTTTTTTCCTTGCCTACTATTTTTTCTTTAGCCTTTGCTTCTATCAAATTGACTCTATTTGTCTTTATTTCTTATCACATCCATGGTGACTCCCCTTGTAGATTAT
The DNA here is from genome assembly GCA_028749045.1 of Cupressus sempervirens. NCBI lineage: Eukaryota > Viridiplantae > Streptophyta > Pinopsida > Cupressales > Cupressaceae > Cupressus > Cupressus sempervirens. Next base: position 135,553,211 of record CM053791.1, on the reverse strand, counting down.
TGACGATCTACTAACCTCCATGTATGTTTATCAATGGTGGAACAAACTACCTTATTATTCATTTGTGTACTGGTTCCATTATCTACTAGTTGTAGTAATACTTTGTAACATCTCCTTCTCTTCTTCAACTATTTTCCAATCAATTATGACATTATTTGCAAATATCATGCCAAAGAGACTAGTAAGTCCAACATGAGCCGATATAGTATTTACACTAAACCAACTATAGTTTGAACTAAACTTCTAATGAATATGTTTCATCATAGAGATAGAATACTAAACACTTTTACGAACTATGTGCATGACCATACAACATAATTCATAATATAACTCTCACTCACTTATTTTTTGCTAACTTAGTACATCAGGAACATAATCAACTAGTAACACACAAGTTGACATCAATACCAACAACATAGCTGATATAAAATATCAATAACAAAAAAGAACTTACTTATATCATCACTGTCAATTATGTCAACACTTTATCAATTTACTTTTATCTTATTCTTAAGATGCCCATTCCATGATGATTGTATTTTGTCCACAAAAATGCCTTTAATTTGTTATTTACTATCCATATTCAATATCCTTTATAAATATAACTCATATTGCATTGTTACAATCTTGGTTTCATTTGTGAATCTGAACCAAAAATAATGTATAGTACACAATGTTTGAATGTGGTGAGATATAACAATATAATTTTCAAACTTTAATTATATCAACTTAGATGCTAGTTAGTCAATAAAGATCTACCCATTCACACAATGTAAAAATTATGAAAATTGTACATATATGAAAAGGATTTTGAAATGCAATTCTGACCATCAAGATGAACTTGGATTTTGATTTTGATCTCAAAAAATGAATCTAGGATGTCAAAATTACATCAAAATAAGGTCAAAATGTTATATAGATGTGATGACAAAAGAGATGAGAAAAATCCAAGATAAAATGACAAGGTGTGATCAAGAAGAAGCAAGAGACGATGAACACTGTTAGCTCATGTGTCCATGAAAGATTGAGGGAGAGATCTCTCAATATGAAAAAAAGAAAAGATTAAGCTAAATATGATCTTATTATGCAAACTAGTGTGCAAAGTGGTTTTCTAGCAAGGGACACATAGCTTTTTTTAACTATAATAATTTATCATCAAGACATTTTTGTAAAAGATCGTTGGATGTCATAAAACCCTCACTGATATTGCTATCATGTTGGAATATCCCAAGAATGTAGCATTTTGTAGAGGGGAAAAATTCAATCACTTGAAACTGGTCAAATCCCTAAATGCATAATTACATTATAGGGTGACCTAGAAAAAATACCAAACAAATCAATGAACCCATTAAAAAATTCACATGAATATTAGTTTTGAATAAAGCTAAAAAAGGGGATTTATCTTTAATAATAATTTTTATATTTGAAACATCCCTAATTAATTTAATATTCATAGTGGAATCATAGCAAGATCAAGGAAATTTGTTTACTATTCATACTGGAATCATAGTGGGATAAAAAAAATTCATCAAATATCCAAGATGTCATAGTGGGATCAAAGGCATCATAATGAAATTTAAACTGGGTCCATGACACACTTAATATATTTAAAATGTTCACTTTAACATTTGAATATTCAAAGTACACAATTTTATATTTAATATAATTCTCCACTTTATGATACACCCACTCACTTTTGGATCAATCTCAACCCTTGATCTTGATCTTTAGATTTCAATCTCAGTCATCCATTCACCTTTAAAAGGGAGGGCTCTCTCCCTCTCAAAAAATATCTATCATTCTCTTAAGGTTATGCTACAAGTTTTAGACTCCATTATTTCAATCACCATTTTGACATGTTTTCCTAGGAGCTTCATGGATAACTTCTATCTTCTTGTCTAAACTCTTTTCTCATGCTTGCATCTTCATCCTAGTTTAGAATTTTTTGCACTTACTTTAGATTCTTTCTTGCTATAGTTAATTCATCTAGCTTAATTAGGAATTTTTATAACACTCTCACTTGAAAGTCTAAGAATTATTAAAGCACCTCGTTTAGCATATGATATCTTGCATTGCATATTTGAGGAATTTTTGACAATAGAATTCTTTCACTTGTCTAAGAATCTCCTATTTTTTTTTGTACTAGCAAGGCTCATGTTCCTAAAGCTCAACTTGAGAGCTATTTTTATGCTTATGTACACACCATTGCACTCCATGACTAGGGAGCTCTATGTGACATTTGAGGCTATCAATTCATGAGATAACCTTGAATATAAGGAATTAGAGAAGTGCACTTTTTAGAGTACAAAATTTTAGGACCCACCATGGGGCAAGACATTCTTGTTTTTCCTTTCTCTTGCTTCTATTTTGAGTTTTTCACTTGCTATTTTTAGTATTTTGTGTTGTTTTAGATGAGATTTTTGTGCAATAGTTTCTTAGAGTTGTATGGAAATTTCTCTGCCTAAGTGCAAATTTTACCAGCTAAAAGTGTCATACCACCTCATAGATTTTGTTGTACCATAGTTGTATAAATTGTTGCATGTGGTAAGATATTTTGTCGCATGGGATAAAAATTTCATAGTGATATTGTAAGAAGTATTGTATGACACTGCATGAGCAAGGACTATTGGCCAAACTAGAATTTGGCTATTGTTTTGTTTGTTTGGCTGAATTTGGGCTTTATGACATTATGTTTTTAAGATTTTATATTATCTAACAAGGTCATTACAGGCTTTCTTGTGTTATTTTGATACTAACCTATGTTGGAATAATTTTTTTTTTAAGGATTCCTCTAAAATGCTTACTACAATGATATAAAACAATGTATAGTCAAAGACACGTTCTAAAAAGGGCTACCAATGTTTTTTGAAATAATTGACTAATTGTGTGTTGTCTTTGATGTTACACAAAATTCCATATCATTACTAGTTAGTGTATGCCAAGGTCACTCAGGCATTGTAGATAGTTTTCAACATCTACCAAGCATTCCAGTGTTTTCCTAGTTTAGAAGATAGTGTTTACTAAGGTAAATTGAGAGACAAAGGAAAGTTTGTAGAAGATGAGTGTTAACCAAGATCACTCAGTTAATGAAGAAAATGTTGGATGGAACCAATATTAACTGAGCTCACTCAGTTACCAAAGGAGCTTTGAGAATATGTAGTGTCAATCAAGCTAACTTGGTTAACACAGGAAAATCACTCTGAGTTAGCATCTACTGAGTAGGGTCAGCTAACAAAGGATTTTCTTGTTTTGGCATATTGAACTCAATTGAATTATTTGTTAGTTTTAGTCAATTGAGGACATAAATATTGATTATTCTAGGTTATATTCTAGTCAAATTGAGAATATGATATATATATATATATATAAGTTCAAGTTGAGAACTAGAATATATGTATGCATGGAAGATAATTGAAGATTTAATGATGCTAAGAGGAAGCGAATTAGAAGGATAAGTAGAATATCCTTATTGAGTTGAAAAGATACATTTGATCAAGAATGATCAATATACAAGCCAAGATTGAGATCTGCAATAAATAATTTAGTTGCATCAAAAATTAGGTCATCTTGTTGTTACTCTCTAACCATTGTAGCAGTAATCTAAATCTCTTAACAAAGTTGGCTTAATAGCTACTTGTAAATCCTCTAACAAGGTGACATTTTTATTGAATTGTCAAAAGGCCTCTAATAATGCCACTCCTAATAGAGTGATTAAATCCTATAATATGGTCACACCTAAAAGTGTGCTTTTTAACATTTAATAGGGTTTTCTCATAATAGGGCTCACTTTGTTAGAGTGAAAATTGGTAACTAGTTGCAATAGGTGGTTTTTCCCAGATTGGGTTTCCCTGTTAAATCTTTGTGTCAAATGAGTTCATTATATTTTTGTTTTGTGTTTTAAACTAAGTTAAAATAATAGTAATCATAGTTAATATTTTAAGATTTTTGTGTTCATCATTTTTCGAGCTATCTCAATGTTTATCGAGTTACAAAAATTTTCTATGTATTTGTCGAGCATCACCAGAGTTCAGTTTTCATAGAATAATTCTATATTAACATCTAAGGGATATGAGATTTATTTTAGTGGTAATTTATTGATCCCTCCCCTCTTAGTTACTCCTCTTATATTTCCAAAAATTGGCATCAAAGGTTTTTGTGCTTGTAGAGAAAGTTTTAAGGACCTAAGCTAAATATCGAGATGTCTTATAGAAGAGAGATTTCCAAGTTGAACTAAGACAACTTTGGAGCATGAAAAGGAATGATGAGGTTACATCTAACAAGGAAACAGTGATTTAGGTTTTAAGTATCTTGATGTTGAATACAAGACTCCTATTGGAACATTATCTATTGAAGATGTTGCTAAAAATAAAAATCATAACATCATGATGATTGACATTGAATTTGCTCTTAATTATGCTAAATTTGATGAAGTCAAAAGTTATACTACATCTTATGATATGGATCAAACTAAAAGCCATCTATGAAGGAGACGAAAATGTAAGAAGATCCAAAGCCAAAAGTCTCAAAGGACAATTTGATTAGATGAAGATTAGAGATGATAAAAACAATGTAAAATATGTGCAAAGAATCAAAGCAAGTATGAGTGCAATCAAAGCATCTGAAAGAGATATTGATGAAAAAATAGTTGTAAGAAAAGTACTCAGAACCCTTCTTCCTATCATACAATTAGGGTGTCTACAATTCAAGAAATCAAATGTGATCTAAATAGCATTATAACTTTGGATGCTTTAGTTGGGAGATTGACAACTTTTGAGTTGGATAACTATGATAACTATGTTTCTAGTTCCAAAAGTATTGAGTTTGCATTTGAAGCCAAGCTTTCACTCAAGAAAAGAGGTAAGACATCAAAGTCCAATCAAGAAGTAAAGAAGAAGAAGAAATTTCAAACAATGATCTTGAATTTTTTGAAGCCCTACTTGCAAGGAAATAATCCAAAGGAAGATGAAAGTACAAGGGTAAGATTCCTCTAATCTACTTTTCCCATGAAGAAATTGGTCACATTGTTGTTAGGTGTCCAAACAGAGAAAACAAGGATGAAAAAAAAGTAATAAGTACAAAGGCAAAAATGAATTCAAAAACTACAAGGACTACAAGGACAAAGGTAAGAAATCTTGTTTTATGACTAAAGATTTTAATAAGAGTGAAGATGAAATAGTATATATTGTTGTAAAAGATGAATTTGATGATGAAGGAGATAAGATGGTACTTATCTCTCATATTAGCAAAAATGATACATGGATTATTGATAGTGGATGCTCATATTATATGACTGGAGATTAAAAAAAAAAAGGTTTGAGCACATGGAATATTATAATGGCGGTAGTGTGAGATTTGGAAACAATGAGCTTTGTTGCATAAAAAGAAAATGATGTATCTTATTAACCAATGAACTTATATGTGATAGTTCTTATTGGGTTGAAAGACTAAAGCATAATCTATTGAGTGTGGCATTGTTGAATAACATTGGATTCAAGGTAGAATTTATGAATGGGAAGGCCAAACTGTAGGATGGAAAATGAAATCTAGTTGGATCTAGCAAAAAAACAAAAGGTAATCTATTCTCTCTAGATCTCAGTGAATGTTCATGTTTTATTGCTCAAGTAGAAGAAACTTGGTTATGGAACAAAAGATTATGTCATGTGAACTTTGATAACTTGGTTAAGATAAGTAAAAATAGAAGAGTAAGAGGTATTCCTAGAATGAGGAAACCTGATATGGGTCTATGCAAAAATTGTCAAGTTGGTGACATGGGAAAGAATGGTTTCAAAAGCAAGAACTATCATTCTGAAGAAGTCTTAGAACTTGTACATACAAACTTATGTGGATCTATTAGAATATATAATCACAATGGAGATATCTTCTTCATTATTTTTGTTGATGACTATTCTAAAATGATGATTGTAATGTAGCTAAAAGAAAAATCTAAAGCCTTTGAAAAATTCAAGTGGTATCTAGCAAGAGTAGAAAAAGAAACTTGAAAGAAGCTGAAATGATTGAGATCAGACATAGGTGATGAATTCATTTCCAATGATTTCAATGAATTCTGTATTGAAAAAGGGATTAAGAGACAAGTATCAACCCTTGGTACACCTCAGTGGAATGGTATAGCTAAAAGAAGGAATAGATCCATCATGAATTGTGCAAGAACATTGATGATAGAAAAAAATGTTGCAATCAAATACTAGAAGGAAGAAATTAGTACTATAGTGCATACCTTGAATAGAGTATAGCTAAAGAAAGACTCAAATCAAACTCCTTATGAACTATGGTATGGCTATAAACCTAATATAAGTTACTCGAAAGTATTTGGCAGCAAATTTTACATCTTGAAAGAATCTAGGAAAGGAAAATTTGATGTCAAAGGTGATGAAGGCATATTCATAGGATACTCTTGCAGAAGTAAAGAACACAAATGTTTGAATTTTTCTACTTATGAAATCATAGAAAGTGCACGTGAGAATTGATCAATTTTTAGAAAAGAGTGAACAAAAAGCAACAAAGAGCCTAAGGATTACAAAAGATTTGTTTACTATGAGTCTGATACCCTACCAAATCTATCTAGGATATAGGAGGCTTCACCTCCTGAGTCCCTAAAATCTCCAATGGCTACTGAGTTGCAAATAATAAAACCCAAATCACAATCTAAAGGACCTGAGTCATATTAATAAGCTACCGAGCTACACAAATCAAGTTTGATGGACATGAGTCATAGACAATGGGACCCAAGATTAATATTCAAGTTCATGAAGAAATTAGTGGAACAAATGCCAAATCCAAAGAACTTGTGTTAGCAAGATATGTCAGAAGGTATCATGCATTTGACCAAATCATTGGAGACAAATTAGATGGAACAATGACAAGAAACAAATTGAAAGGTACATGTTTACTTTTTGAATTTGAGCCTAGAAATGTTAAAGATGCATTAGATAATGAAAGTTGGATTGAAGCAATGAATGAATCAATAGAATAGATAGAGAAGAAAAAAAATTGGACTCTTGTTTCTAGACTTAAGGATAAAAATGTAATTGACACAATGGTTTTTTAGAAATAAGCTAAATGAATATGGAGAAGTTTCTAGAAATAGAGAAAGATTAGTATGTAAAGGTTATGCTCAAGAAAAATGTACTAATTCTGGTGAAACATTTTTCTTGTTGCAAGATTAGAAGGTATTAGAACTTTGCTGGCATATATAGCTCACAAAGGTTTTAAAGTTTATCAAATGGATGTAAATCTGCATTCTTGAATGCAATTCTTGATGAGGAAGTCTACATAGAGCAACCTAAAGGTTTTGTAGATCCTAGAAAAAGAGATATGATCTACAAATTGCACAAAGAATTATATGGTCTCAAGAAAGCTCCTAGAGCTTGGTATGAAAGACTTCATAACTACTTGATACAGTAGTCTATATATCAAAGAAGGATCAAAAAATAAGATTGTGTTGGCAGAAATATTCATGAATGACACTTTATTCATAGGAAATGATGACTTGTGCAAGGCATTTTCAGATAAAATGAGTAAATAATTTGAGATTTCTGTGTTTGGAGACATAAAATTCTTTGTTGGATTGTAGATATAGTAGAAGAAAGATGGTATCTACATTATTCAATCTAAATATATCAAGGAGATACTAAAGAAATTTGGAATGGAAGATTCAAGACTAGTTGGAACCCCTATGTCTACTAGACATAAGCTTTCCAAAAATGACGATTCCAAAGAGGTAGATTAGATCACATATAGATGAATGATTAGAAAATTGTTGTATGTAGTGCATATAAGGCCTAATATTGAATTAGGAGCAAGTATGGTGGCAGGAATCTTAGTAAATCCCAAAGAAAATCACATGATGGCAATCAAAAGAATCATGAGATATTTGAAAGGTATTGAAGAATATGGTTTATGGTACAAAATAGGAGGCAATTTGGATTTAAGGATTATTTACAAATGCTGATTGGGCAAGAAATACTGAAGACAGAAAGAGCATTAGTACTAGAGCATTCTTTCTTGAGAGAATTGGTACAAGATAACAAAGTAAGTTTGGAATATGTAAATACAAAAGAAAAAATTGTAGACATATTCACCAAGTCTTTACCTAAGGATGCATTTTTGTATCTAAGAGGTAAGCTAGGGGTCATTCCCCTATCTCAAGCTCACTAAAAGAATTTTAGTGATGCATCAACTAGAGCATGTTGATGATCAATTAGTTTGTGCAATATTAACAAGGGAATTTTACAAATGAATTAGTACTTGGTCACTAAATATTGTCTTTGGCATGTAATGTCAGAGAGGGAGAATCTTTCTATCCTATCTCATAGAAATTTTGTAAAGGTAGAGTTTTCTATTAGAATTTTGTTGTGGATAGAAGCTTTCTAACAGAGAGAGAAATTGAAGGTAGAAAGAGTTCACACTGATAAAGGGAGTTCTCACGAAGGAGAATTAGAATGAAACTAAGGATATATTCCTTACTTTATTCTTTCTCTAAAATTTTATTGCATTATGATATTTTGTGTTGCCATCAATGACAACGAGGGAGATTGATAAAATAATTGATTAATTGTGTATTGTCTTTGATGTTACACAAAATGTCATAGAATTACTAGTCAATGTATGCTGAGCTCACTTAGGAATTGAAGATAGTTATCTTTGTCTACCAAACATTCTAGAGTTAGCCTAATTCAAAAGATAGTGTCTATCGAGTTAACTTGGGAAACAAAGGAAAGTTTGTGGAAGAGGGGTGTTAAACAAGCTCACTTGGCTACCAAAGGAACTTTGTGACTATGTAGTGTTAGCTAAGTTCACTTGGTTAACACAAGAAAATCACTCTGAGTTAGTGTCTACCGAGTAGGGTTGGGTAACGAAGGAATATCTTGTTTTGGCATATTGAGTTCAATTGAAGTGTTTGTTGGTTCTAGCAGACTGAGGAGATACATATTAATTATTCTAAGTTATATTCTAGCCAACTTGACTATATATATATATATATAAGGTCAAGTTGACAATTAGAATATATGTATGTATGGAAGATAATTGAAGATTTAATGATGCTAAGAGGAAGCAAATTAGAAGGATAAGTAGAATATCGTTGTGGAGTTGAAAAAATACATTCGATCAAAAAGGATCAAGTAGACAAGTCAAAATTGAGATCTGTAATAAAAAATTCAGTTGCATTAGAAATGAGGTCATCTCATTGTCACTCTCTAACCATTGTAAAAATGATCTAAATTTCTTAACAAAGTTGGCTTAACAACTATTTGTAAATCCTCTAACAAGGTGGCAATTTTATTGAATTGTCAAAAGACCTCTAAGAAGGCCACTCCTAACATGATGATTAAATTCTCTTATAGGGTCACACCAAATAGTGTGTTTTGTAATATTTAATAGGCTTGGCTCCTAACAGGGTTCACTTTAGAAGAGTGAAAATCTATAACTAGTTGCAATTGGTGCTTTTTTCCAAATTGGGTTTCCACATTAAATCTTGGTGTCAAATTTGTTCATGATACTTTTCTTGTGTTTGCAACTAAGGTAAAATAATATTAATCATAGTTAACATATTAAGATTTTCATGTTAATAATTTTTCGAGCTATTTCAGTGTTTACTAAGTTATAACATTTTTCTATGTATTTTCTGGGCATCAATAGAGTTCATTTTTCATTAATTTTTTTTGTATTGACATCTAAGGGATCTATTGGAATTAACAAGTGGAAGATTTACTTCTAAGAGGGGGGGTGAAATAGAAGTAACTAACTTTAACCTTTTCAAATTCTCTCAACTATAACCATTCACATGCATCCAATCTATCTAATGAACTTGATAGTAAAGACATGAATGAAAATAGACAACACAAAAATTTGGTAACCTAGAAACCCTCCAAAATGAGAAGATAAAATTGGGGTTGGGATGACACCCAAAAAATATCATTGCAACAATGTGTAAATGTTCAAGGTTATAATGTTTGACCACTTCCAATGGTCTACCTTGTAAAATGCTTGTCTTGTTAAAGACTTTACACTCTGTGAAAAGTGACCTAGTTAAAGGATTTCACTACCCTGCTAAAAGTAGGCCTAGTTAAAGGACTTTTGCACATTCACTTGGAATGCCACCCTATTAAAGGATTTACAAATGGTTGCTAGGCCAACCTAAGTCCATAGGATTTCCATATCTAATACAATTGCTAAAGAGTATTAGAAAATTTTTGACCTGATTACTTGCAATCTTCAATTTCTAATTCTAGATCCTTATTTTCCCTTGCTGATCTAATACTTGCTTGATCTGATATATCACTTTGCAATGTTTTGATATTCTATTCTTCAATAACTATATTCTACAATGCTACTCTATTCTTGACTAAGTCTTTTACGCTTTTGCACTTTTCTATAATTCACCCATACACTTCTATCCTACGCATTCTCTCTCTTTCATAATAGGGCTTCGTCCTCCTTTTAAATATTTTGAAGACTTAGGATTAGGTATGAATCTACAATCAATATTAAATCTTCATTTCCTTCTCATTCCTTGCACTTTTCTTATTGGTTGCATGCCTTCTCCATTTTTCTTATTGTTTGCATGTTGATTGCTTAGGTAATGCAAAAGATTCGTTCTTATCTTCAAGATCTTTCAAGATTCATCCCATGTCAGCTCCAAAAATGGTTTACATCTAAGCCTGTGAGGGCACATACTAGTTGCTAATGCTCAACACATATAGGAAAATTAGCTCACTTGGATCCTATAGAAATTTTGTTCCACTTAGCATCTATAGTGACTTGACACCTATACTTTGCTCAGCACTTGAACTTCACTTGGCACCTAAAGATTTCTTGGCACCTAAAGTTCACTCAGCACCTATTAAACTTTTTTGGCTCAACAAATATTGTAGCTCAACTTCTGTATTATACTTTGCATTGTCTTGAGAATTTAGTTAAGTGTGGTGACACTCAAATTTTAAAACTAATTTGAGACTAATAATCTCCCCCTTTGACATGAGTGGCAAAAACACTTAACTGGACATTACAAATCTAATCTTTATGAGTATACTAAACATTTTGTTTAGCAAATGTACAAGACTTCAAAAACTTATTCAAAATTTTGTGTACCTCAAAATCTTGTAACTCCCCCTGAGCTAATGTGCCATTTCCATTCCTATAACAAAAATTCTTGTGCTGAATATGTCTCATGCTGATATATTTGATACCTTTTGCCTTATCTGCCTTTACTATATATGTGTACCCTATTTCTAAATCATGTACTTTGTACCTATTCCCTTTTCATATCTCCTTGTAGTTTTGCAAAAAAAAATTTGATTTATTACTTCCTCAAAAGTGTATTATGTAACCATTCTTATTCACATCTCCCCATTCAATGAATTATACTCCCCCATAAGTATATTCTCCCCCTTTTATTAGATGTAATAAATAATGAATGAATATTCTTATTCTCCCCCTTTTTGACACTTATGTCAAAGGGTCCTAAGGATAAATAGAATACTTTTCCAAAAATGTTTTATTTACCTCCATAATCATCTTGAGAGAAGCATCCCAATTGTCTAAAGTGATCTCCGATGACTTGTGTTGGATGGTAGTCTAAGCTACAAGATGAACAAGGCCTTCTAAAGTAGAAAGATTTGGATCTTTCTTGAGAACATTTTCTACATAGGCCTACTCCTTATGAAGTACTTCCAAATGTGGAGATATATGGAGGATTGAATATGCATCAATTTGGCTTTAATGTTGGCCTCTCCTACTTTCAACATCGCAAATTCCTTTTATGTGTGAAGCATAGCTGCAAAATTATTCTCACTCTGAGCTAGACTTTTTGGTAGCTGAGTGCTAGAATTCTTTAGATTTCACCCTAAGCTTAGTATCCTTTGGCTTGTTTCCTTTGTGAAAAAAAATGAATCACACAACTTGGTGTACAATGAGAATACATTCTCAAGTACTTTCTTCACTTTTTCAATTTTCTTGGCCAATTCAACTTGTGAAGTGCTATTTCACTTGATATCTTCTTAGTCACTTTCATCTAAAATTTCTTTTCTGACCATTCTAATAATTTGACATTAGTTTCTAGATCCTCATTCTATACTTGGTCCACAATGTTGGATAGTTGCTCCATTATGGGTTGGGTTTCATCAGGTACTTGCAAGCTAAATGCATCAAGAAATATGTGATTTCCACCAATGCATCCTTCTACCTATACTCATTTTTGAGTATCTCTTGTCTCTTTCTCCTTTCTAGTGCCTCTTGCACTTCATTTATCTAGTTCAGGTTCATGGTTCTTGAGTCATAAACTAGGTATGACTATTTCTTCATCAAGTGCAGGGTCTCCATAGTGAAGTACCCTGGCAACCTTGGTAGTGCTCAAGCCTGGTGCTAAAATCTGTAATGGGATTGCATCAGTGCTTGGCTTCTTATTAGGAGTCCTCAAGGTAGGCAAGTTTACCAAAAATTTTATTGCCTCCTACTCCTTTGGGGTTTTCTCTACTTCCATCTCCTCTCCTATACTACCTTGATCAATGATGACAATTTGTGGAGGTGCACCTTGGGTTTGTGCTGCAAGAACATCTTGTCCTATTTGTTCCTTTGTTTTCTCCTCAGTAGTAGTTGTTACCTTTATTGTAGAATCAAGCTTAGCAATTTTGTCTTGTTCTTCTTGCTCTTTGGGTTGATTTGTTGTGGCTATGGGAGGTTGTGAAGATTATTCTTGTGTGCTTTCTTTCTCCCTTGTTATTTCTACTACAACTTTTTGTAGTTCATCAACACTCACCAATACTAGATTTGTGCAAAGTTGTGCTTGTAATGTTGATTGGTGAATGATCTTCTCAAGATCCTCTACAGTTAAAGGATTGATGTTCTAAGCTAAAGTGTTAGGAACATCCTATATAGTTAGTCTATCTATAGGTGTTTTATGTGGGGGGCTTGGTGGTGGTAGTTGGGTGTCTTGGACACTTTGTTCAATTTGTTGTTCCTCAGCTATTGCCTCTTCACCATGTGTCACCAGTGTCTCTTTTTTTGTTTCTTTCTCTCCTTCATCTTTTTCTTTCTCTATTTCTTCCTCTTTCTCATTCTCTTCTTCTTCTTCATCATTCCTACCCTCAAATTGGTCTTCCTATCCTTCTTTTATAGTTGTCAAACCATATATTAATTTCCACAATTGCGTGCACTTTTGAACAACATCTTCAATTTGATTTTGCAAAATAGTGAAGGCTTTATAATTGGGTACAAGTTTTCTCCCATGCTTCTTATTAGCCTTTGTTATTTGACCTTTAGTAAGGTTTTCCATTAGATGAGCCAATGTAGACTCCCTAATTTCTTTCTCCATCTTAAGATAGTAATGCCATTTATTCTCCACTAGTGAGCTTAGCTCTTAGGAATTGACGTGTCTGGTTCAAGTGGAGCAGTCTTGAACTTAGCCATCATAGCATAGATTCACTCTTCCACTATGCTTTGTTGTTCTTTTGAAAACTTATTGAAATATATGGTATTTAGACCAAACAAGTCTACATTATCTCTAATATTATTGCAAATATTTTCTAATTTAGATGTGGTAGAGCATCTTACCAATCTAAATTGTTCTTCATCAGACTCTATTCTTTCCTCATCTAATTCTAGAGGTATAACATAGTTCCTCCTCTTTTTCTATTCTACAGGTCTTGTTTGTTCTATTGCCTTGTATTTTTCCTGCTCCTTTACCCCTTGTGTTGTAGCCCTAGTGTTAGCTCTTGTAGTTGGCTTGGCTGGGCTTGGCTTTGCATGTTTCTTCTTCTTCCCTATGGGTTGGGAAACTAGCTACTTTTGAGCTTTCCTTTTCTATGGCTTAGCCTTTGGAGCTTCTTGATTGACACCTTCTTCTTCATCTATATCTTCTCCCATACCTTGGGCTAGGGAAATTGGCCCTTGATCTTGTTTTTCTTCATCAACCTCGATATCTTCACCTTCTTCCTCTACTTCTTCTATAGTTCCTTCTCTAAATTTTTCTTTCAGCTTCTTAATAAGCTTGTCTTTCTTCTTCAAAGTAGAGGCAGTCTTCAACTCCATATCCACTTTGGATCTCACCACATCATAAGTTCCAAAATGTGGTGCATCCTTGTCAATTTCTTCTACCAGTAGTGCAGTTATTGTTACTAATGCTTCATCCATATTTATTTCATACCCAAGAGGTCTCAACCATCTCGCTCTTGGTATGGTCGCTTATATGTATGTGTAATCTATATCTACAAGAAAAAAAACTTCATTTACATGTTTCTCTACCAAAGAAACTAGAATTTTGAGCCTTTGCTTCATTGGTCTCTTAAAATCTTCAAAATAACTAGTCATCAAGGTCTCAAAATTAGCTCCCATCTACTCTATTTATTCATTGACCTGAGCTATGATTGACCTATCATTCTTCCATGCCACTTTAACAAAAGAAGGTAATTCATTCTATACATAAAATAAAATACATATCAAAATTACACCAAATTTACACTGTGCTCCCTTTGTTCTCACGATGCCTACTAGATTTTGATTGATCTGTTGTAGTTGCAATTCTGCAAGATCATATGTGTGATCCTTCTTCACTAGTTTATATCCTACATCCATTACTATACAAGGCACACTGTTGAGTCTACTAGACCGATAGAACTTGTGTGCAATGACCCTAACAACAAAGTCAACTAGAGGGTCTTGGATTGTGTCAATTGTCATCCCTCTCTTATTCCATTTTGCACATTTTTTCTTCTCAATTGCCTCCTTAGAGTCACTTCTAAGGGTCTTTGGCTGATCTAGGGTTGGGTACCCTATCACTCTATGAAAAATCTCTTTGTGATCTTAATATGACCATCTTCCAACCATAAACTACCATCATGCACTCAGCTCAACACTAGTCTAATCCATTCTATTTTAAACATAATAGAAAATTCTAGGGTCCAAATTAAACCCTTGCTCTCAAAATTTTTGTATTTTTCCTTCAACACTCTATTTTTGCAAAATTTCTCATATGCGTCCCTCATTTCCATGTCACCTATGGCTCCTATCTTGTAGTTATAACATTTCCTTACATCTTGAACCATTACAACTTTGGGGGGAATGATAGAAAGGGCTACTGATGGGCTATTTTTGTATGCAACCTCTGGAATTGGACAAAAATTAGGTTGCCTAACCTCTTTAGACACTAATTGAACTTTGACTATTTCCTTCTCTTGAGTTTTTCTTGAGCTAGATGTTATTTTACTCCATCTATGGTTTCAACACAAAGGAAACACAAAACTACATAGCTTGGCATAGTCATAAATACCTTATGATTGATGGAATCATGCTTGGAATGTTGTTGAAGCCTTCTTATATGCTGGATTCTTTGCTTGGGATTCACTCTGCGGTCTTTCTTAACTTTTCTCTTTGTTCATAATGAAGAAAAATAAATGAAAATATGATAATATACCCTATTTTCATCACATTTAATTCTCAACTATCCACTCAACTCCTGAAGGATTCAACATTACTCATCTTCCATTGCCTTTTCACTACTTGGCTTCCACAGGAGTATTACTCACTCGACTTCAACTGAGATTTCTTTTTCACTCGGCTCCCTCTACCAGCTCAGCTCCTACTAATCATTCAACTCCCATAGTCTTTAAGAATCAACTCAACATACATACTATATTTTTACTCAGCATCTAAGGACAACTTGAAAATACTTGTGATCTCTTTAATTTTTAACTTTGCATCTTTGTTCGTGCTAATCTATTTTTTTTAGTACTTTATGTTCTAGGAATTGATGTAGGATGAAATTTTGTAAATCAGTCCCTTATGCCTTCTCTTTCTTAGTTTGATGAAGTGTGACCACTTGACCTATTAGGTGAAGTGATCCCTTCATTTTATGTGCTACTCCCATCTTTCTTCTTTGATGTCTTATTCATTTCTCCTTTGATGTGTTCAACATCAACCTTCTCTTTACCTTTGTCATTCTTTGAGTTGGGTGCCTTAGACTTTTTTGGGCAATTCCTACTAATATGACTAGTCTTCAAGCAACTAAAAAATGTAATTTGGATCAACCATCTATTTTAGTTCCCTTTAAAATGTGTCCTTATGCAATTTTGAGGGATGTATCCATATTCCTGACAGTAATGATAGCTATACCTAGTTTTGTAGTCCCAATTGTAGTGATGACCATGGTTACCTTCCCTTGTTGCCTAATTTGATGTCCACATAGGCTTTGATCTGCACTCAAAAGCTCTATGTCCATACTTCCTACAATTGTAGCAGTGACCTTCAAATTTTGGTGTTCTAATAGTCCTAGTCCTATAGTTATGTGCTTGATGTCCTTGATTTTTTTCACTTATGAGAGAAACTTCTATTCTTAAGCTTTTCATGTTGATGGTATTCTTGCTCCTACATCCATTAGAGGTATGCCCCTTTTTACCACATAAATGAAAAGTAGGTATAGTGTTCTTACCTTTGTTACTCCTTTCTTTTATAGTCTTGGAAGATTCTCCTTGTTTAGTGCTGATGTAACCTAGTCCTGAAGTATCATTATTGGCCCTTGGTGATTTCAGTAGCTACTTAAAGTATTTGATGGCCTCATTGGGTTTTTTGAAGCTTTTTGCAATCTCCTTCTATCTTTTTAGGCCATTTTATAATTTTTCCTTTTGCATCTTTAGTGTAGAGATCTCAATGTCCTTGACATTTAGTTCATGGTGTGCATTCATCATTTGACTCAAGGTGTCCAGCTACATGTTTGAGATTCTTGCAAGTTCATTGATTTTTCTTCTAGTCTATTAGAAGGGTTTCTCTTGTCTTCTTCTAGCATAACCTTGTCTTCAATGGCTCTTTTCTTCTATTCAATTACTTCACAAAGCATCATGGTTTGTGATTCTTGTTCAACCTTGAGTATTCTGATTTCTTCTTGTTGAGCTCTATTCTTCTCCATTAGGCCTACTATTGCTTCATCAAATTCTTTGGAATATCCATTTGAAAAAAAAATTGAAGTGTCAATCTCCTTGTACTGTGTGTCATTCTCAGCTATGGCAATCTCTTTTCTTCTTTTTAAGGATTTCTTTAGTTCTCCTCTAGCTTCTTCCAAAGTATGTAAAGAAAGTTGTATATCAATTATCTAATTCTCTATGATCTTTCCAAGTTTGTAGACTTCCATTTTCAGATCTTTTCTCCAAGCTATAAGGCTCCTCCTTGTGGGAACTAGGCTCTGATACCAATTGTTGGAATTAACAAGTGGGAAGATTTATTTCTAAGAGCGGGGGAGGGGGGGGGGTGGTGAATCAAAAGTAACTAACTTTAACCTTTTCAAATTCTCTCAACTATAACCATTCACATGCATCCAATCTATCTAATGAACTTGAAAGTAAAGACATGCCTAAAAATAGACAACACACAAATTTGGTAACCCAGAAACTCTCTAAAATGAGAAGGTAAAACTAGGGTGGGGATGACACCCACAAAATATCATTGCAGAAATGTGTAACTATTCAAGGTTACAATGTTTGACCACTTCCAATGATTTTCCCTATAAAAGGCCTATCATATTAAAGACTTTGCACTCTATGAAAAGTGACCTAGTTAAACAATTTCACTACCTTGCTAAAAGTACACTTGGATAAAGGACTTTTGTACATTTACTTGGAATGCCACCATGTTAAAGGATTCAGAAATGGCTGCTAGGCCAACCTAAGTCCATAGGATTTCCATATCTAATACAATTGCTAGAGAGTATTAGAAAAATTTTGACCTAATTACTTGCAATCTTCAATTGTTGATTCTAGATCCCTGTTCTACCTTTGTTTGATCTACTATATCACTCTACGATGTTCGGATATTATGTTCTTCAATAACTAGATTCTCTAATGCTGCTCTGTTCTTCACTAAGTCTTTTACCCTTCTGTACTTTGCTATATTTCACCCATACACTTCTATCCTACACATCCTCTCTCTTTCATAATAGGGCTTTGTCCTCCTTTTAAAGGTTTTGCAGACTTAGGATTAGGTATGAATCTACAATCAATATTAAATCTTCATTTTCCACTCATTCCTTGCACTTTTCTTATTGGTTGCATGCCTTTTCCATTTTTCTTATTGGTTGCATGTTGATTACATAGGTAATGCAAAAGTTCCATTCTTATGTTCAAGATCCTTCAAGATTCATCCCATGTTAGCTGCAAAAATGGTTTACATTTGAGTTTTGGAGGGCACAAACTCATATGATGATTCTATGTTACTTTGTACATACTAGTTGTTGATGCTTGACACATATAGGAAAACTAGCTCACTCAGCTCCTATAGAAATTCTATTCCACTCGGCATCTATAGTGACTCGACACCTATACTTTGATTGGCACTTGAACTTCACTCAACACCTGAAGATTTCTTGGCACTTGTAGTTTACTCGACACCTATTGAACTTTTCTAGTTTGGCATAAATTGTAGCTTGATTTCTATATTATACTTGGCATTATCTTGATAATTTGGTTAAGTGTGTTGACACTCAAATGTCAAAACCAATCTGAGGCTAATAGGATCTAGGATTTATTTTAGTGGTAATTGATTCACCCCTTCCCTCTCTATTACTCCTCTTATATTTCCAATAGGACTAACATGTTTGTTTGAAGGATTTCTCTAAAATGCTTAGTACAATGATATAAAATAATGCATGTCAAAGATGCTTTCTAAAAAGGTTACTAATATTTCTTCCAAAGCTGTCAAAAAGCATTAATGAACAAAAAAATAAACAAAGATTTTTTGTTTTTATTCACTTTTGTGTGTGGCAATTATATTTCCTTATCTTCTAAGCACAAAATTACATGTTCTCAACCAAGGTTTGTCATTTGGTTGGATAGTATGCTCTTCACCTATTTGGTGAATCAAAAATCTTGACCCACTTGATGTGCCTAGGTGGAATAAGGGGTAAGTGAATCTTTCTTTGGTGTGTTTGGGACACACAATTATAATAGGAGAGTATTCTCTTCAGCCATGAGGTGAATTAGAAATCTTGACCTCCAAAAGTGTATCCATCTTTGTATAGTCTAAGATCCTTTAACAGGTCCGAGGAACGACCCAAGTGGGGACAAGTGAACCTGACTATTCTAACCCACTATAACTTCAAGGCTATCAAGGACACAAAACCTTGATAAACATAACACTTATCTTACCTAGTATGATTTCTTGTAGGATTATGACCATGAGGAGATTACTAAGGGAAAATGCTTAAGGTACTCTTGTGACTATGAAGTCTGCTACTTGTTGCAAGGTAAGGAGTCCCATAATTGAGAGCAAGAGTGATGTGAACAAAAGTCCTTACTAAGAACCATAGGCTAGAAAATACCCTATTTTGCCTCTCAACATCTTGGTGCAAGGATTGATCCTAGTGGACTACCTTGATCACCCTTAGACTTGACTCACCATATGTGTTCCTTTAGATGTGGATAACCCATCTATGATAGAGCCAATATCTATTATGGGCAATCACTTTGTATGAGGAAAAGTAGCATCAAGTTGTGGGCTAAGGTGTTGAGTAATGAGTTGTGACCTCTAGGTAGATTTGCTTGGTATGTATTTTCAATTGTGAATGACCTATGTAAACGTTCTCAAACATTAAACTAAATGGTAGCATTCATAGGAATTTTTTTCTTTCTTTCAATACAACAAGTGTTTATATTGGAAAGATTTCTTTGTCTCTTGTCCAATTGTGTGAGACATATAATTCCTCCCTAACTATCTTCAAATTGAATGTTTTTTGGTTACTACTTGTTGTTACCTTGCGTCCGAATATGAAAATCGAAAAACCAAACTGAGACATAGGTGTTTAGGACACATTTTCATTAAGTCACATGGTTATTCCAAGTTGATAATCACCCTATTTTCTAGAAGCTATCACCTGGTCCATTTTGACACTAGAAGTGAGTCAAACTTATGTGTGAATGTGGTTAATGTATCATTACTCTAGTTTCCTTGAGTCTAAGCTGAATGATTGATAAAAAAGGCCTAGTCTTTTGACAAGAGCTAAGAGTGTCACCAATGATCACATGTCATCACCCAAGTACCTTGTCATTCTAGCTTCTTTCTATTGAGCTTCTTCTCATATATAGGCTTTGATCATCCATGTTGTAATTACTTGAACACATTTGATGAGCCCTCTCACTTTCTCTCCACAACTTCACACATGATTACAATGACCTTGTAAGCTCATCTTGCAAAGCTCTATCTCATCTTACTTGGCTAAGGGTTACCTTTAAATTCTAGTAACAACTAGAATTCTAGTTGGTCAAGGAAGTTATCCCTCTTACACCTTTGAGAAATTAGTGAATTGTACTAGGTGTTTCCATAAGAAAGCCCATGAAGAATAAACTAATGTCACTACATGGCAGAACCCTCTTTATAGTCTCAATAGTTCCTTTGAGACAAAAGTTGATAGTGAAAACATTTCATTCACTATTAACCAAGGGAAAATAAAATTCTACCTAGAAGAACAAGTGTGAGAAGACAAAAGACTTAGAGAGGCTATACATGCTAGAGAAAAAGCCTATCACCATGTTGATCCTGATGCTCATCCACACAATGAGGAAGATAGGAGGGGTCACCATAGAAATCCATTTGATAGCATCCATATTGGTAGAAATTATGGAAAGAACACACCTCCTAGGACTCCTAGAGTCAGTATAGGAGCATGCCTATCACCACCCAGACATTCACAATCACATCATGGAAGTGATGATGAAACTACCAGTGAAGGTGTGATGAGATTCTAACAAGATGAAGTTTCCCAAAGACTAATGCTCAAAGAATTGGAACAAAATAGTGATTAACATTTCCAATACATGAAAGAAAAGGGATGGAAACTCCCCCAAATCTTTGACATTTAGAAGATAATAAAAAAAAGAGAACCCATTGAGGCTAGAATTTTGAGAGAAGAAATGAAAGAATTTAGAAACCAACTTTCTCAACTACAAGTTTGTAAAGAACAAAATAAGGTCTCTTTTGTGGAATCAATATGTACTCTTCCTTTTGATAGAAGTCTCTACATGGTCCCATTTCCTAGGGATATAGAGGTTCCCAAACATGATAAGCATTATGAAAATGGTGGCCATGTCAATCATGTGAGACATTTTTATGCTCTTATTATGGACTTTATGCATGAAGATACTTACCTCATGAGGTTATTTCCTAGGAGTTTGAGAGGTCAAGCTATGGAATTCTTTACAAAATTGATTCCTCCTCTCAATCTTTTTGATGAACTTAAACAATGTTTCATTCAGTAGTATTCCTATAACATTCAACACCCTATCACTATGTTGGATTTGTGCTACATCAAATAAAAACAAGGTGAATCATTTACAACATACCTTTAGTGATGGAGATCTAAAAATTCTAGGCATCCTTGGAAAACTCTTGAAAATGAGAAGGTTGATATCTTTATCAATATGCTAGTACCTAAGCTCTACTACAATCTTAGGAAACAATTTTTCATATCTATTAATGCCATGGTTGAAAGACAATATTTTATTGAGCATGTCAATAATAGGAAAGGAGATATTGTGCTAAATAAAGACAAGAATGGAAATGGGAATGGAAAAAATGAGAATAAAACTTAGAATAGAAACAAATAAGTTGTTAATGATGGGGTAGTCGATGCTCCTAAGACCAAGGAATCTTCCTTTAACCTTTCCAACACCATCTATGCTAAAAAAAACAAGAGACTTTAATGTCTCAAACATCTTACAAAAATAACAAATTTTCTAAGAAAAGATGTGTTTACACACCAATGATTGAACCTTATGAAGTGGACTTGAAGACCTTACTTGCAAATAAATTGGTCATGCTTCTAGAAAAATCTTGGCCCTATGATGCACCCATTATAACCCCTTGGTGGAGAAGGGACCATAGCTATAGTTATCACAAAAGAAAAGGCCAAAAAACTAAAAAATACTCAAAGATGTCATTCAAGATCTCATAGATGTTTGCAAAATTGTCATAGATGGCCTAGTCAAAAACTTTGATCACAAAGATTTCAAACAACCATTACCAAAGTATAAAAAAGGTGAATCCTCCAAGGTTAACAAGATAAACCATAACACAAATATCAACTATATATATGCTGGCACTAACCATGTCATTAACATGATAAAACCTATTGAATATAATTCCATGATGGGCCCAAATTTTGACAAAGAACCCCATTATGATACCAATGATGAAAAACCTAAGGTTGTCCTAAAAATATGAAATTCTTATCGACAATAGATAGACACTTGACCTAAAGTAGTTCTTAGAGTGGCAAAATTTACTGCTAGAAACAATAGTCCACCAAGATAACTGAGAGGGGAAGGGGGCGTGAATCAGTTATCTAGACAATTAAAACATCTATCTTCTTTAAACAAACTTAACCATTTAACCAAAGTAAACATCAACCATAATAAAATGAACATAGACAATTACACCATATATGTTGCCTAGGGAAAGCCTTGATTAGAAGGAAAACCCCATTGGGAATGATGCCCACAAGATGATGTACTAATATAAATATTCCTTGTTAGAGGATTGACCTTATTAGGAGTCTATTACAACATTTAGTACATAAAGTCCCCATTAGGAGACTTTGAATCCCTATTAGTAGATTCCAACCCTATTAGGAGTGGTAGTATAATGTATGCAAGATGAGCCCACTACCCAAACATGCAATTTCAACTACAAGAAGAGCTCACTACTCAAACATTTAATTTACTATTGTTTTCTTCTTTCCTCTATCATGTCAACTAGACCAATCACTTTTAAACCTTGTAGACTAGGTCATGAACCTTGGATCTAAATATCAAATGTCAAATCACTCAGCAAAACCTTGACAATGAAGTTTCCTTCACTTCTACATTACTCTTCTCAATTTTTCATTCCACTCTTATTGCTACTTATCATCAGTCAAAAACCATAACATTCCATACCATGATTAAGGAAAATGCCCTTCCTTTATACCAAGTCCTCAAAACAATTCCCTGAGTCAACTATTAGACCTACTCAATTAATTATTATAGGACCATATTAAGAACACGTTACACTTAGTGATAAAATTAATCTTTCACCTTGCAACATGAATAATTTTCCATACATGCAATGTTATGATGAGAAAACTTAGCCATATCATCATCAACATGTATTCTTCATTTCATCAACCTCGATCCTTAGAATATCAACTATGCTAAGAGATATAATAAGTTTACCAAAACATGCCTCTGAAAACTCTATCTTTGAACAAGCCTCACCAACACTTACATAACTTCTTCTTTACTTTTCCTTTCATCTTCTTATGTTAACTTCATATGCCAGATACTCAAATTTATCTCCCATAACCTTGAATAGTCAGAATACTCAACTAGACATCCATACCAACTTGATCTTTCCATTATTCTTCTATCTGATACAATAGAAAATTGCTATGTTAATATTGATGAAAAAATCAGTCATGAACATAACATATCATCATATTAATATATCCATAATAATTCCCCATAAGAATATCATTACCATTCATGCTTACAACTAATCTTCTAACATATTCATCTTCATATAGTGAGGCACTTAATGTTGTCACTAGGGGGAAATCAAAAGTTTTCCTTAAAGTTTCCAGTGGCCATAAAAATGCCTCATCATCGGATTAAGTAGCTTCCATAGAAATATCTAGCTATGATCTTCTCAATTGGCTCCAATGAACCCAAACAAAAATATCCATCTTTGAATTTCTAGAGTTATCTACTTTGCACAAGGATATTCTTGAAAAAACCTTACGCTCTGCCAATGTCCCCATAGATATTGATATGAGTGTTTCCAAGCAATAGTGAATCAAATTTCTTCACCTCATTACCTCACATTTTCAAAAGAATATGATAGATCTCTTAGTTATCCCCATGATCTCTTCCTACACATAGAAGTTTAAATCTTGCATACTCACATTCTTTGAGTCTTAACAAACAATGATGCAAGGTAAAACATTAAATATTTCAATGTCATCCAACAATTCAGAATGTCTAAATTTTCCATTTACCCTAGGTGAAAGATCACCATCAAAGCCTATGATGAGGTTGAAAGGCCTTCTAATGGTTTCATTGTACTACCAATCCATATTGGTCCACTTGAAAAAGATGTGGTTTTCCAAGTCCTAGAAATCCCACTTGCCTACAATGTATTGCTAGGAAGACCTTGGATTCATAACATGCAAGTAGTATCATCTACATATCACCAATGCATATGATTTCCTTTCAATGGTACCGAGATAGTGGTCCCTCAAGACAACTCAATGTCCATCAAAAAACTCTTTTCTACTAAAACATTGGTTCCTCATAATCACTCATGTCATTAGCTCAAACCATCTTTTATAGAGTATGAACACAAATTGAAAATGATGAGCATAAGTATGGGAGAGTACACACTAGATTCTATTGTTACCCTCCTGATGTTTTCTTGATTTTATGGAAAACCTTCTAAAAATTTGAAGCCACTAGCTTCTACTATAACCATTTCTGGGATGTTTGTTCAGCCCTTCACTCCCCTAGAACTAGAGAAAGAAGAACAAGACATTAGGGATTGGATATATAGAGAAAATGAAGAGGTGGAGGTAGTCATGGTCACTACCTTGACCTCTCCTAAATGCTATGGCAAAGGATACAATTTTTTTGCAAAACAAGGGATATCAAGGCCATGGGTCCTTGATGGGTAATAAGAAAGATCTCTTATAACTCTTAAGTCACTCTAAGGGTCACAAACACAGAGATATTGCTGGCCTAAGTTTTTTGTCACAAAGTGAATCACCAAGATTTGATAGAAGCACTCCCATGTTTAATGAATCAAAATATGAGGATCCACCCTTTGTTGCTAATTCTTTACAAAACAAGGATTTCCTACCTCCCACTTCCCTTCTTTGGTAAGAAGAACTAGTTTCTTCCATTGCTAATGATAAGGCTTCTACATCTAAGACACATGAAAAATGACATATTTTATCATGGTAATCCTATTCAGCAAAGAATCATGGATAACATAGCTGACTTTATACACAAAGATGACAATAGAGATAGACTAGGCTATGAATGGGAAACTCTCTTAGATGCCTCTTGTTAACTAAACATGGATGTAATTCATGCTTATGCTTCTCAACCTAGTGTAGTTGATGAGTCTTGTATCAAGTCTAATGGTTTAGATTTACATCCCACCTAGGTAGATCATGTTGATTCCTCTAGGTCTCACTTAGAATTAGATTCTTTTGAAGATGTCCTAATAAACTCTCCTCCTCTCATCACTAGAGATGATCCCTTTCACATCAAAAATCTTGAAGCTTCCACCTCACTCTACCTCGCTCACCCTGATATCATTGATTTGTCTAAACAACACCCAAAACCAAAATTATCCACATTTAACAATGACTATGAGCTCGTTTGCTACCTCAATTCTCTTGAGCTAGTATTGTCTTCAACCAGTGTGATAAGAGCATTTTATGTTCCACATTATACCATATTTTATCCTTCACATAACCCTTTACACTCCTTTCAATCCTCATTTTCTAATCTATTTTATCCTTCTATGTTGCATATGATCTAATAAATGTAAGGAATATTTAATTTAGTTATTAGATAATGTATGTGAATTATAATTTGGTATGTATTTATTTGACATTTTGATCATGTGTTATGACTCTTCTTGTTTCCTATTTCATCAGTTCTTCCTATCACATTTGATATATAAACTATTGAGTATGATGCTAGCCTAAAACATATTCATATCATCGTATTAAAATACTATTCTGTTGGATACAATTGTTAATTGAATGTTGTCTTTAATGTTACACAAATGCCATATCAGTCACCAATTAGCTTCTACTGAGCTCACAAGGCTAGCAAAGGAAAGTTAGCTTCTATCGAGCTCACTCAGTCAGCAAAGGAAAGTTAGCTTCTACCGAGTTCACTCGGTCAGCAAAGAAAAGCTAGTGTCTTCCGAGCTCACTCGGTCATCGAAGAAAATATGGTGGGAAGTTAACTTCCATCGAGTTCACTAGGACAACAAAGGAAAGTCAGTGCTCACATAGTTCACTCGGTCTCCAAAGAACTTTTGCAAGATTTTGCAGTGTTTACCGAGCTTCACTTGGTTAGCACTTGATTGCCAAGCTAAGTCAGCTAGTGAAGGATTTTGTTATTTTGATTGTTTCAAAGAATTAATGTAGTCGACTGATTTTTTTATAGTTATTATAACTTATATTTGAGCTGAATTGTTATATCTGAAAGGTATATATATAGATATTCAAGTTGTGGAATAGTGTGTGTGAGTGTGAAAAAGTGAATGGAAGAGCAAAATCTAATGAAGGATTAGATATCTTGGAGGTGCTGCAAAGTCATATTTGATCAGTAAGGATTCATAAAAGTAGCACATGGATCTGTAATCAGCAAGAGATAAGTTGCATATCATTCAGGTCATTTCATTGTTGCTTTTTTATCATTATAATAGTGAATTCAGAATCTCTTTATAAAGTTGGTTTAACAGCCATTTTGTAAATCCTCTAACAAGGTGACAGTTTAGTTGAATTGTTCTAAAGACCTCTAACTAGGCCACTCCTAACAAGGTGATTAAATCCTCTAACAAGGTCACACCTAACAGTGTGTATTGTAACCTTTAACAGGGTTGGCTCCTAATAGGGCTCACTTCAAAAGAGTGAAAATTGCTGACTAGTTACTTGGTGATTTTTCCCATATTGGGTTTCCACGTTAAATCTAGTGTCTCTTGTGTTCATTTAGTTAATCTTTGCATGCATATTAATAACTTTGAATGCTAGATGAATAGTAACTAGTTAACTTACTGAGTTAAAGTATTTCTGCACTATTTACCGAGTATCAGCAGTAAATAAGCATTTTAGACATCTAAGGAATTTTTGGACTTGTTTTTGTGGTAACTGATTCACCCCTCCCCTCTCAGTTACTTCATCTATATTTCCAACAATTGGTATCAGAGCTTTGGTGCTTTTAGGAAAAGATTTCAAGGATCTAAGCTAAAGATTAGGATGTCTTACAAAAGGGAAATTCGTAGACTCAACATAAACAACTTCTCTATATGGCAAGGACTGATGAGACTTCACCTAGCATCCATCGATGATATAGGACTGAAGTAGCTTGATGAAAAATATGAAAAACCTGCTAGTACACTGTTTGTCAATGATATTTCTAAAAAGAAGACTCACAACATTATGATGATAGATATAGCATCTACTCTGAGTTATGAAGAATTTGATGACATCAAGGATTGCAAAATTTCCTTTGAAATGTGGGACAAGCTAAAAGAGATCTATGGAGGAGATGATAATGTGAGAAGAGCCAAAGCAAAAAGTCTGAGAGGATAATTTGACCAGATGAAAATGGGAGAGGATGAAAACATTCCTAAATATGTTGAAAGAGTTAAAGCATGTGTCAGTGCAATCAAAGCTTCTATAGGAGATATCAATGAAGAGACAGTTATAAGTAAAGTTCTTAGAACATTACTACCAATCTATGAAATTAGAGTCTTTGCAATTCAAGAAAGAAGATGTGAAGCAAATCATAAGATAAATCTAGAGGCCATAGTTGGAAGATTAACTGCATTTGAACTAGACAACTTTGAAAACTATGTTCTAGCTTCCAAAAATATTGAATCTGCATTTGAAGCCAAGCTTTCACTCAAGGAGAAAAAAGAAAAGAAAAAGGAATCATAGTCAGAAAGTGAAGATGAATCAGACCAAAGTTCAGACATTGATCTTGAAGTAAAAGAAGCTCTACTAGCAAGGAAATATTCTAGAGGTAGAGAAAAATATAAAGGTAAAGTTCCTCTAAAAAAAATTTCATGTGAAGAAATTGGTCATATTGCTGCCAGGTGCCCAAACAAACAGAACAAAGATGAGAAGAAAAATTACAAGTACAATGGCAAGAAAGACTTCAAATCCTTAAGAGACAAAGGTAAGAAAACATGTTTTATGGCTAAAGATTTTAATGATTCTAATGATGAAGAAGAAGATGAAATTGTCTACATTGTTGTGAAAGATGAGTCTGATAATGATGAAGAAATGGTACTCATTTCTCATATGAGAAAAAATGATACACGGATCATAGATAGTGGTTGTTCTCATCACATGACTGGTGATAAAACTAAGTTTGAATATTTTGAAGAATATGATGGTGGCAGTGTAAGATTTGGTAACAATGAACCTTGTATAAAAGGAAGAGGAAGAATCTCTCTAACCAAAGAACTTATATGTGGTAATGCCTATTGGGTAAAAGGACTAAAGCATAATTTTTTGAGTGTGGCACAACTACTCAATAATGGACTCAAAGTGGAATTCATGCATGGAAAAGCAACACTATTGGATGACAAAGGAAGACTGATTGGATCAGGCACTCAAACAAAAGGTAACTTATTTTATCTTGAACTTGGTGAAGGTTCATGTTTTATTGCTCAAGTTGAAGAAAGTTGGTTATGGCATAAAAGGTTGTGTCATGTCAATTTTGATAATTTGGTAAAGATAAGAAAATTCAAGAAAGTAAGAGGCATTCCTAACATAAAGAAACCTAAGGTTGGTCTATGCAAGAATTGTCAGATTGGTAAAATGGGAAAGACTAGCTTTAAAAGTAAAAACTATCAGTCTGAAGATATATTAGAAATTGTGCATACTGATTTATGTGGACCCATTGGAATTGAAAGCTATACTAAAGAAAAGTTCTTCATTCTTTTTGTTGATGACTACTCAAGAATGATGACTATCATGGATCTAAGGAACAAATCAGAAACATTTGAAAAATTCAAATGGTATTTGGCTAGAGTAGAAAAGGAAATAGGGAAAAGATTAAAATGCTTGAGGTTAGACGGAGGTGGAGAATTCATTTCACATGAGTTCAATAACTTTTGTATTGAAAGAGGAATCAAAAGATAGGTGTCAGCTCCTGGAACTCCTAAGCAAAATGGAATAGCTAAAAGAAGGAATAGATCTATCATGGATTGTGCAAGAATCTTAATAATTGAAAAAGGCATTGCTATCAAATACTGGAAGGAAGCTATCAGCACTACAGTTCATACCCTAAACCGAGTACAACTAAGAAGGGACTCATTCAAAACTCCCTATGAGCTATGGTATGGCTATAAACCTAATGTAAGTTATCTAAAAGTGTTTGGAAGTAAATGCTACATTTTAAAAGAATTTAGAAAAGAAAAATTTGATGTGAAAAGTGATGAAGGAATATTTTTGGGATATTCTTGCAAAAGTAAAGCATATAGATGTTTGAACTTGTCTACTAACAAAGTCATAGAAAGTGCACATGTGAAAGTTGATGATTTTGCAGAAAGGACTGAAGAAGAAAGTAAAAGGGAACTAGAAGATTATAGAAGGTTTTTTTTCATTGAACCTTGTACAGTACCAATCAATCAAGAATCTTCTACTCCCGATTCATCAGTAACCGTGTTACAGAAAGTTCAAACCAAGCTACAACAACATGAGCTACACTTGGATGCTATTGAGCAAGTGTCTACCAGGTCAGAAGGACCTAAGCCAATATCTACCGAGCTAGAACAGCCAAAAACTGAAATTGAAATGCAAAAGGTTAACAATGAAATTCATTCAAAAAGCAAAGAACCTATTTTAGCAAAATATGTCAGGAGACATCATTCAGAAGATCAGATCATTGGAGAAAAATTTGAAGGAACCATGACAAGAAATAAGTTGAAAGGTATTTGTTTACTTGCTGATTTTGAACCTATAAATATCAAAGATGCTTTAGAAAATGATAGTTGGATTGAGGCTATGAATGAAGAAATAGAGAAAATAGAGAAAAATAAGACATGGACTCTTGCACCCAGGCCTAAAGATAAAAATGTGATTGGAACTAAATGGGTATTCAGAAAAAAATTGACTAAAGATGGTAAGGTATCAAGAAACAAAGCTAGATTAGTATGCAAAGGATATGCTCAAGAAGAAGGAATAGACTATGGAAAAACTTTTGCTCCTATTGCAAGACTAGAAGGAGTCAGAACCTTACTTGCATATGTTTCTCACAAAAGATTCAAAGTTTATCAGATGGATGTCAAGTTAGCATTCCTCAATGGTATACTAGATGAAGAGGTTTACATTGAGCAACCTGAAGGTTTTGTTGATCTAGATAAAAGAAATATGGTCTGCAAATTACACAAGGTACTATATGGTCTGAAACAAGCTGCTAGAGCATGGTATGAAAGATTACATAACTATCTTATTGAAATTGGTTTTCAAAGAACTAATGATAATAGTATATTGTATATAAAGGATGGACCAGATGATAAAATTGTCTTGGCAAAAATACTTGTAGATGATACTATTTTTACAGGAAATGATGATCTTTGCAAAGAATTTTCAAAACAAATGAAGAAGGAATTTGAAATGTCTATGTTTGGTGAGATAAAATTCTTTGTTGGTCTTCAAATTCAACAAAATAAAAATGGTATCTACATCACTTAATCAAAATACATCAAGGAGATATTGAAATGGTTTGGTATGGAAGATTGTAAACCAGTTGGAACTCCTATGTGTACTGGATTAAAACTTACCAAGGAAGATGAATCAAAAGAACTAGATCAAACCTTGTATAGATCTATGATTGGGAAGTTGCAGTATGTAGTTCATACTAGGCCAGATATTGCTCTTGCAGTTGGGATTGTAGTGAGATTTTTAGCAAAACCAAGAGAAAATCACATGATGGCAATCAAAAGAATAATGAGATATTTGAAAGGAACTGAAGATTATGGCTTATGGTACAAATTTGGAGGTAATATGGATTTAAAAGTGTTTACTGATGCTGATTGGGTAGGAAATCTTGATGACAAAAAAAGTACAAGTGGAGGAGCATTCTTTCTAGGAAAGAGGTTGGTTTCTTGGACAAGCAAAAAGTATAATTGTACATCCCAATCTATAGTAGAGACAGATTATATTGCTGCAGCAATAAACTATTCTAATATTGTTTGGTTTAAACAGTTGTTGGAAGGCATGAAGGTGGAAATCAAAGAACCAGTTGTTATGTTCTCTGATAACACAAGTGCAATCAACATATCTAAGAATCTAGTAATGCATTCCAAAACCAAGCACATTGCAATAAAATATCATTTTGTTAGAGAATTGGTGCAAGATAAGGAGATCAGATTGGAATATGTCCATACAAAGGACCAAATTGCTGACATATTCACAAAGCCATTACCTAAGGATGCATTCTTGTATCTAAGAGGTAAGTTACGGGTCACTCCCCTATCCGAAGTTCACTAAAATAAAGTTTTAATAATGCATCAACACATACCAAGTTGAAGATCTATTAGTTGATGTAGCATAGATAGGAAACATTGCATATGAATCAATACTAAAGGTACATTAGAATTCATTTGAGTTATGTTGTCTTTGGCATGTGTTGTCAAAGAGGGAGAGTTTTACTATCATATCTCTCTAAAATTTTTTTGAAAGAAGGGTTTGCTACGTAATTTCTTCACAGAGGGAGATTACTGAAAGAGGAAGTTTGCTAAAGAAAAGACTTGCTAGACTTGTTTTCAAATTTCATTCTACTATGACATGTTTTTTTTCGATCAATGCTAAAGAGGGAGATTTTTAGATACAACTATTAATTGAATGTTGTCTTTGATGTTACACAAATGTCATATCAGTCATTAGTTAGCTTCTACCGAGCTCACAAGGCTAGCAAAGGAAAGTTAGCTTCTACCGAGTTCACTCGGTCAGCAAAGAAAAGTTAGCTTCTACCAAGTTCACTCGGTCAGCAAAGGAAAGCTAGTGTCTACAAAGCTCACTCGGTCATTGAAGGAAATATGGTAGGAAGTTAACTTCTACCAAGTTCACTAGGACAACAAAGGAAAGTCAGTGCTCACCGAGTTCACTCTGTCTCCAAAGAACTTTTGCAAGATTTTGCAGTGTTTACCGAGCTTCACTTGGTTAAAACTTGATTACCGAGCTAAGTCCGCCAGCAAAGGATTTTGTTATTTTGATTGTTTCATGGAATTAATGTAGCCGACTGATGTTTTTTTTAGTTATTATAACTTATACTTGAGCCGACTTGTTAAATCTGAAAGGTATATATATATATATATATAGATATTCAAGTTTTGGAATAGTGTGTGTGAGTGTGAAAAAGTAAATGGAAGAGAAAAATTCTAATGAAGGATTAGATATCTTGGAGGTGCTGCAAAGTTGTATTTGATCAGTAAGGATTCATAAAAGTAGAACATGGATCTGTAATCAGCAAGAGATAAGTTGCATATCATTCAGGTCATTTCATTGTTGCTTTCTTATCCTTGTAACAGTGAATTCAGAATCTCTTTATAGAGTTGGTTTAATAGCCATTTTGTAAATCCTCTAACAAGGTGACAGTTCAGTTGAATTTTTGTAAAGACCTCTAACTAGCCCACTCCTAACAAGGTGATTAAATCCTCTAACAAGGTGACACCTAACAGTGTGTATTGTAACCTTTAATAGGGTTGGCTCCTAACAGGGCTCACTTCAGAAGAGTGAAAATTGGTGACTAGTTACTTGGTGGTTTTTTCCATATTGGGTTTCCACATTAAATTTTTTGTCTCTTATGTTCATTTAGTTAATCTTTGCATGCATATTAATAACTTTGAATGCTAGATGAACAGTAACTAGTTAACTTACTGAGTTAAAGTATTTCTGCACTATTTACCAAGTATCAACAATAAATAAGCATTTTAGACATCTAAGAGATTTTTGTACTTGTTTTTGTGGTACTTGATTCACCCCTCCCCTCTGAGTTACTTCATCTATATTTCCAACATATTCATCTTCCACAATGGCATAAGAGATACAAATCAAAGATAACACCATCCAATGTACAAGGAGATGTTTGTTTTGGGAGAAATTGAAAATATTTTATATTAAGCCCACAAGGAGTAAGCATATTATATTACTAGCCAATAATAATACAATTCCCACTTATATTATTAAAATTGAAAAAAAAATCCGTGTTGAAGGATCTCAGATGTGTGGATAGGAAAACAAAACCAATCAAGCATAAGTTTGTTACTGCTATTTCCAAGCCTCATGTGGAAATAAATCCCAATAATCAGACTTTTCCAAACTACTAAAAAACTACAACTCGGTGAATATGAAGATAATAACATTCTATTCAAATGATAAAATGTCTATTTTCTACACATATTGGATTTCTATTTTTATTTGTGTGGAGCATATATCAATATAGTTATTGAATTTGTAAAGCTGCGTCTATATAAGAAGCAATATATATAAGTGAAGGGGGATATAAATACACAATTCTGCAAAATGCACAACATTGTATAGAAACTATTATTATTCTGCAATATAATTTCCATATTCATGTGCATGATTTCAAAGGTGTAAAACTATTACTTTTTCTTCATCACCGGGTAGCTAAGGAGGCAGGGCCCACTCTGAAGTTACCCAATAATTAATTTTCATTTGTGAGTGGTGTGTATTTAAGTTAGGTTTCATTTGTTATTTAATTAGCTTAGCATTACACAGTATGTATTTAATCATAGTATATTAGTTTATGTGTTCAATATTCTGATTCAATTATATAATAATATTTCATATGAATTAGATTATGAGATGATAATTTATTAAGTGTTGTAGTTATTATTATTACAGATTAGTTTTGTTGAGTTATTTATGTTTCTAATATTCCTATCACCATGAAGTGACAATTCCTATCACTAGGGTTTATTTAGTTTTTCATAGATTCAATTTTGTGTGTTGTAGTGCATTCATAATCTTTCATTTCACAACTATCATCCCTTGATAGCATATTGATTAGACGCCTTTCACAATCTTATGTTCTTGGATTGACTCGTATAGACCAGCCGAACTTCATCATAAAATTATTAATTATTTTGTTATTATTTGCCCCAATGTTTGCCTATCATGGTGTACCAATGGTAAACATAACTAAAAGTGATATCAAGTACCTTAGCCATAAATAGAAAAATCCAAAGAAATATAAGTGTTTAGATGGTGAAAACAACCTTGTGGCCATGTTTGAACCAAGAAAGAGTAAAAATAAAGATGTATCCAAGGGCAAAACCCTCCTTATCACACCTAAGGATGAGCTACTTGGTAGTTTGCCAAGCTATTTCCAAGACCTATCACCAATACTGATTAAACCTACACAACTAATCAATCTAGGATTATAAGAGTGTCCTAACATCATACATGTTGCTCAATCTCTTTTAGCTAAGGAAAAACAACAATTCATAGAATGCTTCAGAGAAAAGAAAATTCATTTTACATAGACCTATCTCAATGTGCTAGGCTTAGATATAGAGTTCATTCTACATCACCTCTCTATAGCTCTAGGTGTCAAGCTAGTGAAACAAACACTAAGAAAAATGCATCCCCATGTAGTACTCTTGGTCAAAGCTAAGCTAGAAAAACTTTTAAGTGCTAAATTTATCTAATCTATTGATTATGTAGAGTGGATGTCAAATATTGTGCTAGTAATAAAACATGATAAGTACATTTGAGTTTGCACTAATTTTAGGGATCTCAACAAGGCCTTTCCCAAGGATGATTTTCCGCTACCAAAGATTGATATGATAGTGGACATGATTGCATGTGATGAGATGTATTCCTTAATGGATGGATTTTCTGGCTATAATCAAATCAAAATCACTCCTAAAGATTAAGAGAAAACCACCTTCACTTCTGCATGGGGTACATTTTGCTGAAATTACATGCCTTTTGGGGTCAAGAATGTTGGTTGTAAAAT
The DNA here is from genome assembly GCA_028749045.1 of Cupressus sempervirens. Lineage (NCBI taxonomy): Eukaryota > Viridiplantae > Streptophyta > Pinopsida > Cupressales > Cupressaceae > Cupressus > Cupressus sempervirens. Next base: position 135,518,445 of record CM053791.1, on the reverse strand, counting down.
TATCACAGAGCCGTGACTACTATCTTCCATGATATGATGCACAAGAATATAGAAGACTATGTTGATGATACCTTAGTCAAATCTAAACATAGTCACATCTACTTAGCTAATCTAAGCCTAATATTAGATCACATGGAACAATTTTGGCTAAGGTTGAGTCCCAAGAAATGTGCATTCAGGGTGACTTTAGACAAATTTCTAGGCTATATTATCTTAGCTAAAGGGATAGAAGTTGATCTAGAAAAGGTGCAAGCCATTATGCAAATGTCTTCTCCTAAGAATATCCATGAGCTAAGGAGTCTACAAGGATGCCTTCAATCCATTAGGAGGTTTATCTTAAAACTTGTTGATAAAGTGCAACATTTCAACAAAAAATTGCATAAAGGTGCTAAATGTATTTGGGATGAAAAATGTGAAAAGAATTTACTACAACTCAAGGAATATTTAGCCAAACTACCAATTCTAATTCCTATAATTCAAGGAAAACCTTCGATTATCTATATTTCAAATACAATAAATTCTTCAGGATCATTTGCTCACCCAACAAGATGAAAATGGAAAAGAATGGGCTATCTCCTACATTAGTCACACCTTTGTCTCCTATGAGATTAACTACACCAATATTGAAAAGGCTTGTTTAGCAGTATTGTTTGCCTCTGAAAAACTTAGACACTATGTGCTTTCTCACACCATGTAGTTGGTCACTAAAATAGATCCTTTAAAATATCCTTTTAATAAAACTACCCTTATAGTAAGACTAGCTAAATGGATGATGATTTTATCTAAATTTGGCATTCAGTATGTTAAGAGAAATTCCACTAAGGGAAAAGCCATTGTTAACCAACTAGCTCATTTTCCTCTTCAGGACAATATTCCTATGCAAATTGAATTTGTTGATGCATCCATCATGTATGTCATAGATAAGACATGGAATTTTTTTTTTGATGGTTCCCATATATAAAATGGAGCTAGAGATGGAATACTTTTATTACACCACATGGCTATACTATTCGTAAATCTTATAAGTTGTTATTTCCTTGCAAAAACAATATTGCTGATTATGAAGATTTAACCAATGGGATAAAACTAGCTCTTGAATGGAGAATTATAGAATTGCATATCTATAGAGAGTCTCAACTTGTTACCAATCAAGTTAACAATGACTATCAAACTAAGGATGACAAGTTGATTCCTTACACGAAGCTTATTGATTCTCTAAGGAACTATTTCACATTTGTTACTTTTCAAAAAATTCTTAGGTCAGAAAATAAGGTTGCAGATGCTATGGAAAATTTGGCATCCATTCTACAAATGTAAGATCATGAATCTTGTTTCAAGTTCCTAGTGGAAGAACTTCACCACCCTACTTATTATTCCCTTGAAAATCACATGATTTATACTATTATTTGTCATGACTCTTCCTTCTATTCCACTATCTTCTCCTACTTGTTTGAAGAAGTTATTCCTGAAAACCTCACATGCAATGAAAAATGCCAACTTATCTGCAACACATCTCATTATACCCCCGTCTTTGGTGACCTGTATAGGAAAGGGTTTGACAGAACACTTCTTATGTGTCTAGAGATAAATGAGTCTAAAATGGCCTTAGCTAAAGTCCACAAGGGTATTTTTAGGTCTCATTCCAATGGTCTTATACATGCCAAAAAACTACTTAAAGCAAGATATTCATGGCCAACAATGCAAGTAGATGTTTTTTGTTATGCTAAAAAATTAAAGAAATGTCAATTGAATGGTGACTTGATTCATGCTCCTAGACGTGACCTTATAACTTCTACCACATAAATGCCATTTCAACAAGGAGCCTTTGACTTGGTAGGAAAGATTCATCCAATTTCATCTAGTGATCACAAGTTTATTATCAGAACAACATAATACTTTACAAAATGGGTTGAAGCTATTCCTATCTCTACTACTAGAAGAAAACATTTTTTTTGTTAATCCAAAATCATATAAGATGCCACTATGGTATTCTTTCCTCCATAATTACTGATAATGGAGGACAACTTAAAACATCTTTGCAAAAAGTTTAAAATCCAGTAATATTGGTTCTCAATATATTACCCTCAAGGGAATGGCCAAGCCGAGGCCTCTAACAAAAAATTGATCAAGATCCTACGTAGAATAATTCATAAATCAAGGATAGACTGGCACCTATAATATAATCCAACATTATGGGCATACAGGACCACCATATGGACTCCCATCGGGGCTACAACCTTTTCTTTAGTCTATGGGTTAGAGGGCATCTTACCCCTAGAAGTTGAGATTCTCTCACTACCAGTGTCCCTACATGGGCTAATAATTGATGAATTCCATAGGGCAATGTAGATACAGAAGCTAGAAACCCTTGATGAGGATTGTAAGGCTTCTTTTGACCATATGAGGGCTTATACAAAGAAAATGTCCATCACATACAACAAGAAGGTTCATCCTTGTGAGTTCCAAGTGGGTAAGATCATACTTAAAGAAATCCTCAAAAATTAGTAGAAGAAAGAGAAGAAATAAAAATTTGAACCTAACTGGTTGGGACCTTACATTGTAACAAAAACATTTAGATTTAGAGCCTATCATCTTTCTACTCTTGAAGGAGAACAACTAGTTGAACCCATCAATATTCTACATTTGAAGAAGTTCTATGCTTGAGGCTCATGTAGGGTATAATATAGTGGCAAATTTTTGTATTTTGGCAAATTTGACATTTTTTCAATGTTATTTTTGGTGATTTCTAAGCCCTTCCATGGTTTCCTGGTCACCAAGCTTTGTTGGGTTTACCTAGTTGCCTAGCATTGTAATCGCGAAGGCAAATGTTACGTTTGAGTTTTTCCCTGGTGGTATCACCTTTCACACAACTGACTAGGTAACGCTTATCGTGGAATGTTCACTGGGTTTCAAGTTTCTATTTCATGCAGTATGGGAGAATTCGCCATCCTCGTTTCATTTTACCATGGAGGAGTCGGCTCGTTTCATGTTATGGGAAGTCGAGGATTCGGCTCGTTTCACCAACACTCTTTCATTTTGTTGTGGAGGAGTCAACTCATTTGGCATGGTAAATTGGTAATTGCAATGATTTGTAATATGTATAAATCAAAATTTTCCCAAGCAATGAGACATTCACTAAATACCACTGGCACTCCATCAAATTTCTAGCAGCACAAGACACATCGCAGGCATGACTCAGACTCCAGAGATAGCTTCCACAGGTGGTGGTACACTAGTATGTGCAATTGTGCTATAAAATACTCTCCTTGAGCTTATGTAGTTTAATTTAATCAGAAGCTTATCTACAGTTTCCTTTCTTATCTCATTTTCATTAGAAATTTTTCAAAAAGTGGACGCAATGCTGAAAGTTGCTGGCGATGTTAATGGTTTTTAAAGCTTGCATGCATGGATTCATGAAAATGTGAAATCTATTTCCTACCAACTTTCAAGTGAGATTCGTGAAAGATTCCCTCGAAGTCTTTTCCCTTTAATCACTGTAAACATGCAAAATCCTTGCCATCGCGGTCTCGCAGCTGCTGGAAGTCTTTTCCCTTGAACCGCTGCGAACATGTAAACTCCTTTCCATTGCAGTCTCGCAACTGTTGGAAGTCTCTCCTTTAAACCACTGCAAACATGTGAAATCCTTGCCATCGTAGTCTTGCGATTGCTAGAAGTCTTTCCCTTTAATCGCTACGAACATGCAAAATCTTTGCCATCGCGGTCTCGCGGCTGCTGGAAGTCTTTTCCCTTTAACCGCTGTGAACATGCAAAATCATTGCCATCGAGGTCTCACAGCTTCTGGAAGTCTTTTCCCTTTAACCATTGTGAAGTGCGAACATCTGATGGTGTGATCTCCCTTTTTCATGACTTCACGACATAAAAGTTCACCATCATTTAAATCGGTGATGATGTGATCTCTACCCTCCTCGTGGTTTCGCAACACAATCTCCTTTATCTTTTCAACCGGCGATGATGTGATCTCTACCCTCCTTGTAGTTTCACAACACACAAACTATTAACTTGCACTTTGACAGTGACATTGCAATAGACCTTTTAAAGCCTTTCTCATGGTTTCGCAACTACTAAGTTGCCAACTTCAAACTAATAAAACTATCATACCACTCCTTTGTACCAATTCCCTAGCCCTTCCATGGTATGTTTTTTTAACCTTGAATACAATGAAATGATTCGCCCAAAAAATTGAAATTTTACTATGATTATTATTTTTTGTTCACCAATGTATAAATATTTTGTGGTTTTAAACGAATACTGAAAGTAATACTGCTTATTCTCAGGGAAGTAAAGTTTAAATGGATTATCAGTGGATTGAGATGTTAGGGGAGGGTGAGTCTATAACTAATATTGCTCAGTCTCAGTGAAGTGACAAAGGTAAGACCCCCAAGGGTAGTGAAGGGATTAATCTTACATCAAAATGCCAAAAACATAGAGATACTACCATAAAGGCTTTCTTTGGAATTGACAATGTTTCTAGTCCACCAACTTTGGCAAGTACAAGTACAGAAGGAAATCACAATACCTCACCACCACTAGAAGAGTAGGTTGTTATTCAATTAAATTAAAATGCAACAAATGAGGATAGCAATGTTCGAACAATAGAAGATGTTGTAACAGAAGATAATATTGATGTTGGGAGGAAGAAAAGAAAAAGGAATGTAAAAATGGGGTGGGAGTGGGAAATGAAAAGGAGTTTCCAGGTTGATTGGGTAGCAAAGTACTGGTTTATTGAACCAGTCACAAACAATGATGAGCCACCAACAGAATGCAAGTGTTCGATTTGTACCTAGAAAACTAAAAGAGAGAAAAAGTTGCAGTTAAAGCTTGACACTATAGAAAAATATATTGGTAAGGTTTATGAAAAAAAAATCATAGATGGAAAGGAAGTAGTGGCAATGAGATGGAAATCAAAGGAAGAATGCCTTCATGTTAAGTATGCCATAGAATATGAAGAGCATTTCAAAAAATAATGGTAATTGGTAGTGGCAGTAGTGGCAATCCAATCAAGGATGGGCTTCAACATGCAGCCAATGATGCAAACTTGGCAAAGACCATTCAGATGAGTGTTATTTTTCATATTCTATCTAGAGGGTGTCCTATGAGAGACTTTTCAGAATATGGTAATTTATTATCTTTTTTGAGAGTTCCTCACTATCCTATATCACATTGGTCAATATACGCTGGATGGGAAATGGCAAGTTGTCTTGCTGAGGTGGAAAAGAAAAATGTATAGGAGAGAGTAAAAGAATCCAAGTTCATTTCATTATCCTTAGATGAAGTCACTACGGTAGATAACACTGCTTGGGTTTATATGCATGTATATACTATAAAAGATCATGTTCGTCAAGCTAATCTAATTTGTGTTCATAAAATGAGGGCCAATTTAACTGCAAAAAATTTATATTTAGGAGTTAAGAAAGCTTTGAATTCAATTTCTGGTATGGATGACTTGACAATTGTAAAGAAGTTAGTGTGTGTCAGAGCTGATAGAGCTGCAGTAATGCAAGGGCAAAGGACTAGTCTTTGTGCAAGATTACAAACTAGTATTTCACCTTATATGCTTGGCATACACTGCATGGCCCACTGAATGAATTTAGCATATAAGATTGTAAGTACTTTTGCTACAGTGTCAAAAGTTGAAGATCTAATCCATGAGCTCCACTCGTACTTTTGAAGAAGTCCTAAATGCTTTGCAGAATTTAAGATTTTTTTTGAGGGAGTAACAGTGGGAAATAAGATTCTCAAGGATGTTGAGACCAGATGGATATCTTTGCATGGACCAGCAGAAGGAGTTCTAGCAGAATATCAATCCTTGATTGGAGTTCTATATGAGCAACGCCTTATAGTGGATAGAGCTCCTAATTTGTTAAATAAGTTAAGTGATATAGATAACCTATTAACTTTAGCTAGTCTTCTCCCCATGCTAGATTTAATGAACAAACTTGTTAAGAAAGCCCAAGATAGAACTATGTATATTCATGAGTATTATGATTTATGTAAAATCACATGCATGGCTCTGGATTCTTTGTATTCAGATCTCTCAGGTCATAGCCCAATTTTTTCAAGGTGCGAGATAATTAAAAATTCGAATCATGCTGAGAATTTTTTACAATTCAATGGGAAAAATGAGCTATGTGTGTTTGTGAAAGGATTTCAAATACCAATGCACCAATCTAAAACAACTAAGAGAGGTAGAGTACTACCAGTTAGAAAGGATGATTTTGACAAGATTGTTAAATCTGTTAGTGAAAATGTTAAGTCTGTTTCCTACCAACTTTCAAGTGAGATTCGTGAAAGATTCCCTTGAGAAGAAATTCTTGAAGCCATGAGTTGTGTGTTTCCTCAATTTTGGAAACACGTTGGACATAATCCAACTGATGCAAATTTGTTTCATAATAAACTTGACGAATTGATAAAATCATTTTCAAAGCATACAGATTGCAATGGACAACTAATACAAGGAATCTTAGATTCAAATAATCTTAAAAATCAATGTAAACTTTTTGCATTGTGTATGATAAACCAGATGGAAAACTTTGAGAATCCATTCGATCCTGGTGCAATAACAAGGCTCTGGAAAAGGATAAGTCAGAGTAAAGTATTACGTACTTCAATATCAGAATATTTCAAACTTGTTGATTTATGTCAAACAATGATATTAGGGTCGATGGAAGATGAGAGAGTTTTCAGTGCATTGGGGTTTTTGAAATCAAATGTCAGAAACAAACTAGACAAAAATTTTGAAACTTGTTTGAGGTTGTTTGTTACTCAATACAATGTTAGAGATTTTCCTTATGATAGGTCATTGGCCATTTAGAACTCCACACATGAAAGACGAGGCCTTTGCAACACTTTAAAAGATGGTGGTTCTACTTCTACTGCTGACTGCAACATAAATGATGAATTTAGGTCTCAAAGTCAAAATGAAGATGATGATTTTATGGATTTTGAATACCCAATTCAGAATGAAGAGGAACCTATTAGTACTAGTCAGACTTTAGTTTCACATTTGAGACTGAGTCAATGAAGTGAATTGTGATTTAGTAATGTAGCATTCAGTTCTAAGGAATTTATAGGTCTACTTCAGTTCTTCCATATTCATTATTCAGTCATATTGCAATTACAATTTACAAAAATTGAGTTCAAGATTTTTGTTAGTCTATTGTTGACATAATGTTATTTTTGTACCTTTCTCTTGATTTGAGTTCAAGACTTTTGTTACTTGTTACTCTATTCATATTGTTGACACAATGTTGTTTTTGTATCTTTCTCTTGATTTAGTTGTTTGATAATAAAAAAAGAGATAATAGAGACGTGTGCAAAGCCCATAACATCACAGAGAACTACTGACTACAAAACATAATGGAAAATTGAAATACATAGAGTTGGAACAATATCTTCTCTTAAATAAAATTATACGTAAGTCTTAATCTGAAAAATAACAATAGACAAACCATTTCTAAGCCTTGGGAACTCATATTATATCACTTGAGTTGCAACAAGCTTTAGGCTTGCAAAGGTTACATAATGATTAATTACAAAAGACAAAAGATAACAACAATTAAGATAATCATTACAATTTGTTGAAACCTTTTGTGACATATTTTAACAGAAAAAGGGGAAACAATTACAAAATGTGACAAGTGGCAAGTGATCATTAAGCCTGTCTTCCAGTTCTAACTGCGGCATTACCCACAGCGGATGTACCACAAAGGTAAGGTAATCTGTTATGATGAACAACTTCTCTTTGATATTCTACTGCAATACTTGTCCTCCAATTGATTCCCTGAGGCCACCATCTTTTGTGCTAATCATCTTCTACAGAAGGGATTGCTTTGATATCTGCTATAATGTTGAAACCTTTTGTGACATATTTTAATAGAAAAAGGGGAAAAAATTACAAAATGTGACAAGTGGCAAGTGATCATTAAGCCTGTCTTCCAGTTCTAACTATAGCATTACCCACAATGGATGTACCGCAAAGGTAAGGTAATCTGTTATGATGAACAACTTCTCTTTGATATTCTTCTGCAACACTTGTCCTCCAATTGATTCCTCGGGGCCACCATCTTTTGTGCTAATCATCTTCTACTAAAGGGATTGCTTTGATATCTGCTATAACCTCCTAGATGGCAATATCTATATCCACAATAGGCCATGCTGTATTTCTAACTGCCTCTAATTCACTGATGTTTTTAGTCCATTTTGCATCTGTGATGGCTTTACCCTCTCCAGTATTTTTTTTCATATCTACTTCAATTTTGTATGTCATATCAATCATATCATATACAACTTCATCACTTGATTCACCTCTTGAAAATGCTATAAATCTTGGATGGTCTAATATTAGATCAAAAGATTCATACCACTCTTGCCAAGATTTGACATACCCTTCATTGTTCAAAATTGTTGGAATGAAATCTGGGGTACCCAATGCTATGCTTTTCAATTTTCCTCTTACTGCTTCGATCTTACCAATGAAGAATGAACAATTCTTTAACTTGATGTATCATTTTCCTTATAGGAACAATGATCTCCTTAGGTAGTTCTTTTTTCTATGTGAGTAGAGGAACTAACCTATCAAAGAACTGAATGTATGGCCCCCACTAGGTAAACAATGGAGATAATAGTGATAAAGCCTGAAAGCATTGGTATTCATTACTCTGTAGATTAATGTACATACTATGTAAATTTACAGAGGCTCTTTTTAAAGCAGTGATTCTATGAATCAAAAACTATTTCATTGTCCTGATCTTTGCATCATTGCTAATCTCAAACTCATCCACATCCATATGTGTTACTGGATGTGGTTCTTCTGCTATCTGGTCAGTTTGAATATTTTGGTCTTATACCTCCCTTACTCTTAGTGACCTTTCTTCTCTTTTCAAATCTTCATTCTCCTTTTTTGATTCCTCCAAAGCGTATTGCAGAACATATGTTTTTCTCATTTCCTCTCCATACTTCTTCCTGGCGTCAATGTACTTTTCATATGTCTACACCAGTTGTTCTTGAAGAATATCAATCTTGTTCTTACCTAGGATAGCAGCAATGTTTTGGAGGTTGTAAATTTGATCTAAAGAATTTGAATGTGCATTCAAAAAAATTGCATTACCTGCCAATGTCTCTTTAATTTCCATCAGGGTAGACTTCTGTGATTCTAGAGCTACACTCCAAATAGCCATTGTCTTAGTATCTATATTAAATCCTGCCCCCTACAATTCACCAAATGGATTAATCTCCTCATAAGAGATTGATTTTTCTTGTCTCCTCATTTGATCAAGCAGGAATGATGAACTAATATCCCATCCTGGGAAAACTATCATACCACTCCTTTCTACCAATTCCCTAGCCTCCTCTACAGAGAGGCTTTCACTGTTAGGATCATAGGCTTGGAGCTTCTGCACCATTTCAGTCACTTTTTCATCTGTGTCTCTAGGTTTTACATGCAAAGAAAGTTCATTCTATTTGAGTTTATACAGAAAACTTTTGAATTCTTCACTTTTGATAAAATCATCATCCTTCATGAATTCTTGAACTTGTATAATTCTGTCATCCAGCATCATGGACTACAATTCTAAACTATTGGGTCTCCTCTCATCTTTAGTAGCTTGATCAATTAAGAACTTTTTTCTAGCATCATCAAAATACCTAGTTCCTTTTGGAAGCACTTGTAAGGCTTTCTCTCTAGCCTTTTCTGGAACCTCAATCAATTTTTGTTTCTTCTTGCCCCCTTTATCCCAGTCTGAAGGGCCAGGCTGATCTTCTTCGTCACTAATTTCCAATACAACATCTGCCTCTGGAGAAGAAGGGTTTACCCTATCTCTAGCATTTTGAGGAACTTGAGCCATAATGTTATCAAACTCCTCAATACACTTATCAATTTGTTTAAAATAGGGTAAATCAGAATAGAAGCCCTGGAAATTAGGATCTACTTTCTTCATTTCTTCCTCTACTGAGAGGATTTCTCTCCACTTTCGCATCCTATCAGCACAGACATCTTCATACAATACATCCCTAATGACATCGTCTTCCCAAATTTTCCTTCCAATGACGACATTATAATCCCTCATTTGTTTAAGAGCACTTGTAACAATGTTATATGGCTCACAAACCCTAGTGGGGTTAGTGGGGAAATTTAACTCTCTTAGGAAGGCATCAACTTCCTCAATGGCCTCTTTACCAATTTCAAAATCCCCTACTTTGAAATTTCTACACACAAAAGATGCCTTTTTAATGGTTGGCCCTAGATATTCTCTATTCATGGATAACAACTGGTAGAAAATTTCCACTACACCCACCCTCTTTGGTACATATCTTGGCAAGAAATGAGGGGGTTGGGAACAACCAAAAATTCTAATCACTGTATAGTTTTCTAACAAAAAGGCACTGCCCCAATCATGATCAATTGGTCCCTCATCATCAAAACACAAAGTTGGTCTAACAATCTTCCTGATTAACCTAGGTAATCTTTCCAATTTTGAACCTAACATCCTATGAATAGTTGCAACAAAATCATTATAAAAAGAGAGGGAATTAGAAAAAGAGTAGAACCTTTGCCATAATCTTGTCCATCTTTGAACAGGCAATACCTCTCCAAAATTGTCCAAACCTTCAATGAAACTAGAATCCACATGGCCCACATTGTAGAAGAGGATGAGATACATAAGCACCGAGTAATGTAGAAATTTGAAATTGTCAAGATCACCTTGCTGAGCTGTCACCATCTGCTGATGAATACTATCAGCAATGAATGTTCCAAAATCATACCCCACATTAGTATGTGGGTCTTGAATGTCTAGGGCTATCACATACAATGTTGGGGAGGCATTCATGGATCCATCTACTCCCAATAGTTTGTTCAATCTGAAAACTATTTTCTGAAAGTATGCACACAAATATGACAAGGGTATAAAATCAGTAACCATTTTCAGGAATTCTCCTTTCATCTTGTTTTGATTTTCCCTCGGGATATGTCACAACATTGCATGTGTTGTATAGAAATCTCTCTGTTTCTCAAATGTTGCTGCCAATTTTTCCAGGTTAATAGGAACTGACATGGGACCTTGCAAATCAAATGCTTCAACAAAAGTATCCTTACTTAACTTATAGAGAACGCTCATATCCTTTCTATGAAAGGATCGAGTGGTTGGATTATATGCATTTACCAGTGCCTTGATAAGGTCACCATCCATGTATACCTCCAACATTATCAACTTTCCCAGGTTCCTCGTCCATGGATTTGAGACGAGAACCTTCTGCAACATATTCTTGTAAAAGTACCAGAATAATTCAGTTCCATTTGTGTACGGTACTTGAGCATCTCTACAGAAGCTGTAAGCATCTCTAAATGCATGGACATTAGCACTTTGAGCATTGGAAGATTTAGGGAGAATCTTCAACCATTCTTCTACAAATTTGGTAGACAATGAAACCTTGCTGCCCTCTCCAATGGCCTTCTTTACTGATGATTCTTCTTCTGCCATTCTGATCTTACTGCAAATTCTTGAATCTTTTTGCTCTGTTAGCTATAGATACCTAAGAATTCTAGTTTTCTACAACTTCATGATGGGCCATAGTGTTAAATTGTTAAATTTTAATGGCTTTAAAGTTTAAAAGCTTGCACGTGCATGGATATCTATTATCGATCACTACCAGTAGTAACTACTTCCTTTATTTCATTTGCCTTAGAATGTCAACTCATCAGCTGTCTAGAATCAGATAATAGATTTGAAAACCTGTTCTTTTGCACTTTCAAAGTTTCAAGCTTTAAAAATACATTATCATTGTACAATCTTATGAGTTGTGAAACCCTTCGTTCTACGCTCTGTCGCAATCAGTTCAATTTAACCTTGAAATCTTTTCGTGAAATTGTGAAACCCTTCTTTTTCTTTTCTTGGGCTATCGTAACCATTAAATCAAATATTTGCTTTATCCTTGTGACCCTGCGATAAGCCTTATATCCTCTTCTAATGAGATTCCCCTTCTGTTGTAGCTTCAGAACTTAAATGTTTCACATCGCGTTGTCGCAATTGTGAAAACCCATTTCCTTCTAACCGATGCAAAGTGTTGAACACTGCTTCATCTTAACCTTTCGCGACTTTGCAGCATGACATATCTTTCCCCTTTCACTGCTACGAACATGTGAAAACTACCTAAATTAACATTTTGCAGTCTTGCAGCCAATAGACTAACTGCCTGCATAAAACCTCCGATGATGCAATTTCCCTTTTCAAGATTTCTGGAAGTCCTTTCCCTTTAACCACTGCGAACATGTGAACACTGCCTGAATTAACATTTTGCGATCTCGCAAACAATAGACTAATTGCCTAAATAATACCTCTGATGATGCAATCTCCTTTTTGGGACTTCGTAACATAAAAGTTCAAACTGATGAAACCATTTGCGAACCTCTGATGCCATTGACTTCGCATATGTTTTTTTTAACCTTGAATACAATGAAATGATTCGCCCAAAAAATTAAAATTTTACTGTGATTATTATTTTTTGTTCGCCAATGTATAATTTTTTTGTGGTTTTAAAATAACACAATTCGCCCAGATTTTACACATTGTTTGAGAGACTATGAATGATTTGCCAATGGAGATTATTATTTTTTCTTTGTAAACTATTTTTTTTGCCACAAAAAATAAATTTTTTTGTCAGGTGTTTTACACCTTTCACCAATTTTTTACACCTTTTCTAAAGGAGGGGTTTCTTAAATTATACCCTGGGCTCATAGCTTAGCTATTTGTATATATCTAATGATCCTAAAAGAATCCAAAAAAGACCAACAAAAATGGAGCTAAGTGATGAGAATCTAGAAACAAGCGTCTACTTTAGACCCTTGCACCTATATCTATCAGTCTCACTCATTCACTCCACAACACATTTCCTAGCTTGGAAATGTCTCTTTGTCCTCATCTCAAGGGTATGGCTACTTAGGTTATCAGGACTTCTGTGTGCATTAAAGGTCTCTTTAGCAGTTCCCTAAAAAATAGAGTTCTTCAACACTTCCCCCTTGACACCAAGTGTTCATCAACACTTCTTGGATAGCTTACCCATAATCTAGGATCTTGTGATATTTATCACTATTAAATTCATGTCTTGAAGAAATGACCATATCACACACACACACACACACACACACACACACACACACAAATATTAAACATTTTGAACTATGATGATTTTTTTTTTGTGTTGTCTATGATGATTTCTCTACTGAGTGTTCCCTCCCTAATAATCTTTTGAGGATACCATGGATTAGAAGACTAGGGACATGGGGCATGTTTTACTTGCTTTCTACTTGTGGGTATACTTTGTTAGCCTATGGTGTTTAGAGCATTTATGCACTTGAAAATTTGGACCTACAACTATATCATCCTTGTCTATTTTTTCTAGATCATACTTAGGGGTTATCCTAGCACTTGTCTCCATATAGCTATAATCTTGGTATAATGAAATTAGGAAATCTAATCAATTAGTCATCTTCACTTACATGTCTTCGATGCTTAGATTGGATTCCCACATAAATGTACAATTTTAGACATTATTCAAACTTATATCGATATATCCTAGAGCATATTTTGACAATCGTGATAAAGCTTTTCATTCATTCCAAAATTATCAAATTAAATCCTCACACAAAGTTGACACATGATGAAAGGGGAGATAATATTGGGAAAACAAAAAACATTTTATTAAGGCATTACCATGCAAAACAAAAGAGCATTTTCTTACAACAAGCTCCACACAAAGCTTCTAGAAACACAAGAACAATGCTCATTGAGCTCCTCCTTGTAGAGGTTGGACATTCAAATTTCCAATAAGGGGTACTCTTGTTTGTGTAGTCCCAGATGATGAATCCCCTCCTGTCAGTCTTGCACCTACCCAGATTGTATTCATTAGGATTGGTATATTCCTAGTCTTCATAGATTATTCATTTGTGTCATGAATGATTGATTGGATAAGAATACTCCTCTCCTACGCTCTATAGGGACTCCTTGATGGTATAATCCCATGTATTACATTGCCTCTTGTGTGAGCTTCTCTGACCATTCTCTAACTTCATTCATATTTTCCTACAATGTTGCTACCCCAGGTAGATATTTTTCCTATTGAGAAATCTCTTTTTCTACCTTAGAGGTGTTCACAATCATCTTCTAGGATTCCCTCTCATGCTTCACCTCATGAATCTAGTTCATGAAGTGAGTAATCCTTGTGTTAGCAACATTTAGTTGCTCTTACGATTGTCATGGTATGGAATTACTCTTTTCCATTATTTCTCTAAATGCTTCTAGTTGAGATCCCAATCAAACTAGTTCATTGTGGATTTACTCCACCAATGCTTATTCTGTAGCCAGAAATGCTTCTATAATCTTTGTTGGTGCTCATTTTTGCTAACAACACTTCTTCTGACTGCTTCACATCCTCATGTGTTCTATCTTCTTGAGCTCTCCCAATCAAACCTTGAAATAATGTAGTGTCTCTCTCTACATTAGTGGATCACTCCATCTTAGTCTCTATCACTTTCTTTAGCTCCACTTCCATCGCTATGAATGCATCATGAGTCGGTTGCATGAAAATACTAGATTATAATTCTTTGAATGGATGAAATGAAGACATGAGAGGATAACTTAACTCCTTCATAGATATGTCAATCATTCCCCCTAGGATTCTCTTTGCATTCCAAAATGATGAAGCCACTTGCTTCACCACATGTCCTTTGTCTATGATTGGGCTCAGTTCTAACACAAATGTTTGACCTTGTACTTGGCTATCTATAAAGTGGACACATACATTGCTATCTTCTAGCTGCACCCCCTTGTCTAGGGATTTAGTCTCCTCCACTTTCTCATCTCTTCTTGCAATTTGTATCACACTTTTAGATAGTATCTATGATAGGGTAGGATCCTCTTTTGGGTCTTCTATTGGCTCTTGGGGTAGATCATCTTGACTTGCCTCTACTGTTTCCTTCTCACACTAACAAACACTTCAATGAGCTGAAGCCTTGCTTGATTCTTGATGGTTCTGCTTCATCCTCTTTCACTACTTTTTCACCCAATTTCCCTCGATCGGGATTTCATCATTCTCATAAACCCATTCTCCCACTCCCACTTCCACCATTTTGAGTTCTTGTTGTGATTTCTCTTGTGGGTTGGCCATGACTATCCTTTCTTACAAATTCTTTACAAAACTCTTCAATGACTTTCAATACCTCAAATACTTGTGAATTGTTCAATGAACCTAGCCATGTATTTATGATATGACCTACATGTACATGGTTGTATCTGCATACCATTTCTCTGATCCCATCGTTACTACATGCCAAAGAAATATTGGGAATTTCAGAAAAGGTGTTGGAATAAATATTAATATTGAATCCATAATGGTGTTTCAAATTCTTGGGTTAATACATTTATGTACACTCTCTACCCTTTCCTTAAAGAAAAAATGTCATTATTTATATGTATTATGAAAAGTGCACTTCTCTAAGTCCTTATATTCAAGGTTCTCTCATGAAATAAGAACCTCAAATGTCAACATGGAGCTCCCTCATCATGGAGTGCAAGGGTATATACATAAGCTTATGATTAGCTCTTAGTTTGAGCTTTAGGAACATGCCCCTTACTAGTAAACCACAAAACAAGAGATTCTTAGACAAGAGCAAGAATGCTAGTGTGAAGAATTCTTGAAGTATGCAATGCAAGATGTCTTATGCTAAATGAGGTGCAAAAAATTCTTAGACTAGCAAGTGAGAGTGTTACAAACCTTCCTAATTAAGCTAGATGAATTAAATGTAGCAAGAAATAATCTAAACTAAGTGCAAACAAGTCTAAACTAGCATGAAGATGAAAGCATGAGAGGAGAATTTAAACAAGAAGATATAAGTTCTCCACAAAGCTCAACAAAAGCCTATCAAAATGATGATTTCAATAATGGAGTCTAAAACTTGTAGCATAACCTTAAGAGAATGAATAAAGGTGAAAGGACAACTAACATTGAAATATAGAGTGAAAGATCAAGCATGTAGATTGATCCAAAGGTGAGTTAGTGTGTCATGAAGTGGAGAATTATTTTGAATATCAAATTAAGTACTTTGAATATTCAAATGTTAAAGTGAGCACTTTGAATATTTAAAGTGTATCATGGATCCACTTTAAATTTCATTATGGCACCTTTGATCCCACAATTTCTAGAATACTTTAGAATAATTGAGGGGAGGAGTTTCAGATGTATAAATAAAACTTTTCACATCTTAGTGAACCCATAAAACATTTATACTTATGCATGCATCCATAAGATTATGCAATCACTAAAAACTTGTAGGTTACTATCAAATCAACATGTAGAAATATAAAGCATGAAACATAACAAATTCATCAACACACTTGACACAATGATTTACATGGAAACCCAATTTGGGAAAAACCAATAGTAACATACTACTCTTTTCACTCTTCTAAAGTGATGCCCTATTAAAGGCCAACCCTATTAAAGGTTATAATACACATTGTTAAGTGTGATCCTGTTAAAGGATTTCAATCACCCTATTAGAAGTGATCCTTGTGGGAGGACTTTAGAACATTTACTTGGAATGTCACCCAATTAAAGGATTTAAAAATGACTATTAGATCAACCTTAATCCAAAGGATTTACCCTAGACTGATGCAATTATTAAATAGTAACAATAAGGCTTTGATATAATATAACTTACAAGATCACTTGCAAATTACAGATCTTTGTTCAGTCCTCAATTCTGCTTGACCTTCATACTTTGTAGCTCTGATAGCTTGTTCACCCTTATGATAGCTCTAATAACCTTCATCTCCTTAAGCCTTCTTGCTTAACATGCCTTTTTAGACTCTTCTCTTAGCTCACTTGGTGAAGAAATACCCTTGACTCCTTATATCCCTTAGGTTCTTGCACATAACAAGCTTGTTTCATGACCACCCATTCCTATAAATAAGAAATTGAGATATTTTTTTCAGTCATTCTCCATTTTCCAATTTAGGGTTCAAATGGATTAGGCAGGATACATGTATCTACCCCAAATCTCATATCTCTTTTAGAAACTTCTCCTAGAATCCACTTTGAATTTGCTAAAAAATGGTTTACATCGAATTTTATGCCACCAACTCATCAACCTAATCTTCCACCTAAAAAACTTCAAGAAAAAAACTTGTTAGCTTAGATTTATGGAATCTATGATCTTTTAAATAATGCATCAGCTTGGCATTATCAAACTTTTGATGCTTAGTACATGCTACATTGCTAAGAATCCATTATGAAATTACTTGGCATGAACTAAAGTTTACTGGTGCTCAACATCAACTAAAATTTACTCAACATCAACTATTATGCTTGGCATACACTAGAATGAACTGTTACTTAGCTCCAACTAATGTTATGCTTGGCTTGTACTAACTTTTCTTGGCACCTACTATCCACTTGGTCAAGATTGACAGACAAACTTTGTGTAACTTGTTCTTCTAATCTTTCTAAGTGTAACTAGCCTTTGTAACCTTAAGAATATTATCAATACATCATGTCATCATTTTCTCATCTAATCCTTGTACAATATTACATAATCATAACTCAGCCTTTCCTCTAGGTGCTATTGTTACATCTTTTGATCAAATCCTCTTCATCAATTAGCTAACTGATAGTTCTTGAATCTTATAAGTAACCGCCTTACCAACAAATAGCAAGTTTGACATCAGTGAAAAAAAAATGATTGAAACACATAGTCTTCTTCAACACTCTCCCTCTTTTAATCTAATTCAACAGTCTCTCTTAGCAATGATCTTTTCAATCAAATCTCAACAACTATGACATCTTGGATATTTAATGAATTTCCTTGATCCCACTATGATTCCACTATAAATATTAAATGAGCTTCCTTGATCCCACTATGATTCCACTATGGATATTAAATGAATTGGGGATTTTTCAAATATAAAAAATCATTAGTGAATATAAATCTGCATTTTAGCTTTATTCAAAATTAATATTGATGTGCATTTTTTAATGGGTTCAAGTAATTTTATTTTTTGGTCTTTTTTCTAGGACACCCTATAATGTAATTCTGCATTTAGGGATTTGACTAGTTTCAAGTGATTACAGGTTCTATTTGTGAATCTAACCAAAAAGTAATCTATAGTAGACAATGTTGGAATGTGGTGAGATAGAATAATATATAATTTTCCAACTCTCATAATATCAACTTAGATGCTAGCCAGTCAATAAAGATCTACCCATTCACACCATGCAAAAAGTATGAAAATTGTATGTATGTGGTGTAATGATGGCCAAATATAGACCTACTTTGGAATTATAAATTAGAGATTTCAAGGGTTCCATCAATAGTATTGGATTTTCTTAGTTGAATTCCAAACCTATTGATTTGAAGTATAAAGTGATGTGATGTATGATAGACATAGTATATAAGTCCAAGGTAACATAACAAGATACAAAATACATACATATATGCAATCCTCTCACATGGTTTGGCTCCAAGTAACTAGGTGGCCATTTATAGGCCTACTAGTGTGCATGTCGAAGAATTAGTAATGATGACATGACTTCATGCACTCTGTGTGTACTTTTAACAATTGTGTGGATCTTCTTATCTAAGATTTATTTTTATCACTAAGGGTTTCTCTATTTTTAGATTCTCTACCTCTATTTGGATTTGTGGTGGGTGTGGAGAAAAAGAGAAATGAAGATTCATAGAAAATATAAGGAGCCTCTTTCTTGCAATGACTGGAAGAAGAAAACTAGAGTTTGGGAGATTGTTGAGGGTGATAATCTGACATCTTTCATGGCGTGCCTACATGGAAATCAAAATCTCTATCATGAAACTATTCAAGGAGTAGATAGATGGTAACTTGACTATTGTAGGAAGAAAAATTAAAATTGATGAGGGGATTATTGCATATAAGTTATTACTATGCCTACAAGGGGGAAAATGCTATAGAGATAGAAAGCTTATGGAGAATATCATCAAGAAATTTTTTAAGAATCAGGGGAAAGAGACAGTCTAGTTAAAATAGATAAGACCTACTGCTCTCCCACAACCATAAAGAATATATATAGGAAGATGTTGAGAGCTATCATACAATACATCACATTGGATGATAGATATTCATGGGTTTACATGTATCACTCTTTTTTCTCAATCATTTGCACTACTTTCCATAATATAATATTGTCCCATTATCTCTATTGATCTTTTAATGCCATCATTAGTAGTGTTTTTTCTTAGAATGAAAATAATCCTTGCCTTTATGAAGGGCCCATGGTCCTAAATTTTGAATATTTTAAAACCAATGTGATTGAACAAACCATCTCTAAATATTCTACCTCAGAAGAGGGCACTAATTTGTCTAATGAGCTTGAGGATGATGGTGATTTTGATATGGATTTAGGGGAAGCTCTAAAATTTGATACTTCTTAGAAAGTTTCTTCTAAGAGTAAGGGAAATGGTCAAACTTTTGGATCTAGTAAGAAGAAGACATTTAAAAAGGAGAGTAATAAAAATAAGAATAAATTAGTGGAAAAGCAATGGGAAGAAGATCATGATGATTGGGGTGAGAAAATAGAGACTAATATTTAGGAGGGTGGTAGGTTGTCTCCTCCCAAGAAGAAGGCTAGGATTATTGGTTTGGCTAGAAGCCCCAATGAGGTCTTTTTGAACTCCCTTGATTCTTTCTCTCCCCATGTGCATTAAATACATGAGCATGTTGTTAATGCCAATTTTTTTTGTCCTTTTTTATCCATTGGTTCCTAGTTTAAAATTAGTAATTAGTGATGGCCTTTCTTCTAGTGCTCAAAATATTAGGGTTTCTTTTAACCTTAGGGTGGATACTACATTGTTGGTGCTCAAAGGTTTTAGCAAGGAGATGGGTATTAATTTTCTCTAGACTACCAAGGAAGGGGTTGTCAAAAATTATAGGGTCACCAAATGGGTCATTCATGAAATAAAATAAATGAAGTTAACACAAAGAGATGTTTCTAGTAAGCTTGACTTCCTAGAAGCTTCTGTTGCTAGTAAGGGCACCATTCTCTCAATTAGTTTTAAAGGAACTGCAAATGCAGTTGAGGCTCTTCTATAAGATTATATTCACAATTTTAAAGAGATTAAGGTTATGTTCTTAGAATCAACTAAAGGATTTGTAGTCTTGATGAGGCTCTCAAAAGGATTGGGAAAAAAACCTTACAAAATCCTTAAGGCCTCAAAAGAGCACCTTCAGATTCTCATCATTGCTAAGCTTGACAACTCAAGCACCAAAAAGGTTGTTTCGAGTGGTCAATGATAAGGACATTGGTCTTAGAGAATGTGCTATTGGACCTAGAAAAAGAAGTTAGGCTAGCACCAGAAAGCTGGAGTAGAGTGCAAACAAGGAGATCAAAGATTTACGTAAGGTTGTTGATACTATGGGACAACTCAAGCTCAAAGCAACAGAGCTTCTCAAGAGTTTCATCTGACTTGATACTTTGAACTATTCCATATATGTTTAGCAATCTCTTTGATTGTTCTTTGTTGGTCTTTTGTGGCCACCCTTAAACATCACACACTAAGGGAAGAATTAAGCTTTGGAAAAAAAAAAAGTCAACTTTGACTATTTAACACTTTTAATCTATGAATTAAGGTTAGCATGTGATGTTTAAGCCATTCTGGCTGTCATTGTTCATCATCCCTTTATTGACTTTTGTCCCTTTTAAAACCAATTTTCTCGAAATCAAAAACTAGTGTACACTTGATTTTCTTTCACATAGATGATAGAAAATTATATTATCCCATCAAACCATGCTTCTCTCTAATGTTTTAATCCATTATGACCGGATGACCACTACTACCGATTGACTGATTGACTAGATGGTATTGCTTTACATTAAAGTTGATATCCCATCTCATTATAAACTTTCATTTATACAAGGACTCTGATAATTGAAACTCATGTCTTTAACTTGACTAATATCATCCATCATAATGTCACGCTTTTTCCTAAACTTCAAAACCAAACGATAGACCCACCATCACCTTGCCTATAAAACAAACATCGACCAAACCAACATGTTTAAGAAAATACGGTATATAGTCAGCCATATTCTTCATTGAGGGTGAGAATTGCTCTGGTTGTTTTAATTGTGTAAGTTTTCATGGTCCATGTCTATATTTTCAATGAATAGATGAGTTTAAATTTAAATCTTCTAAACAACGAATATGGATGAGACAAGGCTGGTGTTCATCATGAGATCTACGAACTGAATTTTATCATGAAATTGTCACCTTGTAGGAAGGAATAAATATCATGGAGGCAAGTTCAGGTGATTGGGTACCTTCTGCATATTTGGGTGTCTACAAATGTCAAGCCATGTCTTCTTGTCATCTTCCTAACAAGGAATATACTGCTTTTAGGGCAAAGTCTGTTTACAGAGTCAATTCAATACAGCCAAGATTTTATACCGATAGCCAATGTGTCTACATCATTCTAGTCTCAACATTTCCAATGTATAATGCTGGGCCTGACTGCACTCTGCAATAAGAATACACAAAAAGAATCCACTGTTCATACACTGATCCATCGCACTCCACGTCCTATTCAGTCATATCGTATGATCAACTACTTTTAAGTTGAATGCGCAGTGCAGATCATATACTGTCATATCAGAATATATTTCGTTATTGATTCCCTTTGCACTACAATCGTCCTCACAACTTGCTTACAATGCTAACCTTGCAAACATTTGCTCGGGATAAACAATCAAACCCGTTGAATTGTACTTGTTTCAGGTTTGCCAATAAAACTGTACCGAATCGATGAAAAATAGTAAATAGGGTGTTCCAAATAAAATTGACAATGCCATGGTTCATTTGACAATAAAAAGTTTGGAATACGGCCAAGTGTTATGTTGGAACATACCACTTAGACCATTATATAGTTTAGTAGTAACATATAGATTTTATTTGAAAAATCCTATTTACTACTATGGTTTATTTGGGAAAAAAAGGTTTTGAGATATGATCAAGTGTTATGTCGTTTCATATATAATATCTTTATTTTTAAAATTTAAAAGTAAATAAACTGTAATTTTGCATTATAAACTAAAGCTTTGAACTTTAATACATAGAATATATATGTGTCTAGATGCATGTATACATGGGTGGTCGGTGGGGTTGAGAGGCACTTACCTAAGGCAATATTTAAATTCTATGTAATTCAAATACAATTATTGTAACTCAATATCATTTTTTTAAATATTTAACTACAAAACATAAATTGTTTTATAATCTTAAGGTTTGAAGATTGCCAACAAAAGTCATGGGGACTACAAAAAATTTATGAACTGCTTCTTTAAAGAAAACATAAAATAAAAAGGAAATCAAAATATCTCAAGTAAAACTAACTTCCTAATCCTTGTGACAGTGATTTTATTTGTCATGAATTATTTTACTTTAAAAAGAAGGTTTACTATTATCCACAAATATAACTTTCCCCTACTAAACCATATTAGTCTTGGTAAAAAAGTAATTTTCTTGCTTATATCAATTTAAACTTTTGCTGAGTAAAAAGCTAACCCTCCTCTCCAACAAGGTACAATCATGACTATGTATAAAGACCAATTATCTATAACCCTCAAATATATTTCAATCATCGCTAGAAAGTCGTCTCTTATGACATAAGACACAAATCTTATGACTTTAGGAAAAAAAATGTAAATGAAAGGGAAAAAAATATGATCCTACTATTTGAGTGGCTTTTGAAATCCTCACAAATGTCCAATCATTCTAAAAAAATTTAAGGTAAACCTTGAAGAGGAAAGCCTTAATGACTAATGTTGTGACCCCTCCAAATAGAGTTGAAAATATTCAACCCTCAAATTACAATGGACATTAAGAGGACAAGAAACAACATCCTAGTAAAGGGGATGATAAGATAAGTAATCTTGATAATAATGGTGGCCATAGATCAATCAAAATCACTAGGTAAAATTAAGTTAATGAAAAACTTAGATGAGGTGGCAATAGAAGACAAGGATGATCTAGAGGAAGCCCAAAACAAATAATAAGATGGTGAAAGTGGACAAGAAGAAAACAATAAAAATGAAGAAGGGGATATAGATGAGGAAGAGTAGAATGGATAAGAAAATAAAGATGAGATAGAAAATAGAGGTACGATGAATAACTAGGACATTGGTTATCATTGGATAAGAATAAAGTGTAATACAAAAAGTATGTTAGAGCATGCACATTTGTTGCAACATACACATATTAGGTGCATCATGCACATAACCACATTATTACATTACATAATTTTGTGTGTGATCATGGATAATTGAGCACGTACATGTGCACAAAGATTCTTAAGTTCATATAGGGGCACTTTTGTTGAGCTTTAGCTTAACTCTAGTTTTCTTTTAAGCTTTTCTATTATTCGAGTTATTGTTTTGTATAAAAGTGATTTATCTTATGCATTGGAATTGATCCAAATTATAATTCCAATTCCTTTTATACAATATATGTATAAACGTAAGGTTGTGCTCAGATGACATTCTTCTAATTAATTTCTTTTTGTAAAAGATCAAGTATGATGGAAAATGATTCATGTATTTTAGGCTGAAATAATTATGAACTTCTACATGACATTTGAGAATATCTATTGAGTTCCATACAAACCTTTTTGCATTTTGGGCTCTATTTGTCCTCATCAGACCATGTTAAAAATGACCAAGAGCATGAACATTGGTTGTTTATTTCACATATTTCTAAGAAATTATGGACAAACATATTTTTTGTTAACAAGATTCTTGTTAAATGGGATGTGTCATTATTTTAGATTTTCTCAATTTATGTATAGGTACATTAATTTTAGTTATCAAGCGTTAAATATTTTTCTCAAAAAAAAATGGTTTTTTTTTTTTTTTTTTTTTTTTTTGGTAGAAAATTTTTTAACTCCCCATTAAGGTTGGAAACAAAGTATCAAAACACAAACCCTATTGGTTTTTAACTAATATTCTAGAAATTAGCTTTTCCAAACACAAAATAATTTTTTAAAAAATTAAAAAAAATTTAAAACTATAAATTTTAAATAAAATAAAAATTAGTGCAATTTTTTTATAATTAAAAAAAAAAAATCAGCAATTGGAGCACTCTAACCATGCACCCCACTTTCGATAATTTTCCACCTTTAACTCACATGTTGCACTAGCACAAGCATGTGTACCTTCATGGAGGAACAACTTATACTAATTTTGGCACCCCACTTTAATTTTTTGTTATTTTCTACCTTGTATAGTATGACATGTGGTTTGACTTTTTGTGATAATTTCTTTTACATTCATCTCACATGCACCCATTCATTTTTTAGGAATCTTTTATTTTGTTGTGAAATTAATATTCAAATGTCATCCCTTATGAGCCTTTTCTACCTGATGTAGTAAACCAAGTACAACATTTTCATATGATATCAGTATTAGGAAAAAGAGATATCTTTGGAGGTGGTGGTCTTATAATTACATTGCCTCTATTTTTTGGGCTATTCCAAGTCAAATTTATATGTTTAGCTTCATCTCCTACGATCATAGGCTTTCACCACTTTCTCAAGTTTTTGTGATTCATCTTATCCATACACGCACTTTTCTATACTTTCCCTAAATACATTTTACTTTTTTTTCTTGTGATTTTATTCTCTTTTCAATTACATAAATATGTTGGCTCTTAGAATGGATCTACTTATTTTTTAGGGATTTATTTGATCCAATTTATATTATGAAGAATTTTGAGATCTAGTTATCTCATTTGAAGAGGTATCATGTGTTTTTCTATTCATCCTCCTATTATCGACATGAAAAAGAAAAATCTAAGTAATGGTTACGTGACATCCTAATTATGTTAGTGTCTGAATTTCTTTACTCTTTTTTTCTTATTCATGTAAAGACACGTGCCTTAATTAGGCTTAAAGAGGACTAAGTATTCTTAGATTATCATTAATGACAATATTATAGGAGTTATTAGTTATGGTTTTTATTCTAACATTATATCAGGTCTATCTACTAACCTTTGCTGGAACCATACAAACCTTAATATAAAATGTAGTAAGTATTATTTATCAAATATTAAATGTCCTTATAAACACTTTAGACTCACCTTTCATAGCTCTATAGAGACCTCCATATCTATCCATTTCAATAGAGGATTCTATATCATATTTGTGTTCCTCCCCTTGCACATATATATTGCATATGTGCTATGATCATGACCCTTTGTAGATGTTTCAAGGTATCATGTGTATTTCTTCCTTTGATTCAATTAAATGACTTTCTCTCTAGTCTCCCAATCTTCATATCTTTTTGTTCTTTATGACCTTGGAATTAGATCATGCATGTCCCTAACTAATTTATTTTAGAAGGATAATTGTTCCATTGTTGTTTCACCATTCCTAGATGAATTCTTTCTATATATTGTAAGTTTATTTATTTAGTCACATATTTTAGATATTAGAGGCATACTTGAGGATCTTCACTTCCTTTGTGAGGATAGTTTGAGAGTTTGTACTATCCCATTCATAATGCCTTCAAATATTTTTATCCATGTATCCTTAGATGTGTTTAGATATTATTCAATTGAATTCACATATTTTTATTTTATACATGTGAACATTTTATAAGTTTATAGAGGAATATTTAGTTTAGAATTTGGATCCTATTTCTTACATCTTATGGAATTTCTTTCTCCAATCTTCATTAGATTTGTTTCTTTCTAAGGGTAGAAAATTTTCTAGTACTGGTTCATGTTCTGTCTTTAGGTATCTAACATTAGAGGAAAAAATCATGTTATACGCATCTCTCTCTCTCTCTCTCTCTCTCTCTCTCTCTCACACACACACACACACACACACACACACACACATTACTTGGTTTATATGAATAATTTATTACTTGGGGACTATATCACATATACTTTCTTATATTTATTTCAATTATATTTTTCAAGAGGAATTTTATCACATTACATTGTCCTCCTTTGACAATTTATGACTATTTCATAGTTTTTTTCTCTTTTTATACTTATGTAATTAATTCATTTTTTATGGGGACATTTTGAGTCTTTTCAATCCCATGGCACATATTCTTTTATATTTCTTTCTTATCTATTTTCAAGGTGATTTTTAAGCCATTAGATTTTTTTTGTTTTGACTATTTATTAGACTTTCATTAGTTTCACACATGGGTATCTAATTAGACCTTGTTTCAAGGCCCATGTATTCTCACATTTCATAGTAAAATTTTACTTCTCCCAAGGATTTTCACAAGGGATTACATAATGAACATTTTTGTAACATACACATATTAGTTACTTCATATGTATTTTCATATTGTTGCATTATGTAATTGTGCACACACCCATGCATATCCACATGAGTAATTATCTTAGCTATTTAATCTTAGTTAGGGGAGCTTTAGTTGATCTTATTTTAGCCTAGTTGAGTTCTAGTTGAGGTCTTTTTTTATTTTTTTTGCAAATATTTTTTAATTATTAGGGATATTTATTTTTGTAGAATAAATTTCTCTTGTGAAATAAATTAGTGCAATCAACTTAAAATTATTAAGTTTCTTTGAGAAAATTGTATTTCTTGATTTATCTTTGTGATAGGTGGTGTGATTACAAATAATAATTATCCTCTGGCTTGATATCATCAACAAATTCTATTACATAATGAGATTCTCTCCTTGAAAATTAGTTGATAAATGATAAAATCATGTGACTAACCTTGAAGATAAACTAGAGCTAAACAGTGACTAAAACAATTGTCAAATTTAGAAGAGGATTTCATATATTATCATGGATATCATTAGTGGTATAATGAAGAAATAGTTCACTGGGGTTGAGCTAAAGAGAGGGGAAAACATTAAAAAAATATGGAGTGAAACTAGTTATTGCAAGAATGAGTAAATCAAAGTAATATTTAGAGATACATGGGGGAACTATTTGGGATTCCTTTATGGGTATGTGCAATATCATGGCCCACTAAACTATGGCCTTAAGTAGCAATGAAAAATTAGTAAATCAAGGTTATGTAAACTTGACACATTATTTTAAAGTAGTTATGAACTATATATCAAAAAGTTGTATGAAAATAATATATAGGAAATTGAATGTAGTTTGTAAACTACTTTATGCCTTATCTAGAGAAAAAATATTTGATTGGTCAAAATTTTGGATTTTAATGTAATACTATAAAAATTTCAAGGCAAAAATAAAAAGTGGGTGTATGTTTGACAACCTTATTCAAAATCAAATGATAATGTCTTTTAATATAATTTATAAGAATTAGACTCATGCTTGGATGTGACACATATTTTTTGGTATTTTTATTCCAATTAAATTATTAAATATGAATTTTCTACTATAACTTTTTAGAATAATAAAATTCTCTTGTATGAGAACCTTAACTAATTGAAAAATTTACAAAATTAATTTTTTGTTTTTTTTCTTATACTAGGGGGAAGCATAAAATGTGACATAATTTTTGGATTTGAAAAATTCTATTCCATTTGAAAGTTATACCTAGTTTTCAATCAGTATGTCAATCAACACATTACGAACATCTTCATTTAAAGAAACTAACAAACAAATACTTATCAAACTCATAATTTGACAGAAGTTATGTCTATTGAATCTTGAGAGTTTTCTCAAGAAGTCATTTTTGTTTCATTGAATTTGGATGAAATTTATTTTAGATGGCCAGTCGAAGTCTAAACGTAGGAAAACATGGTTGAAACCCATTTTTTGAGTTGACCACAAAGTTTGGTAAATACCAAGCCTAATAGGGTAATAGATACAGAATCAAGTACCTGATCTAAAATCAAGTTCTCAAAACATGGCAACAAAATACTAAATTTCAAATTTGACATATTAGGGACCAATTGTACATTTTAAACCAAAAGTCTTACAGACATATTTAAATATGTTTTACATTTAAGATATAATGATATTTGAATATTATTATTTTTATTTTTATTTTTATATATTATATAATAAATGTTATTGTTATAATATTATATATGGTATTAAATATGATTAGATAGTATATTAGGATCATATTACAATATTTATTTATTTTCAATGAAAATTTGTATTTATATTAACAATAAGTGGTTCAAAAAAAGCTCCCAAAGAAAAGAACTAGAAAAGAAAAACTCTAGTCATTTCTTGATATAAAAAGCATGTCGAAGAAGAGAGATTGCATCAAGAGAGAGTGTCGATCAAGACTAATGATTCTTATCATTGTGAATCCCAAATCTAGAACATTGTGATTACAAAAGAGCCCAAAACTTATATAAAGATAATTATTAATCCAATAATTATTTGGTGTTGGAGAAAATAACAAGTTATACCAAGAACTGATTAAAAGGTTTCCATCAGCGATCTTCATCCAAAATTCCAATTGAGATCGATATATTAGTAAAAATCCATCAAATGTAAGTACAAGGTAGGACCCTAAACTGCATACAATATCTCAAAAGAACAAGTGAGATCCATAAAATTAAAACATGTGAATCATAGAGAAGTCATGATTTCCTATCAAATAATATTTGAGAAGGGATGAATAAGATTCTAAGAATATTATTTTTTGATAATATTAGCCAAGTTGGAGAAATCAAGGGGATTAAGTGGGGAGAGTTTAAAGAGTTAATATAAACCCAATCAATACCCAAATTAGCTAGACAATCAACTGATAGACCTTGCCTTCTCTATAAGTATGCATAATGTAACATTCAAAGATTGAATAAAGAAGAGACCAGACTTGATGCAATATATAATGTATGGACCAATTATACATATGATTTTTAATACATGCATTAATAATAATGGTTGAATCCCCTTCAATGTGTAACTTAGATATAGATAGTGATTTTCCAAGTTCCAAACCAAAAATAAAGGCCAGGGCCTCATCTTTTTTATTAGTAGCCAGAGGGAGAGGAGATGATTTTGCTACAATCACATAATCTTTAAAGTCTCTAATTACTATGCCATAGCCAGAGTTATATGGATGTCCCATAGAGGCCCCATCAAAATTGAGTTTGTAAAAGTCCTCACTTGAAGGGATCCACTTGGTTTGTGCTCAAATAAGAAGAACCTTGAATAGACATAATTGAGCAGGAAGATAAGGAAAAATTAAACCCTTCCACCATTGAATGCCATAGCCATCCCAAGGAGAAAAAAATGTTTACCCTTATGTTTACTTACTATAGCATTAAAAAGATCAACAATTGATCTCTCTAATCCTTCCAAAAATTGAGGGATTAGAGATTATGTTTCTCTAAAAGTTCTCTTGTTTCTCTCCCACCAAATGAACCATACTACAGATGTGGGGATGCACTTCCAAAGACATTAAAACATTGATTTAGTATGTAAGATTGGTCATGCCTGAAATAAATCCCACAAAGAGTTAGGTAATGGCATATGGAAATTAAGCTTATTAAGAACAAAATTCCTACAATCTTGAGCTAAGAGCAAGTGATCTATTGTTTCCACAACTTACTAATAGAGAACATAATTAAAGGGATCATAAATGTTTAATCTATGAAGTCAACCACTAGTTAAAATTTGGCTCTTTAATGTAAGCCATGCAAGACATCCTACTTTTGGTAGAACTGAACTATTTGAATAGAATTTAAAGGCACGACATGTGGTCTACTTAAATTGATTATGTTGGAGAGCTAAGTATCCTTGTTTAATAGAGTATTTACCATCTTTAATTAGAGTTCAAAAGAGAAATTTTGGTTGATTGGACATAAAAACATTTCTTTCAACTAATATTGTTTTGAAAGAAGTAGCCTGATTATGGGATATAGGAAGGTCTTACCTGGGTCTTTCCAAATGACTAGCCCTAGAAATCTATGTATAGGTGAGAAATAATTAGAGAAACATGTTCCCCAAGCTTCAATCACTATGTTTGATAAATATTTTTTAAGGAATCAATAGTGCCAAGTGGGTAACCCATTCCATGAATCAAACCCAAAAATGACACTATTGTCATTGTTCACTTCCCAAGATATGAATTAAGTAATAACTTCATGAGATGCCATCATGCAATCCCACTTGATAGAACCCTTTTGAGGGTCTAGGATAATGAATACCTTGCAAGCTTCCAAGCTATCTGAATATTTATCTTGTAAATATTTGTTTGAAATAAGTAGCCTGATTATGGGATATAGGAAGGTCTTACCTGGGTCTTTCCAAATGACTAGCCCTAGAAATCTATGTATAGGTGAGAAATAATTAGAGAAACATGTTCCCCGAGTTTCAATCACTATGTTTGATAAATATTTTTTAAGGAATCAATAGTGCCAAGTGGGTAACCCATTCCATGAATCAAACCCAAAAATGACACTATTGTCATTGTTCACTTCCCAAGATATGAATTAAGTAATAGCTTCGTGAGAAGCCATCATGTAATCCCACTTGATAGAACCCTTTTGAGGGTCTAGGGTAATAAATACCTTGCAAGCTTCCAAGCTATTTGAATATTTCTCTTGTAAAAGGTGATACCATTTGGCAGAGTATTTTTCATATATTTTTAAAACTAGCTTAGCACCAAAATCTGTATTCCTATTAGTAATGTTGGGAAGTCCAACACCTCCTATTCTCAAAGAGGTTGACATGCCATGAGTAGAAATTAGAGGTATTTTATTTTGACCATTCATATTTTTTGACCAAAGAAAGTTATGAATTAAAGTTTCAATTTGAGAGATGACACTTTTAAGGGCTTTTAAAATGGAAAAATAATAATTTGGAATGGTATAGAGAATTATTTTGATAATTAATATTCTACTTGAGAGTGATAACTAGATAACCTTTCAAGCATTAATTCTACTTTTGATACGATGAACTACAAATTTCCAATAAGAGGGTTTGTTTAATCCTATAAAAAGAGACCACCAAGATAAGTCTAAGGCAAATGATCAAGGGGAAAATTAAGGAGGTGCATTATTCTTTAAGTAAAAAATTGGAATGTATTATAAACAAAAATTTTAGATTTAGTTGCATTGATACATTGTCCCAAAACTTGTGTATAATATAGATCAATGGATTTCTTCATACTTTATGCTTCTTTATATGTAGATGATAAGTCTGTTGAAAGATTAGGAGAAGAAAAGACCAATATGGATATAATGTGTGTTCCTTTCCACAATCTTTTTTGGTTAAAAGAGTTGATAAGTTTGTTGAAGGATTAAGAGAAGAAAAGACCAACTTGGTCTATAATTTTCCCTCATCATATCTAGTTTGGCAACAAAGGCCACAATATTATGTTCTTTGATGATATGAAGAGTCTCGTGGGCTATTATGGATCCCTTAGTTGTTTCTTGACTAGGAATAAAACCCCCTTGTTTTGTCGATATAATTTTTGAAATAGTAGGCTTAAGTCTTAAATAAGTATCCTTAGTGATAATCATAAAGATGGTATTAAAAAAATTAATAGGGTAGAACTCAATGAAAGAGTACATATCATTGACATTTGGGATGAGAGCAATGCATGTGGCATTAATGTTCTTCAAAATAAAAATATTTTTCCTAGATTCTTCAAGCACCTCAAGCAACTCAAAGAAAATGACATCCCAACATTTCTAAAAAATTAATCTGGTAAACCCATTAGGTCCTAGTGGCTTATCAAGAAGCATAGGAAAAACCTAAATACATATTTAAAAAATAATGAATGGGGCCATAGAAATCAATGAGGGAATAGAATCCAAGATCTCATCCATAATATGGGAAGGTGTGTTAGCATGAATGCTGATGATACTACATTGTGGGGGTATCTTAAGCATTGTAGAGTATTGACATATTGCATTCATGACTATGTTTATCATTGATGTCAACATAGTACAATTTTTATAAAGACTTGCTGAGTATTAGACATAGATCTTAGTTGTACTGACAATGGTTTGAAATTATGGTGATGCATGGTTATGGACATGTTTAGCATATTGTCCTAATGATGTAGCTCATTGCACAAATTCTAAGTTGAAGATGTACTAAAGTTGTACCTAATTTACAAAGAGTAGTTCAGAGATAGAGGATAGTTGAAAGAAATTCTTGATGTTTGTTTGCTATCTTACATCTAACATGTAATGATAAAATGTGCAATCAGGCAGTAACGGAGGGTAATCTATTGGTGAAATCAGCAAGTGTGCAAGCCCTAATATTGCATGTGTGAAGTTTTGTATAGATTGTGAGTTGACAATGTTATTATAATTGTAATTAATTAATTATCTTATTATAATTAATTGGGAAAGCCTCAAGGTTGAATTAAGGAATTATTTTGAAGATATGGTATAGAGGAAAGATGTTTTCCTTGATTAAAATGTGTGGTGATAATTGTATGAAGTGTGAATTATTAAAAGGTGCAGAGTGTTTGGTAAATGTGTGTAAGAAATCTAAGGGTTTATTGCATGCAATTTTTATGATTTGGCTACAAGATTAGAAGGAGAAGAAGTTTGGTTGAAATGATAGAGAAAGACGAAGGAATTATATTCAATTCTATTATTCTACAAGGAATAATACATACATCATTTGGATAGTGGGTTCATTGGTCCTTCCCTTGAAGCTGTTTGGGCAGTGGGTCTAGTTGTCTTCCATAACTCCTAACAAGGTTGGAAGCTCCTAATAGGGAATTATATATACTAAATGTTGTTATAGACTCCTAATAGGGTCCATCCTCTAGTAATGAATATTTATATTAGTACACCATCTCATGGCTACCATCCCCACTAGGGTTTTTCCTCTGATCAAGGGTTTCCCTAGTTAACATATTTGGTGTTATTATATATGGTTTCTTGTTGTGGTTTCTAATTATATTATTGATATGGTTAATGTTTAATAAGGTTGATAATTGTGATATTAGTTGGATAACTAATTCACTCCCCCCATAGTAATATTGGTGGACTATATATTCTAACAATTGGTATCAGAGCATTAGGTCCTTCAAGGATAAGCGTAACAGCTTTGGGAGATCGATGGAAAATATTTTCATAAAGGATGGTCCAAGATTTGATGGTGCCAACTATGATAGTTGGAAGGAGAATATGACGACTTGTCTATTGTGCATTGGTTCGATTTATTAGATCTTGGCAAAGAGTGAGAAGATAATTATGAAAGAACAACAACTTAAAGAATGCAGCCAAATAGAGAGATATTTGTTACTCTATAACATGAGTGCTAGAGAAGCTCTATTATCATCTCTTCTAGAGAATGAATATAGTCAAGTAAAGTTACTTCAGACCTCTCATGAAATTTGGAAAGCATTAGAATCTACTTTAGATTGTGATACACATGCAAAGAGAATTAGATTGTAGAATTGGATATGTGCATTTCAAGATGCTAAGATGACGGAAGATGAATCTATAAGAAGCTATATTGGTAGAATATCATAAATTATTTCAAGAATTTGGTCTCATGGTGGAACAAAGGAAGAAGATGAGGTAGTATGGAAGATTTTGAAAAGTTTGAGACCACCATTCAAGAAAGTAGCTCAAATGATTCAGTTATTGATACCTCTTACTAAGAATTTCATGAAAGAAGCATTGCTTGGAAGATTAGAAGCTACAAAGGTAGATCTGAGATAGTCTAGAGATCTACTTAGAATCAAAACAACTTTCAATGCCCTGAAAGTTTGATCTAATTTGACAAGAAGTGCATGCACACATGGAGATTTTGCTGATAATAGTAGATCTAATGAAGACAAGAAGATGGAAGAAGGTATTGCCCTTCTTGTGAGAAGAGAAAAATATGGTAAGAAAATATTTAAATGTTGGACTTTTGCTGAATTTGGTCATTATGCATCTAGATTTCCTAAAAGAGAGAACAAGTATATGGGAAATTTCAAGCCTAGAAGAGATAGAAATTGTTTTTATGCAAATGAAGATGAAGAATTAGGTGAGAAAGGTCAAACTAAAAGTGATGGTGAATTGGAATTTGTTGATATCAAGGAAGATGATCTTGATAGAGAAATTAGAGAAGAAAGAGCTCTAGTTTCCCAAGTGTAAAACAAATATGATTGGATAATTGATAGTGGTTGTTCACATCACATGAATGGTGATATGAATAAGTTTGTTAATTTTAGAAATCATGATGGAGCTATTGTTAGAGCTGGAAACAATGCAACCTATCATATAATAGGAATTGGATCCAATACTCTTGATGGTAAAACTAACACTAATGATGTTTATTTTCTTAATGGATTGAATCATAATTTTTTGAGTATTGGATAGTTGGGTGAAAAGGGTTATCAGCTGCAACTCACTGAGAAGACCGACATTGTCAAAGACAAGGATGGTAAGCTAATTGGAATAGGCACAAGATCTAGAGGTAATGTATTTCATTTGAATCCTACTGAAATGAGATGTTTGGTAGCTAAAGTGGACAACAATTGGTTGTGACATAGAAGCTTCTGTCAAAAAAACTTTGATAATATTGTGAAGGTTAGTAGAACTTTTGCAGTTAGATACTTTCCTAAGATTAAAAAAAAATCCTACTAATGTTGTTTGCAAAGAATGTATTTTGGCTAAATAGAAGAAATTATAATTTCTTAGCAATAATTTCGCTACTATAGAGAAGCTTGAGATCATTCACACAAATCTAAATGGTTCTTTAAGAAAAAGAAAATTCTATGATGAAATGTACTTTATGATTTTTGTTGATAATTTCACTAGAATGATGTGGGTAGCATTTCTCAATGAGAAATATGAAGCTTTTGAGAAGTTTAAGATATTTAAGAATAAAGTTGAGAATGAATCTAGTGTTAAGGTAAAGTGTTTGAGATCAGAGAGAGGAAAGTTCACCTCTAGAGAGTTTAACATATTTTGTGAAGAGAATGAAATCAAAAGAGAACTATTCTCATCTAGAACACTTGAGTAGAATGGGATTGTTGAAAGAAGAAATAAATCAGTAGCCAAGGAAATGAGAGAGTGATGTTGTTTGAGAATGTTGTTTCTAAGACATTTAGTAGAGAATCAGTCGATACAATAGTGTACACTCTAAACAAAGTACAGATCAAAAAATGTATGAGAAAGACACCTTATGAATTATGGTTTGATCATTCACCATCAGTTAAGTATTGTAGAATATTTTGGAGCAAATGTTATATTAAGAGAGATTATGACATTGGTAATTTTGTTCCAAGAAGTGATGTAGAAATGTTTCTTGGCTATTCATTGAAAAGAAAGGCATACCAGTGTTTTAACAGTAGAACTAATACAATAGTTGAATGCATAAATGTAAGGATTGTTGAAAAGTTTGGTACTAAGAAAAAGATGGTAGATTATAATTCAAGAAGAAGAAGATAATCCAAGAATTGTTAGACAAAATGGAGAAGTTTTCTTTGAGACTAACAATGATTTGTAGAATGATGTGTTAACTATCGAGAAAAGAGGAGAGAAGAGATCTGAAACTAGAGATGATATAAGAGTTGAGATGTTTACTCCTGACCTTGATAGGAATCTAACTATTGGACTAAAAATTGCATGAACAATTTTGATTACCATTGAGAAATTCAAGCCATATGAGTGCTCATAAATGCCTATGTACCTAGCTATACCTTTGAACCCCATGATGTGTTTAATGTTTCTAGCACCTTCCATTCAGTGTGTCTAAGTGTTCCATGAAGTTAAATTGACATTCTGAGCTATTTTGTGAGGTTCTGTTTTGAGCAAATTTCAAATTTGTATTTTTATCGTAAGTGTCAAACAACGATAGGAGGCCTTGTTTGTAACTTAATATCTCACACCCAAAAATGTTTCAAGACTTTCTGCATTGGGCGTATCTAGTGTCCATACCAAAGAGCCTATGTTTTAGATTTTGAGTCATTTTGAATCCATTTGACTAAGTTTTGAATCACTCAAAGTTGGTCATTTAATCTTTTCATGTTGATACACATTGCACATATTTTTGGGAAGCCCTATTTGACAAGTTGTAATTTTGACCTGGTTTACCAAAATTGTGAAATTTCCTTTTTCATTGTATTGTAGAGGTTAGAGACTTGTTATTTTTCAATTTTTAGCTTATGATGAATCCATTTGATTAGTTTTCAAACGTGATTCCAAACATAATTTCTAGCTTTTTGCTGGTGTCAAAATTTGTAGGTTTGTTGGAACCCCTATTTGTCATGTTGTATCTCAAAATCTATGATAGGCAAGATCAAAGGGATTGTACCACTGCATTGTACTCTAAAAATACTATAAATGTGCCAATTTTCACATCTTGATGAATTCATTTGCACACTTTCCCAGGTCAATTCCATTTGCAAAAAATGTTTTTGTCAGTGTTTCCAGTCTATAAATTTAAGTAGCTCACTTTGACAGCTTTCCATTTGTGTCCTATTGTTTTCCATAAGCCCAAATCATAGATCCATACTCTCCTCATGACAGTGAACCAATGCCCTAGTTTTCGTGCCCCCAAGTGTCCATCTACTCAGTTTTGAAAGCCAAATCTGAACCCAATTTGTTGTTTTCTAACATGTTTTTATGTAGGTGGTTCTGAGAGATCAACTTTCACAATGAATATCTTTTGACCTCAAACTTTTCATGAGACAAGATTTGACATGGTGCAAGTATGTGGAACAAAGAATCAGTGTGTTAGATTCCAAATTTTAATCAAGTGATTTGATCAATTTTTAAGGCTAGTCAAGGGACCATCTAGCACTGAAATGATAGTGGCAATAAAGGCTAAAAATGATCTTTTAAGGATAATTCATTGCTTGATTTTGGTTCTAGTTAGTTTGAAAAGGTTGAGGGATCAGTTTGCATGTCAATTGTTTAAAAACAATTTTTTTTTCTGGACCC
Source organism: Cupressus sempervirens (assembly GCA_028749045.1). NCBI lineage: Eukaryota > Viridiplantae > Streptophyta > Pinopsida > Cupressales > Cupressaceae > Cupressus > Cupressus sempervirens. The sequence goes on along the minus strand of CM053791.1, from coordinate 135,481,581 downwards.
ACTTCGGGGCCCAACTGATTTCATTAGAGGGTGAAGTAATACTTGCAGAGTAAAAGAAAATATCCTGATAAGACACAATGGTTATGCTATTTAGAACATCTAGCATGCAGATCATTACTCAAAATTAGAGGTACATATGAGATTGCTTAGGGATAATGGGGATGAGTTTTTCATTAGTCATTTTTGTTTTAAGTGTGTAAAGATATAATAGACAATAAAGAATGAGATTACACACCCATGAATAAAGGCCAAATTCATGTGGAGTATTGGTGAAACATTATATCCCTCCTCAAATGAGAAAATGATTAAGAGTGATTTCATCCTAGATTATGATAAATGTTGTAGAATAGGACAAATCTAACATCAGAGATACTAATGCATGCTCATAAAGTTCAACTAGAGATCTTAGTTGCTATAAATACTAGGATAAAGGGATTTATGCTAAATAACTTTCCACCTTCAAAGATTTTTGAAGTCTTTTTACAAGTAAAATGTAGAAATATAACATGTAAAAGTGCTCTTCCTGTGGATGATTGTGAATGTAAAATTTATTCCCAGAGGAATGATTTTTGTAGTGTGTGCATGTGTCTTGTTTGCTCAAAGCTTGACTTTGCTAACAATACTTGTAGCTGGATTAGCTATGATGTTTGCTTGCACTGGTGTCATACAGATTGAAGCACACATATGTCATATGTTAGAAATGGTCCAAGTGTAAATGGTGCACCAGCAACAATAGAGATGCAATATAATAAGACTAGGTGTAAAGCCAAGATTGAAGAGTTACAAGTTATAAAGAGGGAGTCCCACACATAAAAAAGGAGCACAAGACCTTGAAGATTTGAAAAAGACGTATTCAAAAAATCACACCATAAGAAAATCCCTATGCATGAAAGGAAAGCATGTAATTTAAATAGCCTCATGCATGGCATGGCATGACAATGAAGTGAAGGCTGATTGCAAAAGGAAGTAGAGGTAGGCACCATCAAAGACCCACAGCAGTCAAAATAAGAAGCCCCCATGCAAATTTAAAGCTACAACAACCAAAGAATAGAGCACAATGAAAAAAAAAAATATTCCACACAATGAAGGAGATAAAAAGGTTCTAAATAGAATTTGGAGAATGGAGAGTATGCTACGTAGTAGGCCAAGATAAGAAATAAAGGCAAAAGAGTAAAATTGGATGCCCATGATGGGCAAAGGTGTGATATTCTCACCAAATGGAGCAACCAACATTTAAAAAAAAAAGTGGGCATCCATATCTATTTGAATAGTATAAAGAGACAAGGTTGCAGGATAAAGGGAACTCCCCAAGATAGAGTTAACAAATAGCATGAAGGGACTGGCATATAGGAGGAGGTACTCCATGTATAGTCGATGCAATAAAATAGAAGGAGGTGCAAAGATAAAATGAAGCCAAATGTTTTTATCCTACATTTTCCATATGGAGGGTAATTTATTTTTTTAAATACCAATCAACACATGTTACATGATTTCTTGAATACATTAGCTTTTACAAGCCAAAGAAGGCTCATACTATGTGGTGAAGTGTCCCAGTTGGCTATAGGCAAGGTATAATTTTGAATAGGCACATGGATCGAGGCACTCATGTAGATGCAAGATGATGACACGGAATCTAAGTACTGCAATCATGACACATGGTGAATCATGTAGTTGTCACTTCATCGCCAAATGGAAGATGCAAGGAAGTTAACATTGTGAGATGGCGACCATCTAGTTGGCATGATGATGTGGCATTGATGTGGATAGATGGAGCTTGTCAAAAAAGTCACAAGAATATAGTGGTCGCAATGTCACCATCAAAAAAATGAAGAATTTTTGGCAAGTGACTTAGTGACTTGCTAGAAAATTCAAGAATCTAGTGAATAGTCGAGGCAAGGAATGTGGGGCCCGCTTAGGTATAGATTTAGTTTTAAAAATTAAATATTCTATAGTTTGAACTATAGAACTTTTCTAAATTTTTCAAATTTTTTGGTTTTTAATGCAAACCATAGAGTCAGAAGCATGATCTTCAGAAGTGTTAGATTGTGGTGACTGATTAGGAAAGTATGGTACATACTTTGTAAATTCTTTGGTGTTTGCGGCATCACCCCAAAAAAATAAATTTGGGCCCTATTTTATCAAGATTTTGGGCCGACATGTAATTATTAATTATAACCCTAAATTGGTTAAAATACTTGTATAAAATGGCTTAGGGTTAGGGATTGTTTCATAAGTTGTGATGCGAAATTGGTTCAGATGACAGTATTGAGCTATAAGGGATCGCACATTCTAATCAGGTTGTAATCACTAGATCATAAAAATATTGGACTTCCTATTTGGTGGGCATAGCCTAGGGATTGGGTGAACCACGTTAAATCTTGGTGCCTTGTGTTTTTTTCTGTGCGATCTATTAGTTTTTATTATTGGTTATATTTTCATCTAATTGTTATTTATTTATGTGGTTTAATCCTAACAAGTGATATCAGAGCTTAGTTTTTTTTTAGTTATCCTCTGCAGGAAAGTTTCACTGTTGAGTGGGAGTCTCACGGTTGAGGGGGAGCAATGGTAGATGAGGGTAAGCTGAGGGTTGATAGGTTTAATGGACTGAACTTCCAATTATGGAAGATGCAAATGGAAGACTATCTGTATCAAAAGGATTTATGGAAGCCGTTGGAAGGCAAAGCCAAGAATTAGGGATCTATGTCAACTGATGAATGAGATCTTTGGACAGAAAGACACTTGGAAGCATTCGATTATGCTTGGCACCATTGGTGGCATTTAATATTACAAAAGCAAAAATGAAAGAAGAATTGATGAAAACCCTAGCGACACTGTATGAAAAGCCCTCCACTTCAAATAAGGTATTTCTCATGAAGCATTTATTTAATATGAAAATTGTAGAAGGTGGATCTATTATAGATCATTTAAATGAGTTTAATGCTATTACTAGTTAGTTATCTTCTATGGGTATCAATTTTGAAAAGAAATTAGGGCTCTCTTGATTTTGTGTTCTTTGTCCAAAAGCTAGAATGGCTTGGTAATGGCTATGAGTAATTATGTTCTTGATCTAGTACCCTAAAATATGATGATGTGATTGGTGTTATTTTGAGTGAGAAAACTTGTAGGAAATCCTTAGGTGGATCTACATCAGGAAGTGCTTTGAATGCACAAAGTAGGGGAAGAACAACTGAGAGAGGAATTAATTCTAGAAATCATGAGAAATCAAGAAGAAAGTCAAAGGGGAGGAGGTCTCAATCGAGAGGACCAAATGACTATTGGTACTATGGGAAACCAAGGCACAAAAAGAAAGATTGCTGAAATCAAAAGAAAAATGAAGGATATAAATTAGATGGAGACAAGGAGGAAAATGTAATAAGTAACAAATCTAAAGAGGATGATTTGCTTTTCTCTTTAGAAAGTGTTGATGATACATGGGTTTTAGATTTTGGTGCTTCATTTCATCCTATAGCTCATAGAGGTTATTTTATCGATTATGTCCTAGGGGCTTTTGGGCTTGTTTATTTGGAGGATAATGAACCCTATCAGATTGTTGGAAAGGGAAAAATTAAGATTAAGTTGCAGAATGGGAATCATTGGCTACTACATGAGGTAAGACATGTTCCAAGGCTGAGTAGGAATTTAATTTCAGCAGGGCAACTCAGTGATGAGGATTGTGTAGTTACTTTTAGTGATAAAAAATGGAAAGTTTCAAAAGGTTCCCTTGTAGTAGCAAAATGTGTGAAAGTAGGCACCTTATATCTTTGTATAGGTCATATTGTTCCTTCTACTTTAATTTTTTCAAAGAAAAATGAATGTTGAGGAACAATTGTTGCAGTTGAGCAGGAAAAACAAATAGTTGTTGTAGATTCTGATATTGTACTATAGCACAACAGACTTGGGCACATGAGTGAGAAAGGTATGAAAGAACTTCATTCAAAGAAAGTTTTACCAGATCTAAAATGTGTTAATATGGATTTCTATGAAAGTTGTGTGTATGAAAAACAAAAGAGAGTAAGTTTTGCAAAGACTGGGAAGGAAAATAAAAGGGAGAAATTAGAGCTTGTGCATACTGATGTATGGGGATTGGTTCAAGTATCTTCCCTTAGTAGCTCTCATTACTATGTTACATTTATTGATGATACAACTAGAAAAGTATGGGTTTATTTCCTTAGACATAAATCTGATGTATTTCAAACTTTTAAGAAATGGAAATGCTTGGTTGAAAATGAGACTGGTAAAAAAGTAAAATGTCTTATATCTGATAATGGTGGTGAGTATTGCAGTCATAAATTTGAAGATTATTGCTCCACTAATGGTATTCATAGAAAAAAAATTGTTCCAAGGACTCCACAAGAAAATGGAGTGGCTAAATGCATGAACAAGACTATAATAGAACTTGCAAGGAGTATGAGGTTGCATGCTAGGTTTCCCTTACACATGTAGGAAAAGGCTATATTTACTACTATATATTTGATTAATAGAGGTCCCTCTACTCCTTTGGGATGTGGTATTCTAGAGGAGGCATAGACTGGTAAGAAGGTGAGTTATTCTTTTCTCAAAACCTTCAGTTGTGAAGCATTTTCTCACATAGATTCCTAAAAGAGAACCAAGTTAGAAGCTAAGTCAAAGAAATGTGTATTTGTTGGATATGGAATTAATGAGTTTGATTATAGGCTTTGGGATTTTGAAAATCATAAAATTGTAAGAAACAAGGATGTCATATTCAATGAGAATGTTTTGTACAAAGATTTGTTGCAGCAACATGAGAAGAAAGAAGATGATTATGCTGTGGTGGATGATACTCCACAAGCTAATGTTCCATCCATTCCTCATGATGTACAACAACTACAAAAAAAAATACCACACACAAAAGTGAATGTTAGATAGTCAACAAGGCAAATTAGACCACTAGAAATATTCTCTCCCTCTTTGTATTCTATTTTACTTACTGATGCTACTAAACCTAAAAGTTATGATGAAGCTATGCATGTGGATACTAAGATTTAGTGGGAGTCTACAATGAAAGATGAAATGGACTCTTTGTTGAAGAATAAGACATGGGATTGGTGCAAGTTCCTTGCAGGTTAAAAGGCTTTATAGAATAAGTGGGTTTACAGGTTAAAAGAAGAGGATGGAGGTAAGAAATGATTTAAAGCCAAGTTAGTTGTAAAAGGATTTTCACAAAAAAAGGAAATTGATTTTGATGAGATATTTTCTTCTGTTGTTAAAATGACTTCCATCCATACTGTTTTAAGTCTAGTGGCTAATGAAAATTTGCATTTAAAGTAGTTGGATGTTAAAATAGCCTTCCTTCATGGTGATTTGAATGAAGAGATATATATCACTCAGTAACAAGGATTTGCGGTCAAAGATAAGGAGAACATAGTGTGCAAATTGAAGAAAAGTTTATATGGCTTGAGGTAAGCACCTTGGCAATGGTATCTAAAATTTGATAGTTTTATGCATGAGCATGGTTATAGTAGCCGTCATTCAGATCATTGTGTCTACCTTAAGAGGTTGGATGATGAAAACTACATTATTTTATGTTTATATGTTGATGATATGCTTGTAGCTGGGTCTAACATGGAAGACATTAAGGGGCTAAAATGCCAATTAGCACATGCATTAGCTATGAATGATTTGGGGGCAGCAAACCAAATCCTTGATATGAAGATTTGAAGAGAAAGGAAAAATAGAACATTGATGCTATCTCAGGCTGAATATGTTGAGAAGGTGTTGCAACGTCTCTCTATGGAGAATGCTAAATCTGTTTGCACACCTTTACCTGGTCAATTGAAATTGACTAAGGAGATGTGTTTGAAGACACAAGAAGAGGAGGATACGATGTCCAAAGTACCCTATGCTTCAGCTATAGGAAGCTTAATAAATGCTATATTATGTACTAGGCTAGATATTGCACATGCAGTAGGAGTTGTTAGCAAGTATATGAGTCATCTAGGAATTGAGCATTGGAATGCAGTCAAATGGATTCTTAGATATTTGAGAGGAACATTCAATAACTGTTTACACTATGGGGGCTCTACTACTAATTTGTAGGGCTATGTTGACTCAAATTTTGTAGGGGATATTGATACCAGACAAATTACTAGAGGTTACGTCTTTACTATTGGTGGGGCAACCATGAGTTGGGTTTCTAGGTTACAAAAGTTTAATGCTTTATCCAATATAGAGGTAGAGTATGTAGCTACTACAGAGGTAGCCAAGAAGATGATATGGCTTTAGTTCTCCTTGTAAGAATTCAGACATCCTCAAAAAGATAATTATTTGTTCACAGATAGTCAAAGTGTAATTCATCTTGCAAAGAATTCAGCTCTACATTCAAAGACCAAACACATATAGTTGCAGTACTATTTCATTCGGTCAGTTTTGGAGGATGGATAGTTAAAGCTAGAGAAGTTACATATCAATGACAATCCAATAGATATGTTGACAATAGTAGTAAGAAGGGAGAAGCTAAACTCCTCTTTAGCTTTGGTTGGTCTTCTAGACTGAATAGGAATAAAAGAATAGAAGAGTCTAGGGTGGTTTGATCTAGTGGGAGCCCCATGTGGTAGCCTTATTGCTATAGGATCAGTCTCCAAGTGGGAGATTATTGTTTAGTGTGGAGCCTGATTAGTCCCCAAGTGGGAGATTTTTAGATTGTGGTGACTGATTAGGAAAGTACTATAGATACTTCATAAATTCTTTGGTGTTTGTGGCATCACCTCGAAAAAATAAAATTGGACCCTATTTTATTAAGATTTTGGATCGACATGTAATTATTAATTATAACCCTAAAGTGGTTAAAATAATTGTATAAAAGGGATTAGGGTTAAGGATTGTTTCATAAGTTGTGATGCAAAATTGTTTCTTGTCTCTATATTGAGCTATAAGGGATTATGGACTGTAATCAGGTTGTAATCACAGGATCTTAAAAATATCGGAGGTGTTGTTTGGTTGATGTATCCCATGGATTGAGTGAACTACATTAAACCTTGGTGCCTTCTATTGTTTTCTGTGTGATTTATTATTTTCTATTATTGGTTATATTTAAATGTAATTGTTATTTTTGTCCATGGTTTAATCCTAACAAGTGGTATCAGAGCCTAGTTGTTTTTCAATTATCGTCTACAAAAAGTTTCATAGTTGAGTGAGAGTCTCACGATTGAGTGGGAGTCTTACGATTGAGTGGGAGCAATGGAAGATGAGGGTAAGATGACGGTTGATAGGTTTAATGTTTAGAACTTCTAGTTATGGTAGATGCAAATGGAAAACTATCTGTACTAGAAAGATTTATGGAAGTCATTGGAAGGCAAAGCCAAGAATCAGAGATCTATGTCAAATGATGAAAGGGATCTTTTGGATGGAAAGGCACTTGGAAGCATTCAATTATGCTTGACACTCTCAGTGGCATTTAATATTGAAAAAGAAAAGATGACTGAAGAATTGATGAAAACCCTAGTGACACTGTATGAAAAGCCTTCCACTTCAAACAAGGTATTTCTCATGAAGCATTTATTTAATATGAAAATGGGAGAAGGTGGATCTATTATAGATCATTTAAATGACTTTAATACTATTACTAGTTAGTTATCTTTTGTGGGTATCAATTTTGAAGAAGAAATTAGGGCTCTCTTGATTTTGTGTTCTTTGCCTGAAACCTGAAATGGCTTGGTAATGGCTATGAGTAATTTTGTTCCTAGATCTAGTACACTAAAATATGATGATGTGATTGGTGTTATTTTGAGTGAGGAAACTCATAGGAAAACCTCAGGTGGATCTACATTAGGAAATTATTTAAATGCACAAAGCAGGGGTATAACAACTGAGAGAGGAAGTAATTCTAGAAATCATGGAAAATCAATAGAAAAGTCAAAGGGGAGGAGGTCTCAATCGAGAGGACCGAATGACTATTGGTACTATGGGAAACTAGGGAACAAAATAAAAGATTGTTGGAATAAAAATAAAAATGAAGGAGATAAATCAGATGGAGATAAGGAGGCAAATGTGGTGAGTAACAAATCCGAAGAGGATGCTTTGCTTCTGTCTTTAGAAAGTGTTGATGATTCATGGGTTTTAGATGCTGGTGCTTCATTTCACACTACACCTCATAGAGGTTATTTCATTGATTATGTCCAAGGGGATTTTTGGCTTGTTCATTTGCAAGATAATGAACCCCATTAGATTGTTGGAAAAGGAAAAATTAAGATTAAGTTACAAAATTGGAATCATTGGCTACTACATGAGGTAAGACATGTTCCAAGGCTTAGTAGGAATTTAATTTCAGCAGGACAACTTGTTGATAAGAGTTGTGTAGTTACTTTTCATGATAAAAATTGGAAGGTTTCAAAAGGTTCCCTTGTAGTAGTAAAAGGTGTGAAAGTAGGCACCTTATATCTTTGTATAGGTCATATTGTTCCTTCTACTTTAATTTTTTTAGAGAAAAATGAATGCTCAGGAGCAATCGCTGCAGTTGAGTAGGGAGAACAAATAGTTGTTGTAGATTCTGATACAGAACGATGACACAACAGACTTGGACACATTAGTAAGAAAGGTATGAAAGTACTTCATTCAAAGAAAGTTTTATTAGGTTTGAAATGTGTTAATATGGATTCTGTGAAAGTTCTATGTATGGAAAACAAAAGAGAGTGAGTTTTGCAAAGACTGTGAAGGAAAATAAAAGGGAGAAATTAGAGCTTGTGCATACCGATGTATGGGGACTAGCTCAAGTATCTTCCCTTGGTGGATCTCATTACTATGTTACATTTATTGATGAAACAACTAGAAAAGTATGGGTTTATTTACTTAGAAATAAATTTGATGTATTTCAAACTTTTAAGAAATGGAAATGCTTGGTTGAAAATGAGACTGGTAAAAAATTAAAATGTCTTAGATTTGATAATGGTGGTGAGTATTGTAGTAATGAATTTGGAGATTATTTCTCCAGCAATGGTATTCGTAGACAGAAAACTATTCCAAGGACTCCACAGGAAAATGGAGTGGCTGAATGCATGAATAGGACTATAATGGAATGTGCAAGGAGCATGAGGTTTCATGCTAGGTTGCCCTTACACATGTGGTTAGAGGCTATCAATACTATTGTATATTCAATTAATAGAGGTCCCTCTACTACTTTTGGCTATGGTATTCCTGAGGAGGCATGGACTGGTAAGAAGGTGAGTTATTGTTTTCTCTAAACCTTCGGTTGTGAAGCATTTTCTCACATAGATTATGAAAATAGAACCAAGCTAGAAGCTAAGTCAATGAAATTTGTATTTATTGGATATGGGATTAATGAGTTTGGTTATAGGCTTTCGGATTTTGAAAATCATAAAATTGTAAGAAGCAGGGATGTCATATTCAATGAGAAAGTGTTGTACAAAGATCTATTGCAGCAACATGAGAAGAAAGAAGATGATTTTGTAGTGCTTGATAATACTCCACAAGCTAATGTTCTAGTCATTCCTCATGATGTGAAATAACTATAACAACAAATACCACATACACCAATGAATGTTAGCCAGTCAACAAGAAAGATTATACCTCTAGAAAGATTCTCTCCCTCTTTGTATTCTATTTTACTTACTAATGCTGGTGAACCCAAAAGTTATGATGAAGCTATGTAGCTGGATACTAAGATTTAGTGGGAGTCTACAATGAAAGATGAAATGGACTCCTTGCTGAAGAATAAGACATGGGATTTGTGCAAGTTGCCTATAGGTAAAAATGCTTTACAGAATAAGTGGGTTTATAGGTTAAAATAAAAGGATGGAGGTAAGAAAATATTTAAAGCCAGGTTAGTCATAAAAGGATTTGCACAAAAAAAGAGAATTGATTTTGATGAGATATTTTCTCCTATTGTTAAAATGACTTCTATCTGTACTATTTTAAACCTAGTAGCTACTGAAGATTTGCATTTAGAGTAGTTGGATGTTAAAACAACCTTCCTTCATGGTGATTTCAATGAAGAGATATATATGGCTCAGCCACGAGGATTTGCGGTCAAAGGTAAGGAGAACTTAGTGTGCAAATTGAAGAAAAGTTTATATGGCTTAAAAATGGCACCTCGGCAATGGTATCTAAAATTTGACAGTTTTATGTATGAGCATGTTTATAATAGGTATCATTCAAATCATTTTGTCTACTTTAAGAGGTTGGATGATGATAGCTACATTATTTTATGTTTATATGTTGATGATATGCTTGTAGTTGGGTCTAAAATGGATCACATTAAGGGGCTGAAATGTCAATTAGCACATGCATTTGCTATGAAGGATTTTGGGTTAGAAAAACAAATCCTTGGTATGAAGATTTGTAGAGAAAGGAAAAATAGAACATTGATGCTATCTTAGGCTAATCATGTTGAGAAGGTGTTGCAATGTTTCTCTATGGAGAATGCTAAAGCTGTCATCACACCTTTACCTGGTCATTTGAAATTGACTAATGAGATGTGTTTGAAGATAGAAGAAGAGGAGGATAAGATGTCCAAGGTACCCTATGCTTCATCTATAGGAAGCTTAATGTATGTTATCGTATCTACTAGGCTAGATATTGCACATCCAATGTGAGTAGTTATCAGGTATATGAGTCATCCAGGAATTGAACATTGAAATGCAGTCAAATGGATTCTCAAATATTTGAGAGGAACATCCAATAAATGTTTACACTTTTAGGGCTCTACTACTAATTTATAGGGCTATATTGACTCAGATTTAGTAGGGGATATTTATACCAAGTGGAGTACTATAGGTTACATCTTTATTGTTGGTGGGGCAGCTGTAAGCTAGGTATCTTGGTTACAAAAGGTTAATGCTTTATCAACTTTAGAGGCAAAGTATGTATCTACTACAAAGGCAACCAAGGAGATGATATGACTTTAGTTCATCTTGCAAGAACTGGGACATCCTCAGAAGTATAATTATTTGTTCACAAATAGTTAGTGTGTCATTCATCTTGTAAAGAATTCAGCTCTGGATTCAAAGACCGAACACATATAGTTGTGATACCATTTCATTTGATCAATTTTGGAGGATGGACATTTAAAGCTAGAGAAGATACATACTAATGACAATCCAAAAAATATGTTGACAAAGATAGTAACAAGGGAGAAGTCGAACTCCTCTTCAACTTCAGTTGGTCTTCTAGACTGAATATGAATAAAAGAATAGAAGAGTCCAGGGTGGTTAGATCTAGTGGGAGCCCCAAGTGGTAGCCTTATTTCTATAGGATCAGTCTCCAAGTGGGAGATTGTTGTTTAGTGTGGAGCCTGATCAGTCCACAATTTGGAGATTGTTAGATTATGGTGACTGATCAGGAAAGTGTTGTACATACTTCATAAATTTTTGGGTGTTTACAGCATCACCCCGAAAAAATAAAATTGGGCCCTATTTTATTGGCATTTTGGGCCAACGTGTAATTATTAATTATAACCTTGAAGTGGTTAAAATACTTGTATAAAAGGGTTTACGATTAGGGCTTATTCTATAAGTTGTGATGCAAAATTGGTTCTTGTGGCAGTATTGAGCTATAAGGGATTACAGATTGTAATGAGGTTGTAACCACTGGATCATAAAAATATTGGACTTGCTTTTTAGTGGACATATCCCAGGGATTGGGTGAACCACATTAAATCTTGGTGCCTTGTGCTCTTTTCTCTGTGATCTATTATTTTCTGTTATTGGTTGTATTTGCATGTAATTGTTATTTATGTTCATTATTTAATCCTAACAAGAAGGGCATAACAGGGGTTTTTTTAATAAAAAATGGGCACTCCAATATACTTCTAGAATTGAGAAGATCTAAATTGTCCATTTCTAAGGTTAGATTGCACACAGGTATTCATTGGTTCATGTTATAAATAAATTTATGATTCCTAGGGCATTCTTAGTAGAATGAATAGTTTTCACCATTGAGCATCAAAATTGGTTAAAAGATAGATTTGAAGACCTTTTGAAGCTAGAATGTGCAAAAAAAAAATTTGGAAAAGATATTGGCTTTTTGATGACATCTGTAATTGGTTTTTCACTTTTACCATGAATTCATTTTGCATCAAAATCAGTTATGATAGTGAATCAAATATCTTAGATATTTCTTAGTTGTAGAGGCCAAAATGATGAGGATTTGATAGGCGGTTACATAGAGAAGGTAGAGAGAGGCTTTTTAAGCTTCTTGAAAAAGAATTCTGAATGGACACATGTCAATTGCAAGTTCAATTTGGGACTTGCCCTCTTGATATTTATGCTTTCTTCTTCTCATTTGAAAAGGTTGGAAAATATTGGAAAGTTTCTTTGGAATAAAGACATTTAGTAGAATTGGCCCTGGAATTGATGAAATATGAATGGATTATCTAGGATATGCTTTATCCAGACCATGAAGCATTGCTTTGGCTATCATACCCCCTTCCTATGCCATTGGTTTCTCATTCCTGCCATTTTCTCTCTTGTATGACAGCATTTGTTCATTGTATAGTCTAGTTTATTAAGTTCTTTATGAGTTAATTCCATGCATTTTTATGTATTATTTCAAGGAAATCAATACAAGGAACAACAAGTATTTAGTTTCAATTTAAATCTTGTCTCCTTTCTTAGTTGAGCTGTGATGTTTTATGGTCTTTGAACAAAGAGCCTAGATCATAATTGTAGTCCCTTAAGGCTTTATGCTACTTCATTGTTGCTTGTAATTCAAAGAATTATGTAAATACTTCATAGATTCAATAGGGTTGTAGGTTGATTGAAGAGGATATTAGGTAAGAATGAGGTTTAGATCGAACATGGATATCCAATTTATAAGGTAAATGGATAGTTCTGGAGACTTCGCATATGATATGTGTCTAGGATATCCAAAATGTATGAAGGAGATTCATGAATTTCCCAATGGATGAGGCACTGATCTATTACAGTATCATAAGTTTTTTTCTCATACCTTGTCTTGATCCACTTTCTCCACCCACATAAAATCAAATCAAATTCAAATCATCTTTACATTTTATGTTGAAGAGCTAGAATAGTCTAACCCTCACTCAGCTTGTGCATTTCATAGAGTTGTAATTTACTACTGCACTTCTTTGTTACTGCATAAGTCATTAGGAGATATAAGGGGATTTCATTTGCAATAATTAGGTTTAGATCTATGTTTAGATTGCATTGATACCATACATCAAAACATCAAGGTCCACCTACCTAGGTCTTGCAGAGCCTAAACTAAAGAAGGGTCAAAGCCTTATAGTTGGCCCAATATCTAAAATGATGTGTTCAAGATGGGAGTTAACTACCCCTAGATGTGTCATATTCTCATTAGGGTAATTAGAAATTGGTAACATTTTCAAACTCCAACAAAATGGTGACTCTGCTAGGGAGTTCTATTGAATCTAAATGACAGACAAACCTTGAGAATTTGAAAAAGATTCAGTACAGTAGGAGAAGTGTGTGAGAAAATTGTAGTAGTAAGTTATCTAATGTGTTTTCCTATTTTCTTACTCAAAATTTCATGCACCCTAGTTATGCTTTGTTTAGGACAATAGTATATTTGAAGGATTGAGTGTAGACTATGTTGCTACTAATTTTTATTTTCAATCAATTCAATTGGTTCGGTTCTCAAAATACTATTGTAAATTTAGAGTTAGAATTGTTTTAAACGGGTTTCTCTCTTTTAAGTGTTTAAAGATTTGCAAAGTTCTACAAGTTGACAATCCAGTTTAGATATGTCACGTTATAAATCATATGTTATAAATCTTTCTCACAATTGTGAGTGGTGATGTTCTAAAGGATCTCATAACTAGTGTAGATTGGTTATGTGTAAATAATTTCAAAGTTTTTTCAACCTAGTAATGCAGATCTAAAAGTTGTGTTAAGTTTTAAGCAAGAAGAGAGATCTATAAAATTTCTTGACTGATGCTTTTTAAAATGTTGTTTGATAGGTTGTCATAAGATTTTTAAATGATAAAAATAAATCACAATAGTGATTTCATTTAGTTTTTCCCAAGGAGATGGCGGTTCTATAAGGATTTGATCAGTGGTGTGAGCAAATTAAGATAAGAATCAGTGCCAAACTAGCAGATTAGAGGCCTCATATAGCAACACAAAGGTATTTTTAGTTTTCATGTTTGTGCATTTCATGAAATTTGAATGATAGAAATGGTTGCCTCCATCTAGTGGTTTCAACACTAAGAAAACAGAGGTAGGTGTTTGATAGTTTATAAAATGGATTCAGAATTTAGGTCTGAAAATGATGTACTTACCCTTGAAAGTATTCATGCAAATATTTCTTGGCTAAAAAGAGAAATTCATAATAATACCATCATTGGCATAAGAAATATAATTGGTAATATTATGGGTCTTAATGGGTTTCAAACTTACATGAAGTTTAAATCAATAGTCATAAATCTTGATGAGTCCTTTAGACCAAAAAAGTATTCATGGCCAATGGTGCTCTTAGAAGTTTTTATGCCACATTCAATTGGTTGGTTAGTCAAGTCAAGGTTAGAAAAGATTATTGAATTCCAAGATTTTATCATAGAAATTGAAAGTGCTTTGAATGTAATGCCCCAGCCGGAGATCCTTGGAAACAAGCATGAAATACAAGCCAAGGTTTTTTCTTTTTACAAGTATGAATGCACATGACAACATCATACAAGGATCACAACGATTGTAAAGGAAGACTTCACCATAATCCTGGCAACCAATGAATCTCCAAACACCACTACCAAACTGACACACATAAACAAGCCAACAATGACAATGCACAAGATGAGGGCTCAAGAAATGACCACTCGTCAACAAAACACCGAGCTGGGGTAGAATGCAAAAACCTAAAATTTGGCTAAGTCTTAAATTTTGAAGCCCTGAAATTTTCTAGAATCTTTATCTTATCTTCGAGAGGTCCAAAACCTATCTCAAAAGGTTCGTCGCATATATTAAAATATATCTTAAGTATAAGGAATTAAATATACATCAACTTATACATAAACGATATATTTTAAACCTCAAAAGACTACAACAAAAACACACAAAAAAGAATTGAAAGAAAACAACCTAAATCCAAAAAGCCACAACATAGGGTTGATGAACATCGAAAAGTGTATCCAAAACAACTCTCAAAAAATTTGGATCAAATCGAAAAGTGCCCACTACCAGCCCATGCATGTTTTTACAAAACTCGTGTCATACTTTAATACAACACTAAAAATTATTGTGTGACATTTCTAAAGAAGGAGGGCAAAACTTTCAGAGTTTGAGAGATACTTTTCTCCAGGGCGTGTAATACTTTCTAGAATCATACAACACAATTTCTATGGGCATGCGATAAATTTTTATGTTTCACCATGCTGATAAAATGTTGCCCATATAAACAAAAAAACACTTAAGAAAAAAAAAAAGAGGAAAAATAGAGAAAAATTGAGTTCAGAACCTCCACACTAGGGAGTATCAGATCCACATAAATCGAGGAGCAAACACTCGAGTGCATAATCAACAAGATGCCAAGATTAAGAAGGAGATACATCTATCTATCTAAAACTACAACAGGAAAGAACGTATTGAAAGTAACATCACAGTGAACATAAGCAACATCACAATGTATAGAGATAATATCACAATTACAAAACAACCAAATTAAGTACACAGTTTCTCCCAACCATCAATAGCATCATAAGACCATCATGGATCCTAGCCATCCCCTATGCATAACATCCCAAGCCACTGATCAGATCATCAGTACTATCATAATAGAGATGTCACTACTACACATGCTACCAACATAAGCATAAGGAAATCTAACATGCTACTAGTAAAGCATCAGATAATCCTACAAGTAGATAACATCACCTATTACATGTTGAACATTGTAATAAGGAAATCTAATATGCTAAACCAATAAGAAATAGATAAACTAATACAAAAATTCACATCATCTAGGCATATGCTACACATCATAATATGGGAATGTGTCAAATAAACTAACATCATCTAAACATGATATCCAATCATTCCAATCAAAGCATAAATCATAACAAAGTGTACTCTGAAACCCAAAGTACCAAGTGAAAACATCCAGCAATGGTCGCACTAGGACAAAAGAATATCTTTGTACAACGGTCCCTAGTAATGGTGAAGGTAGCTATGCCTCCGAACCAAATGGCACCCATAGGTCCACACCCACCATGCTGATGGAGATAATGATCCAACCACAAACAAACATAAAACACATCCAATGCTAACACTCATGCCAGACAATATGATGGTTGCAACCAAGAACCTAAGATAATGCAAGGAGTACAGGTCCTTGTCAAACACTCAATAGGCTACTAAGTAGGGACTAACATCATGGAGAGTCACTTGGCATCGAAAATCTCAAGCTTGGATCATGCGAATTCAGCATCCCTCAATGGAATGGCTCGGAAAAACATTTTATTATCTTTAAGTTTGATTACCATATACACATTTTATTTAGTTATCACTTATTTAAAACTTCCTATCCTCCGCCAACCCTATGGGACTGAGGTCACCAGGCTGCAAGATAGAAGCCCCCTCCATATGCTACCTTGCCCTACCCATGCTCATCCTATGAAAAGTGCCCATGGGCATGCATACTCCCATCCCAACCCCAATGATCATAAATTTTGAAAGTACCATGTAAGATCGGGCCTCGCAAGTCACCCAACAAATCTATGTGTGTATACTCGTGTGTGGCATACCACCATCACGAAGATAAAAACATAAGGACAGGATGAGAACACAATGCAAAAGATAACACCCAACTGAAAGCAACACAGTAAGGATGGATTCTACATAAATCCCAAAGCCAATAAAACCATACATCATAAAATCACTCCACTGACCTCAATCTGAGAGTATGGATTCTATGCAAATCCCAATGATACAACAAGACCAAACATCAGGAACTCACCCAACTAGCCTCAATCTGAGAGTATAGATTCTACACAAATCCTAGTACTCATCAAACAAAAGCAAAGGTCTAAAAGAAATAATAACACTAGGTAAAAATCACTCAATCGAACACAACATTGGGAGTATGAATGCAACATGCATCCCAATGCAACATAAAAGTGCAATAGTTGTCTGATTGATATCCAAACGGATCATCTAGGTCCATGACCCATATAGTGCAAAGAAAATCCAAGAAAATAGGGTGGCACGCAAAATGATGTAAAAACCCCAAATTTTTGAAAAATTGTAAAATTAAAACCCATTTGGCCACTAGGCACAAAAACACCAAAAATCCAAAAAATAATCAAATTTGAACACCATATGCAAAAATGGTCAGCATAACAGCGTAAAACTCCAAACCCTCATCTCAAAAAATAAGAAAATGTTCATACCTGCCCAACCAGGTAGAACTAACATATAGAAACAGAGGGGAATACTAGTTCTCAACCTCCAAACAAATGGCTACCAAAAATAAAAGTAGAAATAGAGCTGAAACAATAAAACAGGAAAGCCCTACCTCACAGCCAAAAGGGAAAAATGGGAATTTGAACCAGAAAATAAAACACTCGTAGAAGTGGCCAAAAATTGCAGCAATCCAAGGTTTCCCCGAGCTAGATCCAATGAGTTCAACCTCACGATGAGCCCACGCCCATAGATCCCACAATGAGCAAAATGGTAAATCTGCATGAAGAGGATTTTGGGTTTTACTCTCCAACTTTCTAATTCAAAAGTAAGAAGTGAGGAATTAAATTCCTTTTTGGATATTTATTCACTTTTCAAGTGAATAATCGATTAGGGCAATTAACTAGCCAACCTAGTTAAACCCTGAATCGACCCAAATGAAAATAGGCTCTTCCTAAAAATAGGAATTCATCTATGGAAAAGCTGCCAAAAATTAAAATAAATCAATTTTAAAAAATTCCAAAAACCCAAAAACACATAAATTTCTTAATGACTTGAGCAACAATGCGAGCCTCTAAATGCATAGACATGCTTATTGGTCTAATCACAAAATGTAAATGAGTTCGAATTTAATAATCATCAAAAGGTTTAATTAAATAATTAAAACAAACACAAAAAAACATAAAACACAACATCCAAGGCTAACAATCATGCAAGACAGTATGATGGTTGCAACCAAGAACCTAAGACAATGCAAGGAGTACAACTCTCGGTCAGACATTCAATAGGCTACTAAGTAGGAACTAACATCATGGAGAGTCACTTGGCATCGAAAAGACAAAACTTGGATCATGCGGATTCAACATCCCTCAATGGAATGGTTTGGCACAACATTTTATTATCTTTAAGTTCTATTACCATACACACATTTTATTTAGTTATCACTTATTTAAAACTTCCTATCCTTTGCCAACCCTATGGGACTGAGGTCACTAGGCTGCGAGATAGAATCGCCCTCCATATGCTACCCTACCCTACCCATGCTCATCCTACGACAAGTGCCTATGGCCATGCATACTCCCATTCCAACCCCAATGATCATAACTTTTGAAAGTACCATTGAAGATTGGGCCTTGTAAGTCACCCAAAAAATGTATGTTCATGTACTCATGTGTGGTGCACCACCATCATGAAGATCAAACATAAGGATAGGATGAGAACACAATGCAAAAGATAACACCTAACTAAAAGCAACATAGGAAGGATGGATTCTGCATGAATCCCAAAGCCAATAAAACCATACATCATAAAATCACTCCACTGACCTCAATCTGAGAGTATGGATTCTGCACAAATCCCAATGATGCAACAAGACCAAACATCATGAACTCACCCAACTAGCCTCAATCCAAGAGTATGGATTCTACACAAATCCTAGCACTCATCAAACAAAAGAAAAGGTCTAAAAGAAACAATAACACTAGGTAAAAATCACTCAATTGAACACAACGTCGAGAGTACGAATGCAACATGCATCCCAATGCAACATAAAAATGCAATAGTTTTCTGACTTATATCCAAACAGATCATCTAGGTCCATGACCCACATTGTGCCAAGAAAACCCAAGAAAATAGGGTGACATGCAAATTGAGGTAAAAATCTCAAATTTTGGAAAAACTGTAAAATTAAAACCCATTTGGCCTTTGAGCACAAAAACCCCAAATATCCAAAAATAATCAAATTTGAACACCATAAGCAAAAATGGATAGCATAACAGTGTAAAACTCTAAACCCTCATCTCTAAAAATAAGAAAATGTTCATACCCACCCAACTAGATAGAACTAACATATAGAAATGGAGGGGAACACTAGTTCTCAACCTCCAAACAAATGGCTACCAAAAATAGAAGCAGAAATTGAGTTGAAACAATAAAATAGGAAAGCCCTACATCACATCTAAAAGGGAAAAATAGGAATTTGAACAAGAAAATAAAACACTCGTAGAAGTGGCCGAAAATCGTGGCAATCCAAGGTTTCCCCGAGCTAGATCCAATGAGCTCAATCTCACGATGATCCCACACCTATAGATCCCACAACGAACAAAACCATAAATCCTTACGAAGAAGATTTTGGGTTTCACTCTCCAACTTTCTAATTCAAAAGTGAGAAGTGAGGAATTAAATTCATTTTTGGATATTTATTCACTTTTCAAGTGAATAATCAATTAGGGTAATTAACTAGCCAACCTAGTTAAACCCTGAATCAACCCAAACTAAAATAGGCTATTCCTAGAAATAGGAATTTATCTATGGAAAAGATGCCAGAAATTTAAATAAATAAATTTAAAAATATCCCAAAAACTCAAAACACATAAATTTCCTTAATGACTTTCACGACAATGCGAGCCTCTAAATGCACAGACACGCTTACTGGTCTAATGACATAATGCAAATGAGTTTGAATTTAATAATCACTAAATGGTTTAATTAAATAATTAAAACAAACACAAACAGACATAAAACACAACATCCAAGGCTAACACTCAATGCCAAACAATATGATGGTTGCAACCAAAAACTTAAGACAATGCAAGGAGTACAGGTCCTGGTTAGACACTCAATAGGCTACTCCGTAGGGACTGACAACATGGAGAGTCACTTGGCATCGAAAAGCCCAAGCTTGGATCATGCAGATTTAGCATCCCTCAATGGAATGGCTCGGCACAACATTTTATTATCTTTAAGTTTTATTATCATACAGACATTTTATTTAGTTATCATTTATTTAAAATTTCCTATCCTCCACCAACCCTATGGGACTGAGGTCACCAGGCTTTGAGAAAGAAGCCCCCTCCATATGCTACCCTACCCTACCCATGCTCGTCCTACGACAAGTGCTTGTGGGCATGCATACTCCCATCCCAACTCCAATGATAATAAATTTTGAAAGTACCATGGAAGATCGAGCCTCGCAAGTCACCTAACAAATGTACACACATGTACTCATGTGTGGCACACCACCATCACGAAGATCAAAACATAAGGACAGGATGAGAACACAATGCAAAAGATAACACCTAACTAAAAGCAACACAGGAAGGATGGATTCTACACGAATCCCAAAGCCAATAAAACCATACATCATAAAATCACTCCACCGACCTCAATCTGAGAGTATGGATTCGACACAATTGCCAATGATGCAACAAGACCGAACATCATGAACTCACTCAACCAGCCTCAATCTAAGAGTATGGATTCTATATGAATCCTAACACTAATCAAACAAAAGCAAAGGTCTAAAAGAAAGAATAACACCAAGTAAAAATACTCAATCGAATACAAAGTTGGGAGTATGAATGCAACACACATCCTAATGCAACATAAACATGCAATAGTTGTCTGATTGATATCCAAATGAATCATCTAGGTACATGACCCACATTGTGCCAAGAAAACCCAAGAAAATAGGGTGGCACACAAAATGAGGTAATAACCCCAAATTTTGGAGAAATTGTAAAATTAAAACCCATTTGGCCTTTGGGCACAAAAACTCCAAAAATCCAAAAATAATCAAATTCAAACACCATATGAAAAAATGGCCAGCATAATGGTGTGAAACTCCAAACCCTCATCTCGAAAAATAAGAAAATGTTCATACTCACCCAACCAGGTAGAACTAACATATAGAAATAGAGGAGAACACTAGTTCTCAACCTCCAAACAAATGGCTACCAAAAATAGAAGCAGAAATAGACCTGAAATAATAAAATAGGAAATCCCTACCTCATAGCCAAAAGGCAAAATGAGAATTTGAACCAGAAAATAAAACACTCGTAGAAGTGGCCGAAAATTGTGGCAATCCAAAGTTTCCCCAAACTAGATCCAATGAGCTCAACCTCGCAATGATCCCATGGCCATAGATCTCGCAACGAAAAAAATAGTAAATCCTCATGAAGAGGATTTTGGGTTTTACTCTCCAACTTTGTAATTCAAAAGTGAGAAGTGAGGAATTAAATTCCTTTTTGGATATTTATTCACTTTTCAAGTGAATAATCGATTAGAGAAATTAACAAGCCAACCTAGTTAATCCATGAATCGACCCAAACAAAAATAGACTATTCCTAGAAATTAGAATTCATCTATGGAAAAGCTGCCAGAAATTAAAATAAATCAATTTTTTAAAATCCCAAAAATCGAAAAACACATAAATTTCCTTAATGACTTTCGTGACAATGCGAGCCTCTAAATGCATAGACACCCTTACTGGTCTAATCACATAATGCAAATGAGTTTGAATTTAATAATCACTAAAAGGTTTAATTAAATAATTTAAAAAACACAAAAAAACATAAAACACAACATCCAAGGCTAACACTCACGCCAGACAGTATGATGGCTACAACCAAGAACTTAAGACAATGGAAGGAGTACAGGTCCTGGTCAGACACTCAATGGGCTACTAAGTAGGGACTGACATCATGGAGAGTCACTTGGCATTAAAAAGCCCAAGCTTAGATCATGCAGATTCAACATCCCTCAATGGAATGGCTTGGCACAACATTTTATTATCTTTAAGTTTTATTACCATACACACATTTTATTTAGTTATCACTTATTTAAAACTTCCTATCCTATACCAACCCTATGGGACTGAGGTCACCAGGCTATGAGATAGAAGCCCGCTCCATATGCTACCCTACCCTACCCATTCTCATCCTATGACAAGTGCCTATGGGCATGCATATTTCCATCCCAACCCCAATGATTATAACTTTTGAAAGTACCATGGAAGATCTTGCCTTGCAAGTCACTCGACAAATGTACGCACATGTACTCGTGTGTGGCACACCACCATCATGAAGATCAAAACATAAGGACATGATGGGAACACAATGCAAAAGATAACACCCAACTGAAAGCAACACAGGAAGGATGGATTCTACACAAATCCCAAAGCCAATAAAACCATACATCATAAAATCACTCCACCGACCTCAATCCGAGAGTATGAATTCTACACAAATCTCAATGATGCAACAAGACCAAACATCATGAACTCACTCAACTAGCCTCAATCTGAGAGTATGTATTTTGCACGAATCCTAGCACTCATCAAACAAAAGCAGAGGTCTAAAAGAAACAATAACACCAGGTAAAAATCACTCAATCAAACACAATGTCAAGAGTATGAATGCAACATGCATCTCAATACAACATAAAAGTGCAATAGTTTTTTGATTGATATCCAAATGGATCATCTAGGTCCATGACCCACATTGTGCCAAGAAAACCCAAAAAAATAGGGCGGTACACAAAATGAGGTAAAAACCCTAAATTTTGAAAAAAATATAAAATTAAAACCCATTTTGCCTTTGGGCACAAAAACTCCAAAAATCCAAAAATAATCAAATTCAAACACCATATGCCAAAATAGCTAGCATAATGGCATAAAACTCCAAACCCTCATCTTAAAAAATAAGAAAATTTTCATACCTGCCCAATCGGGTAGAACTAACATATAGAAATGGAGGGGAACACTAGTTCTCAACCTCCAAACAAATGGCTACCAAAAATAGAAGTAGAAATAGATCCAAAATAATAAAATAGGAAAGCCCTACCTCATAGCCAAAAGGGCAAAATGGAAATTTGAAACAGAAAATAAAACACTAGTAGAAGTGGCCAAAAATTGCGGAAATCCAAAGTTTCCCTGAGCTAGATCCAATGAGCTCAACCTCGTGATGATCCCAAGACCATAGATCCCACAACAAACAAAATGATAAATCTTCATGAAGAGGATTTTGGGTTTTACTCTCCAACTTTCTAATTCAAAAGTGAGAAGTGAGGAATTAAATTCCTTTTTGGATATTTATTCACTTTTAAAGTAAATAATCGATTAGGGCAATTAACTAGCCAACCTACTTAAACCCTGAATCAACCCAAATGAAAATAGGCGATTCCTAGAAATAGGAATTCATTTATGGCAAAGCTGCTAGAAATTAAAATAAATCAATTTTAAAAAATCCCAAAAACCCAAAAACACATAAATTTCCTTAATGACTTTCGCGACAATGTGAGCCTCTAAATGCAAAGACACACTTACTAGTCTAATCACATAATGCAAATGAGTTCAAATTTAATAATCACCAAAAGATTTAATTAAATAACTAAAACAAGGATGCGTTGACCATACAAGGATGACATTGGTAAAATATAAATGGTTGAATCACTAACTCCATGTGCCACTGCCAAGGATATAAATCATGCACACTAAACAACACAATCAAGTGCAATTGCATATAATAACATAGTCGAAGCAATAAATGCATTAAATCACCTAATTTAACCATTTATTTAATTATATTAAAATAATCTATTTACATCACTCACATTCGCATAAAGCATAACAACACAAGAATGAAGTAAATAACCATAGCATTAAATTCATCACCTAACATAATTAGAGGTATGTCCAAATACCAAATAACTAGATATCATAAAAAAAAAATGGTCATCTCAAAATGGCATCATCATACAATATGATCAACTAAATAGGGTAGAAGTCTAATATCTATGATATTGAAATCAAGGTATAACATCTGACCCTCAGGTCGTCTCAAATGTAAATCATCACAAAGTAACACATAACTCTCAAATCAAAATATAACAAGGTAAATGTCTATAGCATAGAACCAAAGAATCCAACATGAATAATCCATTTCTAATTACTTAAGAATTAAATAATGATTGTTTAAAGAATCAACAAAAGGCACTTAAAACAAATAAGTAAACATAGTCATAAACATGACTAATCACTGCTACAGGAACCTAGTCCGGTGTAGCATGGTAATAGTACACTGTGCAATCTTTGCACACATCTCAAGGTAATCACGAAACAACCTCATGATACCACATTGATCTTGGTAACCACTAGCACAAACCTTTGTGAACCATAAATCATAACATAATCTCAAAGTATAATCAAAGCAATCGATGCAGAAACATAAATCCAAACACCTCGATAGTGTAGACCACTCAGGGTCATAATCATGATCCCATCTCGAGGAGAGATCAACCAAGTTGCATCTATTAGGATGACTTAGAAAAGTCAAATGGGAGAGGCACTACATTGAATGTTAATAAATCTAATGATAGTATAAATGAATATGTTGCAAATGATAGTGAATCCAATGAGTTCGTTGAAAGTGATATTGAATATGAGGAGTCTTAGCTTTATGAATCAGAGGATAGTAATCAAAGGTTTGATGATGTGCCTAATGTGGATTCATCTTTTTATGATGATGATTGTAAAGAAGAGGAAATATGTATTAGTAGTAAGAATTTTTCCTCTAGTGATGAATGTGAATGTGTTACAATACTAGTTGTTGAGGTATTGTCTAAAGAAGAAGATCTATATTTTGATCAGAATTCTAATTTTTCAAAATGTATTACTAACAAGTCTTCTATTATAAATGTGTCAAGCTATCCAGATAATGATCATAGTAAAGGAAAATGAACTAGTAATGAAGTCTTGTTAAGTGTTGATGAGATTTTTGATTTGTTAGCTCATGATTTTGAAAGGTATGCTAATCTATGCAAGGATTCTTGTGCTTTTCCATGTTTTGCATTTCCATATGGTGAAGTCATTTCCCCTGAATTTGATGTTGAAGAGGATATAGTTTCAAAATATGCTATGTCGAGTTTGGGAGGTTTATGTGATGGAAAACCATATATCAATGCACGTGATGACTTCTATGTTGAGAATGAGAATGTAGGGATAAGGTCTATTGTTGGTTCATGGTTTTCTTGTTTTCATGAGGATGAGATACATTCAGATTGCTTATATGACAAGGAAAGAAATAGTAATGAATTAGTTTATTCTAGTGAGTTATTTAAGTAAGAGATTGACATAGATCAACATATTGTGAACATGCAATTTCATTATGATTCTTGTGATCTAGTATCTAATCAGTTGTTTGAGTGTGAAGAGGTTGTAGTGAATGTTCAATCTAATTTATGGACTATTGATGTTGCAAATGAGGAGAAATCATATTCTACATACTCTTCATATCTAGAGGAACAAGGTAAGTTACAATTTGATTCATGTAACTTATTGAATGGAGTAGAGTATCAATCTTTTGTGTTTTCAATTAAAGGAATACATGATTTAGTTAGTGGTGATTAGTTTCAGTTTGTTGTTAGCTGTTATGATCATGCTGATTCATATTTTCATAGTAAGGAAGATGAAGAAAGTATGTCTATTTTTTATGTGCACTATGGAAGTGATGATAATAGTTTTTTTTTTCCTAACGAAATGTTTGAAAGTGCTGATGTATTGGGTGAAACAAATGAGAATGAGAATTCTAGTTTACCTCAAAAGAATTTCCATGAGAATTAGGTATATGAGAAAGGTAAGGAGATTTGAAAACTCTCTGGTGGCCCGGTACCATCATTTGTACATAGTAGGAGTAGTTGTTTTTGCTTTCAATAAAGTTGTTCAAGAGAAGTTTTGGTGTCAAGTGTGTGGTCTACTTCTCCCAAAGATATAAATCCTTGCCATGCCTACAAGGGACATGCATCCCTATAGAAAGCCACTATTGGGACTAAAAATTGCATGGTCAATTTTGAGTACCATTGAGAAATTCAAGCCATATGAGCACTCATAAATGCATACATACCCAGCTGTACCTTTGAAACCCATGAGATGTTTAATGTTTCTAGCACCTTCCATTCAGTGTGTCTAAGTGTTCCATGAAGTAAAATTGATATTTTGAGCTATTCGGTGAGGTTCCATTTTGAGCAAATTTAAAATTTGCATTTTTAACCTGTGTCAAATAGTTATAGGAGGCCTTGTTTACATCTAAATATCTCACACCTAGAAATGTTTCATGACTTGCCACTTTGGGAGTATCTAGTGTCCATACCTAAGAGCCTATGTTTTAGATTTTGACATGTTTCAAATCTGTTTGTCTAGGTTTCAAATCCCTCAAGTTTGGTCATTTATTGTTTTCATGCTGATGCACATTACATATAATTCTAGGAAGCCCTGTTTGATGAGCTGTAGTTTGACCTAGTTGACCAAACTGTGAAATTTCCTTTCGTGTTGTATTGTAGAGGTTAGAGACTTGTTATGTTTCAAGTTTTAGCTTATGATGAATCTATTTGATCAGTTTTTAAATGCAATTCCAAACACAATTTCTAGCTTTTTACTGGTGTTAACGTTTGTAGATTTGTCAAAACCCATGTTTGCCATGTTGTATCTTGAAATCCATGATAGGTGAGATCAAATGGATTGGACCACTACATTGTACTCTAAAAATACTATAAGTGTGCCAATTTTCACATCTTGACAAATTCATTTGCACACTTTCCTAGGTCAATTCCATTTGCAAAAAAAAAAAATTGTCAGTGTTTCCAGTCTACAAATTTAAATAGCTCACTTTGACCACTTTCCATTTGCATCCTATTGTTCATCATAAGCCCAAATCATAGATCCATACTCTCCTTGTGACAATGAACCAATGCCCTAGCTTTCATGCCCCCAAGTGTCTGTCTACTCAGTTTTCAAAGCCAAATCCAAACCCAATTTGTTGTTTTCTAACATGTTTTTGTGTAGGTGGTTTTGAGAGGTCACCTTTGACAATGAATATCTTTTGACCTTGAATTTGTCACAAGACAAGATTCGACATGGTGCAAGTATGTGAAACAAAGAATCAATGTGTCAGATTCTAAAGCCCAAACAGGTGATTTGATCAGTTTGTAAGGCCAGTCAAAGGACCATCTAGCATTGAAATGACAGTGGACAATAAAGGTAAAAATGAGTTTGTAAGTGTAATTTAGTGCTCAATTTTGATTCCAGTCAGTTTGAGAAGGTTGAGGGATCAGTTTGCATGTCAGTTGTTCAGAAATTTTTTTTTTTAAGTCAGACCCACTTCAGGGCCCAACTGATTTCATCAGAGGGTGAAGTAATACTAATAGAATAAAATAAAATATCCTAATAAGAAAAAATGGTTATGTTATTTGGAACATCCATCACATTGATCATTACTCAAGATTAAAGGTGCATATGAAATTGCTTAGGGATAATGGGGATGAGTTTTTCATTAGTCATTTTTGTTATGAGTGTGTAAAGATATAATAGACAATAAATAATGAGATTACACACTCATAAATAAAGACCAAAGTTATGTGGAGTATTGGTGAAACATTATATCCCTCCTCAAATAAGAAAATGATCAAGAGTCATTTCATCCTAGATTGTGATAAATGTTGCAGAATAGGATAGATCTAACATCAAAGATACTAATGCAAGCTCATAACGTTCAACTGGAGATCTTAGTTGCTATAAAGACTAGGATAAAGGGATTTATACTAAATAAATTTCCTCCTTTGGAGCTTGTTGAAGTCTTTTTACAAGTAAAATGTAGAAATATAGAATGTAGAACTGCTCTTCCTATGGATGATTGTGAATGTAAATTTTTTTCCCAGAGGAATGAGTTTTGGAGTGCGTGCATGTGTCTTGTTTGCTCAAAGCTTGACTTTGCTAACAATACTTGTAGCTAGATTGGCTATGATGGTTTCTTGCACTGGTGTCATACAGATTGTGTCACATGCATGTCATATGTTAGAAATGGTCCAAGTGTAAATGGTGTGCTAGTGACAATAGAGATGTAATATAATAAGACTAGGCATAAAGCCAAGATTGAAGAGTTACAAGTTATAAAGAGGGAGTCCCATGCATAAAAATGGAGTAGGGGACCTTGACAATTTGAAAAAGATGCATTCAAAACATCACGCCATAAGAAAAGCCTTGCACATGAAAGGAAAGCACGTAAATTAAACAGCCTCATGCATGGCATGACATGCCAATAAAGTGAAGGCTCATTGCAAAATGAAGCAGAGGTAGGCACTATCAAAGACCCACGACAGTCAAAATAAGGAGCCCCCATGCAAATTTAAAGCTACAGCAACCAAAGAATAGAGTGCGGTGAAAAAATAAAATATTTGACACAATGAAGGAGATAAAAAGTCTTTGAACAGAATTTGGAGAATGGATAGTATGCCATGCAATAGGCCAAGCTAAGAAATAAAGGTAGACATGTGAAATTGGATACCCATGATGGGAAAAGGTGTGATATTCTCACCAAACATAGCAACCCATGTTAAAAAAAAGGGGGGGATGTCCATATTTATTTGAATAGTATAAAGAGACAAGGTCACAGGCTAAAGGGAACTCCCCAAGATAGAGTTAACAAATAGCATGAAGGGACCAGCATATAGGAGGGACTCCATGTACAATCAACACAATAAAATAGAAGGAGGGTGCCAAGATAAAATAATGCCATTAGTGGCATGAAATATACAACTAAGGAATAAGGGATGACTTTAGAAAGTAGACAAAGGAGGAGGAGCTCATGGCATAAACAGAGTGCCAAAGCCATGATGTATCAAAAAAGAACCCTACACATTCAAAGACTCACCTTATTCCAAATCAACATCTCATACCCATGTTGTCTAGAAATCTATTGGAAGTGAATCTGGTGTCCATGCGGGTAGACATATCCAAAAATATGATCCAACATCGGTCAGAAGAAGGCTCAACAATCAAAGCCACTAACTCTATTTTCTCCAGATCAGTTTGGATTTGAGGGAGAAGCTTGATTGTTTTATTTTCAAACTTGAGGAGAGATGTAGATAGGAGAAATTTGCAGGCAAAAGGGGGTTTGAATGTTTTTATCCCACATTTTCTATATGGAGGGTATTTTATGTTTTTAAATACCAATCAAAACACCTTACATGATGTCTTGAAGACATCAACTTTTACAAGCCAAAGAAGGTATGCACTGCGCAGTGGAGGGTCCCAATTGATTATAGGCAAGGTATAATTTTGAACAAGCATGTAGATCAAGGCACCCAT
The DNA here is from genome assembly GCA_028749045.1 of Cupressus sempervirens. NCBI lineage: Eukaryota > Viridiplantae > Streptophyta > Pinopsida > Cupressales > Cupressaceae > Cupressus > Cupressus sempervirens. Next base: position 135,452,319 of record CM053791.1, on the reverse strand, counting down.
GTGGATGTAAAATGTTGATATGGAATCCAAGCACTAAGATCACGACACTTGATGAATCATGCGGTCGCCACTACATCACCAAAAGAAAAATGCAGGGAAGTTAACATCGCTAGATGGCAACCATTTAGGTGGCATGATGACATGGCACTAATGTGGACATATGGAGCTCATTGTAAAAGTCATTGGAACCTAATGGCCACCATGTCACCACCAGAAAAATGAAGAATTTTTGGCAACTGACATGGTGGCTTGCCAAAAAATTCAAGAATCTAGCGAATATTTGAGACAAGGAATGTGGGGCCTACTCAGGTACAAATGGTCAGTGAGATAATGACAAGTGGCACTTTCCAAATGGTTAGAGGAGCAAAGGGAGATTTTTTTAATATAAAAATAATGCCTATGTGTGCATTCATTCAAATAGAGATTTGAGGAATTTAGTTTTAAAAAGTAAATATTCTATAGTTTGAACTATAAAACCTTTTTTTTAAATTCAATTTTTTTGGTTTTTAATGCAAACCATGGAGTCAAAAACCTGATCTTCAGAAGGGCACAATAGGGGTTATTTTTACTGAAAATGGGCACTCCAATATACCACTAGAAATGGGAAGATCTAAATTTTTCATTTCTGAGGTCAAATTGTGCACAGGTGTTCACCGTTTCATGCTATAGGTCAATTTATGATTCCTAGGGCATTCTCAATAGAATGAACAATTTTCACTATTGAGAATCAAAATTGGTTAAAGGGAAAATTTGAAGACCTTTTGAAGCTAGAATGTGGAAAAAAAAATTTGGAAAAAGTTATATTGGCTTTTCAAGGTCATTTGTAACTCATTTTTCACTTTTACTATGAATTCATTTGGCATCAAAATCAATTATGATGGTGAATCAAATATCTCAAATATTTCCTTCTTGTAGAAGCCAAAATGAAGAGGATTTGATAGGTAGTTATAGAGAGAAGGTAGAGAGAGGCTTTTTCAGCTTCTTGGGAAAGAATTCTAAATGGACACATGTCAATTGCGAGCTCAATCTAGGAATTTCCCTCTTGATATTTATGCTTTCTTCTTCTCATTTGAAAAGGTTGGAAAATATTGGAAAGTTTCTCTAGAATAAAGACATTTAGTAGAATTGGCCTTGGAATTGATGAAATCTGAATGGAAGATCTGGGATGGGCTCGTCCTAGACCATGAAGCTTTGCTTTGGTTGTGATACTCCCTTCCTATCCCATCAGTTTCTCATTCCTACCATTTTCTCTCTTGTATGACAACATTTGTTCATTATATAGTCTAGTTTATTAGGTTCTTTATGAGTTCATTTCATGCATTTTTATGTATTATTTCAAGGAAATCAATACAAGGAACAACAAGTATTTAGTTTCAATTTAAATCTTGTCTCCTTTCTTAGTTGAGCTGTGATTTTTTATGGTCTTTGAACAAAGAGCCTAGATCATAATTGTAGTCCCTTAAGGCTATAAGTTGCTTCATTGTTGCTTGTAATTCAAGGAATTATGTAAATTCTTCAGAGATTCAATAGGGTTGCAAGTTTATTGAGGAGAATATCAGGTAAGAAATGAGGTTTAGATCGAAAATGGATGTCCAATTTATAAGCTAAATGGATAGATCTGGAGACTTGACATATGATATGTGTCTAGGATATCTGAAATGCATGAAGGAGATTCATGAATTGCCCAATGGATGAGGCACTAATTTGTTACAGGATCATAATTTTTTTGTTCATACCTGGTCTTCATCTACTTTCCCCACTCACATAAAATTAAATCAAATTCAAATCATCTTTACATTTTATGTTGAAGAGCTAGAATAGTCTAACCCTCACTCAGATTGTGCATTTCATAGAGTTGTAATTTGTTGTTGCACTTCTTTGTTACTACAGAAGTCATTAGGAGATATAAGGGGTTTTCATATATAGTAATTAGGTTCTAAGTCTAACCCTCACTTAGATTGTGCATTTCATAGAGTTGTAATTTGTTGTTGCACTTCTTTGTTACTGCATAATTCATTAAGACATATAAGGGATTTTCATCTATGTTTAAATTTCACTAGTACCATACATCAGAACCTTAAGGTCCACCCACCTAGGTCTAGCAGAGCCTGAAGTGAAGAAGGGTGAAAGCCTTATAGTTGGCCCTGTGTCTAAAATGATGTGTTAAAGATGGGAGTTAGCTGCCCCTAGATGTGTCATATTGTCATTGGGGTAATTGGGAACTGGTAACATTTTCAAACTCCAACACTAACAAATAATCACCCTCCTAAGTAGACAACTAGAAGCAAAGACAAAGGTGCGATGAAAATAAATAGAGTTAATGAAGATATATGTTTGATATCTCAAGTTTAACCTAAGAGCACAAATGAAGCATGTAAAGATGATCATTGGATTCAAGCAATGAAGGAAGAATTAGATCACATTGTGAAGAATGATACATAGGAGTTATTCCCTAGACCTAAAGACAAGAATGTGATAGGAACCAAATGGGTATTCAGAAACAAGATGAATGAGCAAGGAAAAGTTGTGAGAAACAAGGTTAAACTTGTATGCAATGGATATTCATAGCAAGAAGGCATAGACTATGATGAGACATATGCACTTCTAGACATAATGGAAGTAGTCAGAATATTCCTAGCTTATGTAGTGAATAAGAAGTTCAAGGATTATCAGATGGATGTTAAATCAACCATCATAAATGGAGTACTTAAAGAAGAGGTATATATTGAGAAGCATAAAGGTTTTTCTTTGACATAAGACAAAGAAATGGTATGTAGACTAAAGAAATCTCTTTATAGTCTAAAGCAAATAGCTAGAACCTAGTATGCAAGGTTGGACGGTTATTTGGCAAAGCTTGGATTTGCTAAAGGTATGAAAGATAGTAACTTGTATTTGAAATAAATTGAAAATGGTTTTCTAATCATAGTAATATGTATTGATGCCATCATATTTGTAGGTAATGATGAAGCAAGTGATAAATTTTTTGAAGAAATGAAGAATGCATTTGAAATGAGCATGATAAGAGAATTGAAGCTTTTCCTAAGATTGTGTAGAACAGTGATGGTATTTGTTAGATTGTGGTGAGTGATCAGGAAAGTACTATACATACTTCATAAATTCTTTTGAGTTTAGGGCATCACCCCAAAAAAAAAAATTGTCCAACATGTAATTATTAATCATAACCCTAAATTGGTTAAAATACTTGTATAAAAGGGCTTAGCGTTAGGGATTATTTCATAAGGTGTGATGCAAAATTGGTTCTTGAAATGGTATTGAGTTGTAAGGGATTACGTATTGTAATTAGGTTATAATCACTAGATCATAAAAATATTGGACTTGCTGTTTGGTGGACACGTATCCTAGGGATTGGGTGAACCACATTAAATCTTGGTGCCTTGTGTTCTTTTTTGTGTGATCTATTATTTTTTTTTATTGGTTATATTTGCATGTAATTGTTATTTCTATTTGTGATTTAATCCTAAAAAGTGGTATTAGAGCCTAGTTTCTTTTAAGTTATCCTATGTAAGAAAGTTTCATGGTTGAGTGGAAGTCTCATAGTTGAGTGGGAGCAATGTGAGATGAGGGTAAGCTGAGGGTTGATAGGTTTAATGGGCAGAACTTCTAGTTATGGAAGATGCAAATGGAAGACTATCTTTATCAGAAGGATTTATGGAAGTTGTTGGAAGGCAAAGCCAAGAATTAGGGATCTATGTCAAATGATGAATGGGATCTTTTGGACAGAAAGGCACTTGGAAGCATTTGATTATGTCTAGCACCATCAATGGCATTTAATATTACAAAAGAAAAGATGATAGAAGAATTGATGAAAACCCTAGCGACACTATATGAAAATCTCTCCACTTCAAATAAGGTATTTCTCATGAAGAATTTATTTAATATGAAGATGGAAAAAGGTGGATCTATTATAGATCATTTAAATAAGTTTAATACTATTACTGGTCAATTATCTTCTGTGGGTATCAATTTTGAAGAAGAAATTAGGGCTCTCTTGATTTTGTGTTCTTTTCCTAAAAGCTGGAATGGCTTGGTAATGGTTGTGAGTAATTATGTTCCTGGATCTAGTACCCTAAAATATGATGATGTGATCAGTGTTATTTTGAGTGAGGAAACTCTTATGAAAACCTCAAGTGGATCTACATCAAGAAGTGCTTTGAATGCACAAAGCAGGGCTAGAACGACTGAGAGAGGAAGTAATTCAGGAAATCATAGGAAATCAAGAGAAAATTCAAAGGGGAGGAGGTGTCTATCGAGAGGACCGAATGACTACTGGTACTATGGGAAACCAAGGCACAAAAAGAAAGATTGCTAGAATCAAAAGAAAAATGAAGGAGATAAATCAGATGGAGACAAGGAGGCAAATCTAATAAAAAATCCGAATAGGATGCTTTTCTTTTGTCTTTAGAAAGTGTCGATGATTCATGGGTTGTAGATTCAGGTGCTTCATTTCATGCTACACCTCATAAAGGTTATTTCATTGATTATGTCCAAGGGGATTTTGGGCTTATTTATTTGGGGGATAATGAACCCTGTTAGATTGTTGGAAAGGGAAAAATTAAGATTAAGTTGTAGAATGTGAATCATTGGCTACTACATGAGGTAAGACATGTTCCAAGGCTGAGTAGGAATTTAATTTCAATAGGAAAACTTGGTGATGAGGGTTGTGTAGTTACTTTCAATGATAAAAATTGAAAGGTTTCAAAAGCTACCCTTGTAGTAGAAAAAGGTATGAAAGTAGGCACCTTATATCTTTATATAGGTCATATTGTTCCTTCTACTTTAATTGTTTTACAGAAAAATAATGTTCAGGAACAATTGCTGTAGTTGAGCAGGGAGAACAAATAGTTTCTATAGATTCTGATACAACACTGTGGCACAATAGACTTGGGTACATGAGTGAGAAAGGTATGAAAATACTTCATTCAAAGAAAGTTTTACCAGTTCTAAAATGTGTTAATATGGATTTTTGTGAAAGTTGTATGTATGGAAAACAAAAGAAAGTGTGTTTTGCAAAGATTGGGAAGGAAAATAAAAAGGAGAAATTAGAGGTTGTGCATACTGATGTATGGGGATGGGCTCATGTATCTTCCCTTGGTGGCTCTCATTACTATGTTACATTTATTGATGATGCAACTAGAAAAGTATGGGTTTATTTCTTTAGATAGAAATCTGATGTATTTCAAACTTTTAAGAAATGGAAATGCTTGGTTGAAAATGAGACTGGTAAAAAAATTAAAATGTCTGAGATCTAATAATGTTGGTGAGTATTGCAGTCATGAATTTGAATATTATTGCTCCACTAATGGTATTCATAGCTAGAAAATTGTTCCAAGGAATCCATAGGAAAATGGAGTGGCTAAACACATGAATATGACTATAATGGAACATGCAAGGAGCATGATGTTGCATGCAAGGTTGCCTTACACATGTGTGCAGAGGCTATCAGTACTACTATAAATTTGATTAATAGAGGTCCCTCTACTCCTTTGGGTTGTGGTATTCCGCAAGAGGCATGGACTAATAAGATGAGTTATTCTTTTCTCAAAACCTTTAGTCGTGAAGCATTTGCTCAAATAGATTTTGAAAATAGAACCAAGCTAGAAGCTAATTCAATGAAATGCGTAGTTGTTGGATATGGCATTAATGAGTTTGGTTATAGGTTTTTACATTTTGAAAATCAAAAAATTGTAAGAAGTAGGGATGTCATATTCAATGAGAAAGTGGTGTACAAAGATCTGTTGCAGCAACATACAAAGAAAGAAGATGATTATGTACTATTGGAGGATACTCCAAAAGAAAATGTTCTAGCCATTCCTCATGATGTGCAACAATCACAACAATAGATACCACACACACTGGTGAATGTTAGATGGTCAAAAAGGCAAATTAAACCTTGAGACAAATTTTCTCCCTCTTTGTATTCTATTTTACTTACTGATGCTGGTGAATATAAAAGTTATGATGAAGCTATGCAGGTTGATACTAAGATTCAGTGGGTGTCCGCAATGAAAGATGAAATGGACTCTTTGCTGAAGAATAAGACATGGAATTTGTGCAAGTTGCTTGCACGTAAAAAGGCTTTACAAAGTAATTTTGTTTATAGGTTAAAACAAAAGGATGGAGGTAAGAAAATATTTAAAGCTAGGCTAGCTGTAAAAGGATTTGCATAGAAAAAGGGAATTGATTCAGATGAGATATTTTCTCATGTTGTTAAAATGACTTCTATCCATATTGTTTTAAATCTAGTGGCTACTGAAGATTTTCATTTAGAGTAGTTGGATGTTAAAATAGCCTTCCTTCATGGTGATTTGGATGGAGAGATATATATGGCTCAGCCATAGGGATTTACAGTCAAAGGTAAGGAGAACTTAGTGTGTAAATTGGAGAAAAGTTTATATGGCTTGAAGCAAGCACCTCCATAATGGTATCTAAAATTTGACAGTTTTATGCATGGGCATGGTTATATTAGGTGTCATTTAGATTAGTGTGTCTACTTTAAGAGGTTGGATGATTATAGCTACATTATTTTATGTTTATATGTTGATGATATGCTTGTAGTTGGGTCTAACATGGATCACATTAAGGGGCTAAAAAGCCAATTAGCACATGCATTTTCTATGAAGGATTTGGGGACAGCAAAACAAATCTTTGGTATGAAGATTTGTAGAGATAGGAAAAATAGAACATTGATGCTATCTTAGGCTAATTATGTTGAGAAGCTGTTGCAATGTTTCTCTATGGAGAATATTAAAGCTGTCAACACACCTTTACTTGGTCATTTGAAATTGACTAAGGAGATGTTTCCTAAAACACAAGAAGAGGAGAATAAGATATCCAAGGTACCCTATGATTTAGCAATAGGAAGCTTCATGTATGCTATCATATAGACTAGGCTAGATATTGCACATGCAGTGGAATTTGTTAGTATGCATATGAGTCATCCATTAATTGAGCATTGGAATGCAGTCAAATGGATTCTTAGATATTTGAGAGGAACATCCAATAAGTTTTTACACTTTGGGGGCTTTACTATTGATTTACAGGGCTATGTTGACTCATATTTAGTAGAGGATATTGATACCAGGTAGATTGCTATAGGTTGCATCTGTACTGTTGGTCAGGCAGCTGTGAGCTGGGTTCTAGGTTACAAAAGGTTAATGCTTTATCCACTACAGAGGCAAAGTATGTAGCTCCTATAGAGGTAGCCAAGGAGATGAAATGGCTTTAGTTCTTCTTGTAAGAATTGGGACATCCTTAGAATGATAATTATATGTTCACAAATAGTCAAAGTGTCATTCATCTTGCAAAGAATTCAGCTCTGCATTCAAAGACCAAACACATATAGTTGTAGTACCATTTCATTCAGCCAATTTTGGAGGATGGATAGTTAAAGCTAGAGAAGATACATACCACTAACAATCCAACAGATATGTTGAAAAAGGTAGTAACAAGGGAGAAGTTGAAATCCTCTTCAACTTTAGTTGGTCTTCTAGAGTAAATATGAATAAAATAATAGTAGAGTATAGGGTGGTTTGATCTAGTGGGAGCCCCATGTGGTAGCGGTATTGCTATAGAATCAGTCTCCAAGTGGGAGATTGTTTTTTAATGTGAAGCTTGATCAGTCCTCAAATTGGAGATTGTTAAATTGTGGTGACTAATCAGGAAAGTATTGTACATACTTGATAACCTCTTTGGGGTTTGGGGCATCACCCCGAATTTTTTTTTCCCTATTTTAATGGGATTTTGAGCTGACATGTAATTATTAATTATAACCCTAAAGTGGTTAAAATACTTGTATAAAAGGGGTTAGGGTTAGGGGTTATTTCATAAGGTGTGATGTGAAATTGGTTCTTGTGGCAATATTGAGCTATAAGGGATTACAGATTGTAATCGGGTTGTAATCACTGGATCATAAAAATATTGGACTTGCTATTTGGTGGATGTAGCCTAGCAATTAGGTGAACCACATTAAATCTTGGTGCCTTGTGTTCTTTTCTATGTGATCTATTATTTTCTGTTATTGGTTATATTTGCACGTAATTGTTATTTCTTTCTGTGGTTTAATCCTAATAGGATTTTCATTTAACAAGCTAAGTACTTGAAAGACTTCTTGAAAAGGTTTGGATTAGAAATTTGTAATCTTGTTAGTAAACCTATGATAATTGATCAAAATTTATCCAGCAAAGATGAGACACCTACAGTAGATCATAAGAAGTATAGATCCATAATTGGAGGCTTGCAATATCTTACTCAAACTAGACTAGATATAGAAAATGTAGTTGGGATTATAGCTAAATTTCAAGCTAATCATAAGGGATTTCATTTTACAACAGTAAAGAGAATATTCAAATATTTGAAAGGAATGTCTAACTATGGAATTTGGTATGATAGATCGAGTGATTTCACTCTTTTTGTGTATATTGATGTGGATTGGGCAGGAAATATGAATGACAAAAAGAGTACCAATGCAAGAACATTTTTTTCTTGGAGGATTTCTTGGCTAAGAAAGAAGTGAGATTATACTATGCAAAGTACAATTGAGGTAGAGTGATGTAGGAGCATCTTGGGTGTAAGAGAAATCTTGCATCACCCAAAAATATTTTATTTTCAATCTTTTCTATTTTAATAATGACTACTAGACAAGGTGGTTACAATGAATGGGAACTTGCTATTTTAGTAAGTTTCTCATACAAGCTTGGAATGTTTTCATTTTCTACATGAAGGTTCATTTTGGAATTATAAGCTTACCATAAAAATCTCATTGCTCTAGGTTAAGTATCGAAGAAGTTATTGTGGATTTTTGATGGAAAATTTTGTAGAAAAATCTTTAGGCTCACCATTAGAGGCCTTAAAGTGCTTGACTGAGGTTAGAAAATTCAACAAAAGGGCACAAGTGTAGTTTCAATCTTGTAGATCATGAGTTTTCGTTTCTAAAATGTGGCTATAATGGCCAATTAGAGAAACAATTCAAGAGTTATGGGCTTCCAAAGTTTGGCTGTCAAAATATCTAAAATAATTTATCAAAAATGTATTTAGCTTACTCTATATGTATTTTTAGGATCTATCGGCCCTAGGTATTAAGTTTGAGCATCTAGAACCTTCCTAGACAACATAAAATTGCCTATTTAAGAAAGGCCTAAACATTGTCTAGGGCAGCTTTGGGTGGTAGTTCATAGCTTAGTCTTGCAAATTACTGTAATGAAGGTGCCCATGTGGGTTAGCATATTGCACTTGTGAATTTTGTAATTTTGCATTTGCAGTGCAAATAAGAAGCCCATATTTTGTTCTTTCATTTGTTGTTATTTCTTTGTTTCTATTATGAGTTTATGGTATTAAGGGGAGCACCCTTCATCAAGTGGTATCATAGCTAGGTTTTGATCATGAGACCTATGGTTTATGGGCCAATCCTCCACTATGCTTCTCCTTGATGAGATTCTCTCTCAGTGAGCTTTTAGGAATGGATAACTAGCTTTCTTTGAACAAAATATTGTCCTGTATCATGAAATCCAACCACTTTGTCGTATCAAGTGTAACAAGTTCTATACAAGCCTTCCATACTTCACCAAACTTAGGATCATATGCATACAATATAATGAGTTCCTTGAACCCATCCACCTCTATCTATATTTTTGTCAGCAAAATTTGTCTTCTACTAAGAGCATCTACAACTTTGTTAGACTTTCCACTCATGTGTTTCAAAATGAATGACCTCTACAAAACTTCAACCCACTTCAAATGTGTTTGGTTCAATTTTCCTTGACTATTTAAATATTAAAAAGATTGATGATTAGTATAAAAAACAAACTCCTTAGGATGAAGATAGTGTCTCCACTTCTTTAATGCTTGAATCATAGTGTAAAATTCTTGATCATAAACAAAATATTTTATTTTGGTATCATTTGATTCCTTAGTAAAGCAAGCAATAGGGCTACCTTCTTAGCTCATAGCAGCTCCTATTGTAGCCTACTTGAAACAACTTGTTAAAAACATGAAATACTAAAATAGACTGCTAAGTAACTTTCTATTTCAACATATTAAAATTTTTATCTACTCATACAGTCCACTTAAATTCTTTCTTATCCCCTCTCATTATTTTAGTCAAGGGACCACAAATACTATTAAAACCCCTTATGAACTTTCTATAAAAACTAGGAACTCCATGAAAAGATCTTACCTTTGTCACATTCTTTGGAGTAGGCTATTCAAGGATAGCCTTCACTTTCTCTGAGTCTATTTTTAGACCTTCTGATAAAACTACAAATCCAAAGTACAATAACTTCTTTACAAAACAACATGTCTTCAAGTTTATAAGAAACTTTTCTTTCTTCAACTTATAAAACACCTTGCAAATATGTATCAAATGCTCCTCCAATGTCTTACTAAAGATCAAAATATCATCTAGGTAAATAATGACAAACTTACCAAAAAATTCCTTGAGTACCTCATTCATGAGACTGATCAAAGTGCTTGGTGCATTGGTTAGCCCAAAAGACATGGCTAACCAATCATATAGTCCTTCTTTGGTCTTGAAAGTAGTCTTCCATTCATGGCCTTCTCTGATATGAATCTGATGGTACCCACTCTTTAGATCTATCTTTGTGAAATACTCAGCTCTACTCAAACTGTGCATGATATCATCCATCCTTGGCAATGGAAATCTATACTTGATTTTGATCTTGTTGATAGCATGAGAATCTATGCATGTCCTCCATTCTCCATTCTTCTTTAATGCTAATACTACTAGTACAACACATAGACTAAGCCTCTCTCAAATCAACCCCTTCTACAACAACTCACGAGCTTGTCTGTTCAACTCTTCACTTTTTGTTGGTGTCATTCTATGCACTACCTTCTTTGGTAAACTAGCTCATGGAACCAAATCCATCTAGTGACTAATCTTCCTCATTGGGGGAACTCCCTTAGGTACATTATCTAATACAATATTAGAAAACTCTCCCAACATATCTAAAAATTTTGCAAGTACCTTCTCTACTTCTTCTTTACTATCTTTTGAAGTTATAGAAAAGCACATATGCTCATGCTTCATACCTTTGAGAAAATATTTTCCATCAACAAAACATATTCTGGCAACACTACATACCTTTTCTTCTATCTTCTTCAATGACTTCAAATTATGTTTCACAACATCATTGGTCAGAATGTATGTATTTTCTCACCCATGGTGTGCAACATGTCTGTCAAATTTCCATGGCCTACCTAAAAACATATGACATATTTCCATATGTATGATGTCATATAGTACCTCATCCTGGTATCTTCCAATCTTGAACTTCACTAAGCACTACTCATTAACCATGACCTTGTCATCATCTTGGACCCAAGCAATACAATATGGATGTAGGTGTTTCTGTCTCTTCATCTTCAACTTGGTGGCCATCATTTTTGACACTAGATTGTTAGTACTTCCTCCATCAATGATCACATCACAACACTTATCTTCACATCTACACCTTGTGCAAAACAATCTCCTTCTTTGATCATGTGCATTTTAACCACTCAACAAGACACTTCTATTAACTAGGACTTGTCCTCATTCAACATCTTTAGAATGTGATGATCTGGCATCTTCATCAACATATACAACTCTGACCTAGCCTTCTATTCTTTGATTTTTCCTTTCTTCTATTGGGTACATTCAAATTCTATATGCCTTTCTTCTCTGCAGTGAAAACATTTCCCATGGAAGCCTCATCTTCCAAGTCCTTGTCCTTTGCCTCTTCCTCTCTAATCTCTATTGTTCTGATCATGGAAACAATTGGAATTATTTCCCCTTTGGTTTTGACTCCTACTTCTATCCTCATCCTTTTTCTTCTAATCATCATTATGGCCACCATAAGATCATCCATTAGATCTTCCCCCACAACCTTTACCACTATTCTTGTTGTCAAACTTCTTGTTTAGGTTCTCCTCCTCAATATTGTTCATTAGAACCAAGCTCAACTCATCTTGAATACCTAGCCTTAACCCATTAAGATAATGGTTCACATTCTCCTAATCAACTTCTACATGGTTGGTTCTAATGAGAACTTAGTAGAACTCCTTAGTATCCTCTTGAACAGATTTCCTTGCTTGCTTCAACCCTTGCATTTTCTTCAACATATCAAGATTATAATCCACAGGAATGAATTGTCACTTTAGTTTAGCTATCATCTATTCCCATCTAGTGATTTTGTCCTTTCCCTTTCTATTTCTCTCCAAATGAACCTCCTACCACTAGATCTTTGCAGGTCTATTTAGTTTTGACTTTGCAAACTTGACCCTATCAGGATCCTCAATATCTTCATACTCAAAGTACTCCTCCAGTTCATTGATCCAATCAACCAACTCGTCTAGATTAAGATTTCCCAAAAATGTCAAAAATTAAAACTTAGGTCTTTTTTCAATCTTGGAGATACCCCTAAAAAGAATCTTTGCCTCTAGGGTTAGAACTATCTCTACTTCAACATTTTTGTCTACTTTGTCCTCATCCTCACTTTCATCTCTTATAAAAAGATTTATTCCTCTACGCATTTGTTCTTCCAATATTTACATTTTTCATTGGAGGGATCATAAACCCTTAGGTGTAACACTTATAGTTCTTCTGACATGCTCTCTTCATGGAGGCATTTTCATGCTTCTATTGAAACTCTAGTGCAAACTACCTCATAATCAATGATCTATCTACACATTCAGCCCAAACCACAGTCCTAGTGTGAACTACCTCACAATAAGTGATTTGTCCACACACTCAAGAAATCTAAATCTGATACCACTTGATGAAGGTTTCTCCCCTTAATACCATTAACTCATAACAAAAACAAAGAAACAACAACAAATATGAGAAAAAAATATGGACTTCTTATATGGCCTTCAACATAGAGTATGTTGTAGCGACAAATAATTGTAATAAAGTTATGTGGATGAAACAAATATTTAAGGATATCATAATTGAGTTTGAAGAACCTGTTATCATTTACTATGACATCACAAGTTTAATGAGTATGTCTAAGAGTCCTATATTTCATTCTAAGAGTAAGCATATATCTATTAAGTACCACATGTTGAGAGAGAAACAAATACAAAATAATATTAGATTGGAGTATGTGACTACTAAAGATCAGATTGTAGACATGTTTATGAAACTTTTTCCTAATGATACATTTGAGTACTTGAGAGGTATGCTTGGGGTTATAACCCTACCTACTTCTGAGTAGATGATGTAGTAAGTGCATCAATTCAGTGGTGTAGAGCACTATTGTTAGACTAGACTAAATGATGATGCTTCCTATATGGGGGAGTATCGATGATGAGCTGAGTCATTGATGAAAATTGGTATTTTATTTTGAATAGTGTCTTTGGACACTCAAGTTGGTTGAAGAATTGGAATAGTGTATTAATAATTGGTATTTTGTAAAATTGAGACCTTTGACATTGATGTCAATGGGGGAGAATATCCATGAAAACTATCTCCTAACCAAAGGGGGAGAAAAACTTCGAAAGTAAAGAACTTGGGAGAGATATCTCCTTAGAGAGATTTAGAAATATTCATGTGAGGAAACAGGAGATATGCTCCTATACCTAGTGTGTTGAGAATTTTTTAGCATGTGAAAAACTAATGTTGATCCTAGTTGAATGCAGAGGATTTCAACTTTGGTTAATGAAGATGATTTTAGAAGATGACAATAGTAGGTGCAAAGTACTATTTTGGTATTCTCGAAACTTAGATTTTTTTTTCATCTATGTTTCCATCAATTCCAAAGGGGAATATTGTTAGCATGAATGTTGATGATACTAATTTAGGAGAGTATCTTAAGCATTGGAGAGTATTGATATGTTGCATTCATGACTATGTTTTTCATTGATGTCAACATAGTATGGTTTTTGTAAAGACTAGATGAGTAGCAGATAGAGATCTTGGTCCAATGGATAATGGTTTGATTATTTGGTGATGCACAATTATGGGCATGTTTAGTATAGTGTCCTAATGATGTGGTTTAATGCACAAAGTCTAAGTCCAAGACATATGGAAGTTGTACCTAATTTATAGAGAGCGATTCAAAGATAGAGCATACTAGAAAGAAGTTCCTGATGTTTGTTTTCTTTCTTACATTTGAGATGTAGTGAGAAGATGTGTAGTCAGGTAGTGACAAAGGATAGTCTATTGGTAACATCAGCAAGTGTGCAAGGCCTAATATTGCACATGTGAAGTTTTGTATAGACTATGAGCCGATAGTGCTATTGTAATTGTAGTTAATTAATTATCTTATCATAATTAATTGGGAAATCTTGAAGGATGACTCAAGGAATTATTTTGTAGATATGGTATAAAGTAAAGATGTTTTCCTTGATTATAATGTGTGGTTATCATTTTATGAAGTTAGAAATGAGAAAATGAGAAGAGGGTTTGAGAAATGAGTGTAAGCGATGCAAGGGATTATTGGATGTGATATTTATGATTTGATTACAAGATCAAAGGGAGCAGAAGTCTAGTTGACAAGATAGAGAAAGAGGAAGGAAGTACATTAAAATCTACTAATCTATAAGAAGTAATATAGAGAACATTTTGATAATGGGTTCATTAGTCCTTCCTTTGAAGCTATTTGGACAATGGGTCCAGATATCTTCCACAACTCCTAAGAGGGATTCAAAGTCTCCTAATAGGGACTCATATGTACTAAATGTTGTTATAGACTCCTAATAGGGTCAATCCTCTTACAAGAAATATTTATATTTGTACATCACCTTGTGGGTACCATCCCCATCGATGTTTCCCTCTCATCAAGGGTTTCCCTAGTCAACATATCTCATGTTTTTGTATATGAGTATATTGTTATAGTTTTTTATTATATTACTCATAACATTAAAATTTAATAAAGTTGATAATTGTGATATTAGTTGAATAATTTATTGACCTCCTCGACCCCCCACCCCGCCAAGTTATATTAGTGGACTATATATTCTAACAAGGTGGGGTATCCTGAGGAAGAGGGGAAAGTAGATTGGAGAAGAACTTTACATTCTCATTTTTTATATCCTTACATCAGAAATCAAATTTTCTAGATGGTCATGAATTGTAAATATTCTCTTGTTAGCCTTCTTTTGTATGGAAGATGAGTGAAAAAACTTAGTATTTTGATCCCCTTGAAATAAATAAAAATTTATTTATTTCCTAAAAATCTAATTTATCCTCATCCTAAGAAGTTCTAGACTCTTCTAGAAAGTCTTTATCCTCATCCTAGGAAGTTCTAGACTATTTTAGAAAGTCTTTATCCTCATCCAAAGTCTAGACTCTTCTAGAAGATGTCTTTAAACCTAATCCTAATCCCCTCCTAACATTTTCACATTCTCTAAACATGGGTTTAGACTTACTAACCCAAGCCAAAGTTAACAAATATCTCCTCCTTCACCCACCCTCATTAAATGCCATCCACTTGCCTATCCCTAAGCTAATCCTAAACCATCCAATCCATCCTCTAATCATTTGCACAATCCTAAGCAAGCTTAAAACCTTCCTAATCTAGCCCAATTCAAAATTCCTCTCATCTCCTTCAAAATATCCCAACCATAAAACTTAATGAAGCCCAGTAGGCCATAAATGACTCTTCCAAGGCCTTTTATTGCTCTTACAAGCCATTATGAGGGTCTTTATGAAGATTTTATCCCTTGAGTCTCCTTTGTTGACTCATCCTTACCCTTTCCTCCATCCTCTCACCCTGTGACATGTGTCACTCCCTGATTGGCTGTAAGGAAGCACAATCCATGTGCTCTCCTCTCATGCAATCTGAGCCCTCCATGAGCTTTTTCCCATCCTTGCATCTTAGCCCTCAATCCCTCAAGCCTCTTGCCTATAAATTGGATCCTTCCCCTTTGCAAGACAACAAAATCCATGAAGTAAAGTCATAATGCCATTTTAGGAAGCCATTTTACATCAAAACCATACACTCACACCCAAATTCCAACTCCATTTGAAGCCCTTTTTGAAGCATAAGCTTGAGCATACATCCTATCTATTTAGACAAAGCCACTCAACAAGAGAGCTTCTTATTGAGAGAGCCCATTAATGGCTCATATTCTTAATTGAGAGCTCATCTTAGTCTATCTTGAAGTTTATGAATTTTTTTTAGTTTGTAGAAGCTTTATTTAAATTTGGTTTCTATTAGCATACTAACATTTCTCATATACATTTTGGCATGCCTAGTGGGAGCTTGCATGGGTCATCTTCATTAGCTTTTTTAGTCAGGTTTTGTATGTCATTTGCTAATTTTGGCTAATTTTACTTGTTTTTTGGATTTGTAGGATTGTATAAATTGGTTTTTGTAGGTCCACATGAGCATGAAGAAGACAAAGGAACTCATAGTCTATCTCATAGTGTTTGCAGATTTTTCAAGCTTATAGGTGGACAAAGCACTTGAAATTCTTCTTCCTCTTCTTGTCTATATTCTTCTTATTCCATCTACTTATTCTTCTTCTTGTGGGAGATCTTGGCCATTTTTTTTAAGGAAAAAAAATTATACACACATCTTTTTAGTGCTTAAAATGAACCCCCAAATCATACTTAAATCTATTAAAAACTAAAAATTGGCAAAAAAAAAAGCCTTTTAACAAGTGAAACTAAACCAATCCAATCATTTGCATCCTTGCAACATCAAGGTTTTAGATGCATTCATGCAAAGTTAGGAACACTTCATTTTTGGAAATTTAAAAAGAACTTCAAGTTTCCATTTCAAAAGGTTCAAAATCAACACTAAGTGCACACTAAAATCTAAATCAAACTCAAAGCATCAATCAAGGATAAAATGAAACTCATTTGCAAATGTTTTAAAGTTCTTTTAAAAATCTCATGAAAACTAAGAGTCCTAAATGGTTGCCAAAATTGTCCTAAAAAGCTTTGTTATTTGTTCCAAACAAATGTCTTATTGCAAAATCTTGAATGTTTCAATTTTTCATGCATCAAAACAATCTAGGAATATCATTTTTGGGCTTAAAACATGCAAACTAGAACACAAAATCTTGAATGAAAAGCAAAGTCCAAAGAGTCATTTTCACTTTTGAGTCCAAAAAAATCTTGAATGATCTAAGGTTAAAACAAAGCACTTCAAATTTTTTAAACCAACACACAAAATCTCAATCTTGAATGCTCAAAGAAAAAAGAAAAAAAACTTGAATGTTTAATCACTTGTCTTTGAATGCATGTTGCTAAAATCACTCTTGAGTGCCATGGATGAAAATCAAGTTTGTTTTTTTATGAATGCATGATTAAAACAACAAATCCAATCTTGAATGCAAAAGGTCAATTAATCATTACAATATCTCACACTTCATCTTTTGGGGCATAAAAATAATCTACATTCTAGGAACTTCCTAAATTATAAAAATAAAATAAAGACGCTTTAAGTGAGTTTGTAGGCTGACTTTCCCTCTTTAATCACCCATCAATTTAACCATTGGTTGCAATCTCAGTGCCATCTATGGGGATGGGTCCACCTAAGAGGGCGTTAAGTGCTCCACAAAGATCAAATGTCACTTACTTGTGTTTTAATTAGTTTTTCTAACTTAGAAAATTCCTTAAATGCACATTAGGATCACTAACACTTTATTTGGACATTAAAATTGAACAACTCTTGACGTGGAGGGCCTTTGGGCATGTGCTTGAAATAGAGTTTTACACATCTTTCTTTTTGGGCTTAAAATAAACTCACACTCAATCTTGAATGCCTTAAAGGAAATTAATCGATACTTGACGTGGAGGGCCTCCGGGTGCGCGGGTTTACTTTCTTGTTGACCCTAACTCTTCTTCTTGTTTGCATTCTTTGATCGATTTTACTTTTGTTAACGCTTCAAGTTGGAATTGAATATTTGCATCTTAAACATGAGTGCTTGCAAAGTCTAGATCAGCACACATAAGAGTCAGTTGGAAAAGGAGCAAGCGTGTTTTTTAGCCCAAGGTCATCCAAGTCTTCTCTCCAGTTGTCATCTTTTGAGGCCATCTTGGGTGCATAAGATTGGGATCCAGAACCTTGTTTCTCTTTTTAGGAGGTCTGTTTGGGGATTTCATCACCCCTTGGGACGACCTCAACTCTAGTGTTCTGGTAGAGTATAAAAATTGGGAGTTGAATCCAAAGACACCTCTCTTAGAATCAAGATTTTGTCACTCGGGCTAAGCCTCAAGGAACTTTATACCCTTGAGAAGTGAAAGAGGAGAAGTGGGTTACCGCTCCTCTCGGCTGTGTGACATCTTTTTGGTTTCATCTACAGATTTGGGCCTCACGTACCTTGGGTATATCGAGGACTTCCTAGCTAAACCAACTGTCATCCTTGTAGACAACCATCTAAGATGTTAATGTGTTTGAAGTGACTGATCGAAACATTTGTAGAACATACACACTCCTTGGCGCAAGTATCACATTTTGAGAATCAAAAAAATTCTATTTGGTTGTTCCTATCTATTTCTTGATTTGTTATTTGTTGAATGAATGTTTTCCAAACTTTGTCAATCTTAGCTTAGGGAACACTTAGCGTAGTCACTGCTTGTTCCAGAAGTTGAACGAGTTGAAGAAAAACAACCAAAATCTCTCTAAGCCAAGAACATTCAAGAATTCATGTCAGAACAACCCAAACCCAAATAGAAGTTTCACAAAGCCAAACTCAAGCCATCTCAAGCATACCAAGAACTTTCAGCCAAGAGAAAGGAACTAACACCAAGTCCTCAAATTTTCAAACTCCACAAAGCAGAGGAAAAAGCTACTGACGAAGCCCTTCAAGACACTTGGTTAGATCGCACCATCCAATTTAACCAACATCCAGGAGTTAACAATGCTTATGCCTTACCAACTAGGCATGATTTCTATGATTAGACCCCCTTGTTTCTCCACATCTTGCATAAGCTTCACTTTTGCATTAGAGTCATCTTTGTAGGAAAGCCAACCATCTTTAGTCTTCCCCTTAAGCATTTTAGCTCATCCATCTCATTTAGAATCAAACCATCTAGCCAGCAATCAAAATCTTCACACCCAAGCCTTCAAAATTGTTGTCACCTTGCCAAAAGTTTGCCATTCCTAACATCTTCCAAATCCACCAATCTCACCTAGGTTATCCCTTTGACAGAGCTTTGTCTAGGGTAATTTGGCTTTGTCACTTGTTATCCCTCATCACCTTGAGCTAAAGGTTGGGATCCACAAGTGGTCAATCTCATGTTCTTCCTAAAGGATCATCAGTCTATCCTTAAGTTGACACAATCACCACCAAGCTTGCACATAGGAAAGCAAACCTTTCATAATTTGGCAACATATCTTTGAAGTTAGAATCCTCAACCCAATCCTCTTTAGGTTTTGTCATACAACTTTGCCTCAACCTAGGAAATCATTTGCATAGAAAAGCCTTCCTCTTTTGCCGCCATCAGCATTGTTGCATCTCATCCCTAGGGAACATTCTGCATTTTCATGACACGCGTCACTCGCTTAGGCAAGAAGAAGAAGGAAACAATGGAGCCCTATCATTTGAATCCAACAACATCCCTCCCCTTGAGCACTCAACCATCCTTCAGCCCAGAGAATGCTATACCATCACCTACTGACATTGAAGCTTTCATGAACCAACCAGGAAATGTAGTATTGGTGAACGCCATTATAGACAAAAATAAAGAAACAATCATGGCTAACTTTTGAAGGGACAACATTGGAGCCTTCAAGTTTGGAAGACCTCCCCCTTTATCAGATCCATCTCACCCCTTGTTTGAGCAACTCCTAGCACCCATAGGCTCTTATTATTCGAATTATCCTCAATATGTGCCAAAAGAAGAGCCTCAACCCACCCCATATGATCCAACAGACCCAAACATACTAGCCTCCACTCAAGTTGAAATCTCCCTTCCACAAGCCAATCCAGCCACCACCACTCCAACATTGGTCCATACCACTCCATCCCAAACCCCCTTTGCCAAAAACACCTCACCATTCACTCCCTTCACTGTTGATGTTGCTGCTCTCCAACCCAGCCTTCCAAATCCACCCATCTCCCAAATCAGTGCTAGCATCTTTGGCCAACCTCAACAATATACAACAGGGATGCCACCCATGGGGCCAAGTAATTAACCCTTCATCACCCCTAGCTTGTTTACCTCAGCTCAGAACACAATTCCATCATTTCCACTAGGTCCTTGGAGCTCAGTGCCATTAGCCACAAATCCACAAGCTACTACCCTCACTCCATAAAGCTATCAAACCCCACTAGCTACTACCAATGTTCTGCCCAGCTCTCAAGTGACCCAAGCTACTGCCACCACTCTACCAAGCTTTCAATTCCCACCATCTCCACCACCAACTAATCCATCACTCCTATTACCAACTATTTTTCTATGCCACTTCTAGGAGGAAATCCACCACCACCAACTACCAATTACTTGGCATCTTTTTCCATACAAACACCTTCCCAAATGGGGGCACAACCCACATATATTGGTCAAACTCCTCAAATCCAAAGTCAAGTTCCAAAAGCTCCCCAATCCTTTCCCCAAGCTTCACACCCATATTATACCTTACCTCCACAAAGAAATCCATTTATCCCATAGCCAACTTATGTTCCTCAATCCCAACCTCAAATCCAATATCAGCAGCAAGCCTGGTAACATATGCAGCAATATGTGCCACCTCCACCTTTACAATCCATCATCCACCATTCAATTGCCCTAGCCATGTACAATCCCTAGTAGCCCATACCTCAAAGCCATCCATATTCCATTGCCCCATCTAGCACATACCTACCTTAGGGCACTCCTACATTGGGGGCACCCCATATGTCACCCATTAATTTAGAATAGGAAGCCATGAAAATAGCTTTGAAGAACATCCAAGAGGGAAATGATCAAAAAACCTTCAAGTTTGAGAATGTGTTTCCTTACCCATTTGACAGAGCCATTACCATGACACCATTTCCCAAGCATTTTGAGACACCCAAATTTGACAAATTCAGAGGAAAAGGAGACCCTGTCACACATATCAAAGAATTTTACATGCACTGCCAAGAAGTGGCATACAATGATGTCTTCCTCTTGCATCTCTTTCCCAAAAGCTTGGCCAGACCAGCTCTAGAATAGTTTTATAGAATCCCCTATGGCACAATTAAAAATTTTTCTGAATTGTCTGAGGCATTTGTAGCCCAATATGCCCATCTTGTTGAAATAGAGCTATCAGTAGTTGATCTTGTCCACACTAAGCAAAAGGTGGAGAAAGCCTTCCTAAATATCTACAAAGATGGCAAACCCTTACCACCTACATATCTTGTACCTTGCCAAAGCGCCATTTGATGAAAATGTTTATTGATAATGCCCATCCCAACTTGGTTCACCACATGACCATGAATTTTTTGCAGACCTACAAAGATATCAAAGAGAAAGGAATGATCCTTGAGCAAGGACTCATTAAAGATGGTGTGGTAAAGATTTACAAGGAAGCCAACCAAAATAAATCACATTCCAATGACAAATCTAGATATTGGAACAAAAACAAGCATGTTACAAGGGATGGCGTCACTAACACCAAACATGTGAATATTGTTGGTCCTTCTCACAACTAGTCTAACCCACCATATCAACCAAACAATCAACAAGCTATCAACTACCAACAATAGAATAACCAAAGCTATCAAAACCATAATCCAAGAGCCAACTTCGAAGGGTCTAGCAATCAAGCTAATGCCATCAATGTAGCTGCAGGGCAAAAGTCCATATTCCAACCTACACCTAGAAATTATACACCCCTTGGTGAACCTTTGGATGTCATTTTTGAAAAATTAGTCAAGGAAAACCTCATCAAATTTCCTCCTACCCAGCAAATTGACCCAAGCCAATCCAAAGCTGCATGGTACAAAGACAATGAGTACTGCAAATTTCATAGGGTAAAAGGTCACACTACCCTCAGATGCATGAAACTGAAAGATTATGTGCAGGACCTCATTGATCACAAAGAAATCATCATCGATGCCCAAACCTCTCTCAATGCAGGCTTATAGATATATCAAAATGCTTTTCCTCCTCACAACAACCAAAATCTTGGAAAAGCACCTATCTAAGCCAAACCAATAGCATGGGAAGAATAATGACCACACTTCATCCTATATAGACTATGGTAGCCTTATAGGTTTTATATCTGAGAAAGAGCCTTTTGTCAATGTTATCAATATCCAAGGACCAAACAATGAGTGTGCAGTCACCACTCGAAGAGCACAATTTAACATCGCAGGCCCACCTATTTCACCAGCACCATTAGCTTCATCAAAAAGCCAATACAATATCTTGAAAAACCTTGGGAACATGCCAGCCCAAATCTCCATTTTAGACCTTCTTCGCACCAGTCCTATGTACAAGAACATCCTTGACAGTGCTCTTATAGAGTCTCGTGTCCCTTCAGATATCAATGCTACTAATCTTTGTAATCTTGTTGGACACCTATCCTCCTCATGTGCCCTATCTTTCAAACCCACTGACATACCCGTGGTCGAGCCAGATCACACCCTTCCACTTCGCATAGCCATCATGGTATCCAATTTTTCTGTGAAAAGAGTAATGATAGATAATGGATCAGCCTTGAATATTTGCACCCTAAAATTCATAAAACAAGCTAGGTATACTGAGGTAGATATCATCAGTGAGGTTATCACCATCAAAGCTTATGACAACTTGGAAAGAACCACAGAAGGAACTATTTTGCTGCCAATCAAGGTTGGGCCAGTCATCCAAGAGATACTCTGCCATGTTATTGATCTAAACCTACCATTTAACATCCTCCTTGGTCGTCCATGGATTCATGCCATGAAAGTCGTTCCATCCACTTACCATCAGTGTGTCAAATTTCTGTATCAAGGCATTGAGGTAACCATCCATGCCGATCCAGAACCCTTTGCTTACTGCAATGTGGTTGAAGCTTCATATACAAACCATTTCCCTAGAATTGATATCAACACATCCATCGCCAACTCATCCCACACTTGTAATGACCCAGAAACCATCCTCGCCTCTACCCTGTCTACCATGAATATCAATAACAAAGGCTATGGAGAGTATAGTCTGTCGAATGCATTTGCTGTCGGGGAACTCCCACTTGATCCACATGCCCATGGATGACTGACATATCACAAAGCTAAGGAGATTCCATCTCCTCGTTACAAATAGTTTGGCCCAACAACCTTTGTATCCTCAAAAATCCCTCTTCATGAGGAGCTCACTCCAGATATCAATAATTGGTTACATAAGGATGCACCTCAAAGAATCAAGCATGCCTTGATCACTTTAGCCCAAAGTATCCCCAAGAGCATAAGCTCATCACTAACAAATGGAACTATCAAGGTGGTGGTTTAGGACAAGAAGAAAGAGGCATGCAGTGCCCCATCGATGCACACAAGTGGGAATTGAAGTTAGGTCTTGGCTTTGGCATACCCACAACTGGGGGCACCAATACAGATGGTCATGCTTTTTTGAACATTCACCGTGACCTTGTCAAAATCGAAGACATTCTTGAGGAAGTTGAAAAGAGAGCCTACGATGATATCTTAGACCAAATCTCCCTCAGAGACTCTATTCTCCAAGAACTATCCATCCACCTCATTGACCTACCACTCGCCCATCCACAACTCATAGATTTGGACCAACCAAGTGTCATAAACATTGATGAGTTCACATTAGAGGAAGCACTTCTGAGATTCATTGGAGCCGAAACTCCTCATAAGAAAACAAAGCCAGATTCTGCCTATATCTACAAGCTAGATCCCAAGGGGTATTTTGGAGAAAATTCCCAACCTAGTTCAGATACACCCAAAACTGGAACTAAGGTGAATTCGAGACTAGCTGTGGCAGCGAAGAGAACCCCTTAGCAAGAAAATCTAGAGCCACAAGTAGAACATGAAGATTTAGCATTGCCTCCTCAAGATAATCAACCAGAGGTGTCTTCTATTCTAATTGAGGATACTCGAGAAGTCAACATTGGTTCTTTAGAGATCCCCAGACTTGTTCACATTGCTGCATCCCTATCACAAGACCAAGCTAAACTCCTCTTTGAGGTCTCAAGAGAGAACATTGGCTAATTTGCATGGTCATATCAAGACATTCTAGGACTTGATCCAAAGTTTGTAGTTCATCATCTTGCAATCGATCCAAAGATCAAGCCCGTCAGACAAAAGCTTAGAAAAATGCACCCCAAGGTGGCATTACTGGTCAAAGCTGAATTAGAAAGAATGTTAGCTGCTAAGGTTATTCAACCTATTGACTACTCAGAGTGGATCTCCAACATGGTCCCCGTCACTAAACCTTCCGGTGACATAAGAATTTGCATTCATTTTAGAGATCTTAACAAAGCTTGTCCAAAAGATGATTTTCCCTTGCCCAACATAGATATGATTGTAGATCTTACAGATGGACATGAAATTTTGTCCCTCATGGATGGGTTTTCTTGGTATAATCAAATCAATATTTCAGAAGAGGATCAGCATAAGACAACATTCACTACCCCTTGGGGAACCTTTTTCTACAACGTGATGCCTTTTGGCCTAAAGAATGCTGGGGCTACCTATCAAAGAGCTATGACAGCCATTTTTCATGATCTCATCCATAGAATTTTGGAGGATTATGTGGATGATATCTTGGTCAAGTCTCATACCTTCATGGATCATCTTACTGACCTAGAGAAAGTCTTTGATAGGTTAGCCAAATATCATCTCATGCTGAATCCCAAGAAATGTGTCTTTGGGGTCACATCTGGCAAGCTTCTAGGCTTTATAGTTTCTAAACAAGGTATAGAGATTGACCCCAAGAAGGTCAAAGCTATCTTAGACATGCCTCCTCCCCAGACAATGTGATAGCTTTGTTCTCTTCACAGAAAGCTTCAATCTGTTCAACGCTTCATCTCCTAGCTTGCAGATAAGTGTACACCATTTTCACATTTACTGAAGAAGGATGAGAACTTCAAGTGGGATCCTTTATGTCAAGGAAGCTTCAACCATCTCAAGAAGTATCTCATTAATCCCCCTATCTTTGTTCCACCAGTTCTTGGTCATCCCCTAATTCTATACATATTAACAACACCTACTACTCTAGGGGCACTTCTAGCATAGCTCGATGACTACAACAAAGAAAGAGCCATCTACTACATCGGTAGTACCCTAGTTGGTTATGAACTCAATCACACTCCTATGGAAAAAGCTTGTTTGGCAGTTGTTTTCTCAACTCAAAAGCTTCGCCACTACATGCTAAGTCATACCATCCAACTAGTCTCCAAGATTGACCCTCTCAAGTATATGCTCTCCAGAATAGCACTTACAGGCCATTTGGCCAAATGGGTTATGCTCCTTAGCGAATTTGACATCTAGTATGTGGACAGAAAGGCAATCAAAGGGAAAGCTATAGTAGATCACCTAGCTGATGCACCTCTAATAGATGCTTATCCATTGATCATAGAATTTCTAGATGAGCATATTTGTCTAATTGAAGAACAACCCCCATGGAAACTTTATTTTGATGGCTCATACACATCTCATGGATCAGGGGTAGGAATATTGTTGGTCACACCTCAAGGAGATTACATTCCAAAAGCCTTCAAGCTACAATTCCCTAGCACCAACAATATAGCTGAATATGAGGCCCTCATAGTAAGATTAAAGATAGCTGCAGAATAGAACATTGTTGAGTTACAAATCTTTGGCGATTCTTAGCTCATCATCAAGCAAGCCCTAAATGAATATCAAACCAAAGATGAAAAGCTATTACCCTACAAAGAGCTAGTTGATCAGCTAACCCAACATTTTACAAGGCTTCAGTTTACACAAGTGCCTCGAATATAGAACAAAGCAAAAAATGCTATGGCTACTATAGGCTCGCTCTTGGAAATTCCCTAAGTAGCTACACAGTATGAGTTTTTAGTCGAGTAGCTCCTCATACCTGCCTATGCGAATGAGGATTCAAACTGTGTTTGTATCTTGGTTGGTCCCCAATCCCCTTGGTACCATGAGATTCACGCTTACCTTAATGATGGTATCATATCCCCTCACCTCACACATACCCAATGCCAAAACCTCATCCGAAAATCATCCCGCTATGTTATCATAGCCAATACCCTATATCATCGAGGTTATCACGATACTCTCTCTGAATGTTTAGACCAAAACAAGGTCGTGATGGTGTTAAAAGAAGTACACTCTGAACTTTGCGGTGCCTACATGAGTGATATTGTCCTAGTGTGACAAATCCTTAGAGCAGGCTACTATTGGCCTACCATTGAAGAAGACTCCTATGAATTTTTCATAAAGTGTCTCCCATGTCAGCAGCATGCAAATCTTGTGCACGCTCCAGCACAGGATCTATAGCCTATTGCACCACCTTGGCCTTTCGCTTGTTGGGGCCTTGATCTATTTGGATCTATCACACCCCTCTCATTTGATGGACATAAATGGATAATAATAGCTATAGACTATTTCACTAAGTGGGTGGAAGCAGTCCCCTTCATCTTAACTACAGGAGTTCAAGTCTCCAAGTTCATCTTATACCACATTGTTTGCTGCTTCGATATCCCATCCACCATCTTAACTGACCACGGAGGTAACTTTGAAAATCTCAACATGGAAGAATTATACACTTCCCTCTGCATCCATCATCACTTTTCTAGCCCATATTTCCCACAAGGTAATGACTAGGCAGAGGCAACTAACAAAACCCTCCTCAAAATCCTAAAGAAAGTTGTCAATGATTCCGGTGGCGATTGGCATCTACAAATAAATCTAGCCCTATGGGCCTATCAAACTTCCTTCCATACATCCACAAGCACAACTCCATACTCCCTAGTCTATGGTGCTAAAGTGGTACTACCTATAGAGGTTGAACTTCCCTCTTTGCGCATATCTTTGCAAGGGCAAATATCAGATGAAGAATACAGAGTAGCTCGACTCACCCAGCTAGATCTCTTAGACGAGAAGCGACAACAAGCCTATGATCATCTCATCATCTATCAAACTCATCTCAAAAGGAATTTCAACAAGAAGGTGCTTCCATGACACTTTTTACCAAGTGACATGGTCCTCAAAGAAAACATGAAAGTCCAAGCAAATCGAGAAAAGAAAGGCAAGTTTGAACCTACATGGCTTGGTCCTTATGTTGTCACTACATCCTTTGGCTCCGGAGCCTATCAGCTATCTACACTAGAAGGAGAACTCTTGAATGATCCTACTAAAATAATTCATCTCAAGAAGTTCTATGCTTAAAGATCCTTGGTATACCCTACTTTTGAAAAATACAAAAAAAAAAAAAAAAAAATAGTAAAGAGAAATAAGCATCCAATGGTGAAAACTTGGCAATTCAAGCGCCTTGGATAGGTACCTTGGTGAAAACCTGTTAATTTAGGTGCCTTGTGTACTAAGAATAAATCCATTATCTATCACTATCCTATCCCTCATCCATTCACCCACCATCCCATAAAACACTTTCTTGTTCCCTTGGTGTTGCAACCAAATATCCAAAATCTAATGGAGCTTGTCAATACCTCCTGTACAGCTTGTAAATCTTGTACCTCAGCTTGTAATTCTTGTACCCCAGCTTGTAAATCTTGTATCATCCCTTGTATCATAGCTTGTATATCCAAATCTTGTCCAAATCTTGTACCATATTCTAGCTTGTATCCTATCACATGCACACAAAGAATCCCATTTTCACTTAAGCTTTTTGCAAACCATCTACCTATTTTCCTATCAACTATTGTAGACATCCCACCCTTCACAAACATTTCCATCTTACAAAACCCAAACATGAACAACCTTGTACATTTGTAACATATCTTGGTTCATTAGCTTGTACATCCTCTTTAGCTTAGTACCATTGTATCTATCCAATTTTCATGTCAGATCATCCTTGCTCAACATCTTGCACACATCGCACAACCATTGGTTAGCTATCCCCATGCATCCTTTAGCTAGATCTCCTATCACCAAAGTGTTATCCTTCTTAGTTCAGCTTGCCAGATGCATCACTCATCCAGATCCACCAGCTTAGGTGCTCTCCGATAGATCCTTGTAGGATATAGCTTTCCTCATGTCTTATCTTGGTCCGTTAGTACCTCGTCCTACTCATCTCATTGGAAAATGTTTCTCTTTTGGATTTTCACTTTCTTTTGATTTGGAATCTTCCCATTTGGGTCTTGAAGTATCTTTTCCAAACAATCTTTTTGTTCCCTCCTCAAAGTTGCCATGATCTTCCATATCATGGTATACTGCGAATGGGGCAATCTGGGCGTAAGTTCTTGATCAAGTCTTTTGTTTGTTTTTCTTTTCTACTTGTGGGTTACCCAGTGTCGGTTCCACTCTTATTCTTTCGAGATTCATGTGTGATGTTGGGGCAATCCGTGCATGTTTGTTTTGAGTTAGTTCGTTAGTCCTCTAGACAGTTGGTGAAAAGGCCTTGATGTTCTTGGTAACCTTGGCAATTAACCAACAGTTCCATAGCAAATCTAGTGCTCAACTACATGGTGGTACTTCTCTTTGAAGTATCCCCCCGCTCAAAAAGCTTCAATGGTTTTCCTTCATCTCCATTATCCCCCATCCATATCCAGCATCTGTCTCTCCTACCCCAACTTATGCATCAGTATCTCTTTGAATCACTCCTCACCTTTAGCTTTAGGGATCCACAATCCTAGTCTTAGGGATCCACCAACCCAAATCAATCCACCAAGCCTCAACTTTAGGGATCCACAATCCTAGCCTTAGGGATCCACCAATCCAAATCAATCCACCAAGCCTCATCTTTTGAGATCCATAATCCTAGTCCTAGGGATCTCCAAAACCCATCTTTCGCCAATATGACTCTTTGAAATCCTATTGCATCAACTTTTTAGTCCCCTCATCCATCTCCCCATCCTGGATTCCTTTTATAGTGCTTCTCTCCTTCATCCTCTACAATCCCTGAGATCTTAAGCTTGCTTCCTCTTGTGCCTCTGATTCTCCCTTTATCATTCTCCTATAGTGAGAGTTTGAGCTAACTAGACCTTTTCTCTTAAGCCAATCTGAGTCTTCTTGCTCATCTCGAATTCTTGTACTTTTCAAGAAGTCATCGAGCCTCACTTTCTCTCCTCATTGCCTTCTTGATGGGGCATCTTGCAGTCCATTCTCTCCTCTTCTGCTCTAGCCTTGGGCATCTTATTTTCTTATCTTTGATGCCATGCCACTTGCGGCATCACATTAAAGAGGTGCAAAATGTAGACACCTAAAAACCTTTAGAAAATAAAGTATTTTTATTTTCTGAAAAAAATTTGATGACATCATCATTTATTAATTAATTATTTATTTAATTAATTTATTTATTTTTATGCCATTAAATCCTTTTATCTTAATGAAAAATATTTAATTAAGGAATCCCTCCCAAAAAATGTTTAAATCTTATTTAAACATTATTTCCTTATTTATTAATTATTTAATTAATAAATTGACCAAAAAACCCAAAATAAATTAAAAAATTATTTTTTACCCAAAACTTGGCCAATTTCCTTAAGACCACTAACCTCTTCCAAAATCTTCTAATCCTTCTTTAATTTTGATTAAAGGCTAATCCCATCATTTCCTACCCCTAATCCCAACTCAAAATATTTAATTAAGATTAAATATTAATGCTCATGTTTATTAAAAAAGTTTTAATAAATATCTCCTCAAACCAAACCCTTGAATTAAATAAAACTTTATTTATTTCCTAAAAATCTAATTTATCCTCATCTTAAGAAGTTCTAGACTCTTCTAGAAAGTCTTTATCCTCATCCTAGGAAGTTCTAGACTATTCTAGAAAGTCTTTATCCTCATCCAAAGTCTAGACTCTTCTAGAAGATGCCTTTAAACCTAATCCTAATCCCCTCCTAACCTTGTCACATTCTCTAAACATGGGTTAAGACTTACTAACCCAAGGCAAAGTTAAAAAATGTCTCCTCCTTCACCCACCCTCATTAAATGCCATCCACTTGCCTATCCCTAAGCTAATCCTAAACCATCCTAATCCATCCTCTAATCATTTGCACAATCTTAAGCAAGCTTAAAACCTTCCTAATCAAGCCCAAGTCAAAATTTCTATCATCTACTTCAAAATATCCCAACCATAAAACTTTATGAAGCCCACTAGGCCATAAATGACTCTTCCAAGCCATTTTATTGCTCTTACAAGCCATTATGATGGTCTTTATGAAGATTTTATCCCTTGAGCCTCCTTTGTTGACTCATCCTTCCCCTATCCTCCATCCTCTCACCCTGTGACATGTGTCACTCCCTGATTGGTTGTAAAGAAGCACAATCTATGTGCTCTCCTCTCATGTAATCTGAGCCCTCCATGAGCTTTTTCCCATCCTTGCATCTTAGCCCTCAATCCCTCAAGCCTCTTGCCTATAAATTGGATCCTTACCCTTTGCAAAACAACACAATCCATGAAGTAAAGTCATAATGCCATTTTAAGAAGCCATTTTACATCAAAACCATACACTCACACCCAAATTCCAACTCCATTTGAAGCCCTTTTTGAAGCATAAGCTTGAGCATACATCCTATCTATTTAGACAAAGCCACTCAACAAGAGAGCTTCTTTTTGAGAGAGCCCATTAATGGCTCATATTATTAATTGAGAGCTCATCTTAGTCTATCTTGAAGTTTATGAATTTTTTTTAGTTTGTAGAAGCTTTATTTAAATTTGGTTTCTATTAGCATACTAACATTGCTCATTTACACTACCTTTTTCTCCTAAAAAATATTTTTAAAACATGTTTATTCTAGATATTAATAAACCCTTTGACATACTATATTTTCTTGTGAAATTGAAACATTTTGGTTCATAGATCTAGTGGAGCATCTTTCAACCATTGTTTTAAAAGGTCATCAAAATGAAGATGATGATACTAAACACTTTCAAACTTAAAAGATGGTATGGAAAGACTAGTAAGAGAAGAATTTGATGGAAGAATGGACAATTGAATAGGAAAATGATCAGATTTAAAATATGGTCGTATATCTGATTGGACATTAAAGTTTTTGAATTTCTAACATTTTGAACTCAAAAATCTATCCAATTTAACTGCAATCTAGTTGAACCCAACTCTTCTATTAGTCCAGGTGAAAGATCCAACTTATGGGGGAACATCAAAAGGAGCATTATTGTCAACAAATTAATTAAAGTACTAGGTAGGTCTAGGAGGGTGTTGGATACAATTGTCTAATTGTGTGTTGTCTTTGATATTATGCAAATGTCATATTAGTTGTCTGTCAGTGCTTATCGAGCTCACTTGGTAAACAAGACAGTTTCACTTGTCTACCAAGCATTCTTGGAGATTACCTTGTGAAGATAGTGTCTACAGAGCTCCCTCGATCATAGAAGGAAATTATAGTAGGAATTAGTGTTAATTGAGCTTTCATGGTTAATGAAGCAAAGTTGGTTAGAGTCAGCATTCACGGAGTTCACTTAGTTGCCAAAGGATTTTACAAGTTTGCAATGTTAACCAAGTGTCTGTTGGTCAACACAAGAAATCTTTTCTAGATCAATATTTATAGAGAAAGGTCAGCCAATGAAGGATTTTGTTGTTTTGACATAAGAAGTTTAATTATCTTAAGTATTATTTCTAGCCAACTAAGGTAATAATTATTGGTCATTAGAAGTTGTAAATGAGTTGACTTGATAATTTGGATGATATATATGAAAGGTCAAGTTGAGTTTTTAAAGTATGAGTGAGTATGCAAGTGTATTGATTGATTAAAGAGGAAAGTGTGTGAGAAAACTTGAAGGATGGTCATATATCCTTGGGGAGTACCAAAGTAATATTCGATTAGGAAGGATCTAATATCAAGCAAAATAGAGATCTGTTATCAGCAATTCAATTGCATCTCAATTAGGTTGTTTCATTGTTACTTTCTTACCATTATAGTAGTGATTCAAAATCTCTTAACAAAGTTGGTTTAATAACTAGTTATAAATTCTCTCGCAAGGTGATAGTTCCATCGAATTGTTTCAAGACCTCTTGCAAGGCCACTCCTAATAGGGTGATTAAATTCTCTAATAGGGTCACACCTAACAGTGTTTTTTGTAACCTTTAACTATGTTGGCTCCTAACAGGGCTCACTTCAAAAGAGTGAAAGTTAGTAACTAGTTACATTGGTGGTTTTTTCCATCTTGGGTTTTCACATTAAATCTTGGTGTCTCACGTGTTGATGTTATTTCTTTTATTCTTGCAAGTTAATCACTTCCAATGTTTAAGTTTAGTTAAAATCAAAACATACTCTGCATTTACTTAGTTACAACATCTTTCAGTATGTTTACCAAGTGACAATAGTAATTAGTTTTACCAAACATCTAAGGGATCTGTGAGAATTTTTTTTGTGTTAATTGATTCACCCACCCCATAGTTACTCCATCTACATTTCCAACAATTGGTATAAGATCTTTTGGTGCTTCTAAGAAAGGTTTCAAGGACCTAAGCTAAAGATCAAGATGTCTTATAAGAGAGAAATTCCAAAGATTAATAGAGAAAACATTTCAGCATGATAGGGACTCATGAGACTTCATCTGGCTTCCATTAGTGATTCAGGATGCAAATATCTTGATGAAGGATACACAACTCCTACTGGTACATTATCTATTGGAGACAATGGTAAGAAAAAGAACCATAATACCATGATGATAGATATTGGATCTACTCTTAGCTATGAGGAATTTGATGATATCAAGGACTGTAAAACCACTTTTGAAATATGTAACAAGCTTAAAAAAATATATGGTGGTGATGAAAATGTGAGGATAGCCAAAGTTGAAAGCCTTAGAGGATAGTTTGATTATATGAGAATGAGATAAGATGAAAATGTTGCCAAATATGTGGAAAGAATCAAAGCCAATTTTAGTGCAATCAAAGCACTGGGAGGAGAAATCAAGGAAAAAACTATTATAAGTAAACTTCTCAAAACATTGCTTCCTATCTATGAAATTAGAGTATATGCTATTCAAAAAAGGAGATGTGAGACAAATCATAAGATAACTTTGGATACCTTAGTGGAAAGATTGACAACCTTTGAGCTAGACAATTATGTTCCAACTTCTAGGAATATTGAATTTTCATTTGAGGCCAAGCTTTCACTTAAGGAGAAAGGCAAGAAAATAAAGTACATTCAGTCAAAAAGTGAAGAAGAATTAGAGGAAAGTATTGATAGTGAGCTTGAAGTTGTTGAAGCTCTACTTGCAATAAAATATTCCAGAGGCAGAGGAAAATATAAAAGTAAAGTTCCCTTAATCTATTTTTCATGTGAAGAAGTTGGTCATATTGCTGCCAGGTGCCCAAACAAAGATAAGGATTAAAAGAAGAGTCACAAGTATAATGGCATTAAGGACTTCAAAGGTCATAAATCATTCAAGGACAAAGGTAAGAAAGCTTGTTTTATGGCTAAAGATTCTAATAATAGTGAAGATGAAATAGTTTACATTGTTGTGAAAGATGAATCTAATTATGAAGAAGATAAGATGGCACCTATCTCTCATGTGAGAAAAAATTATACATGGATCATAGATAATGGATGTTCACATCATATGACTAGTGAAAAAACAAATTTTGAACATTCTGAAGACTATTATGGTGGTAGTGTAAGGTTCATAAACAATGAACCTTGTTGCATAAAAGGGAGAGGCTAAATCTCATTAACCAAAGAATGTGTATGTGACAAGGTTGAAGGACTAAACCATAATGTTTTGACTGTGGCACAACTAATCAACCTTGGATTCAAGGTGGAATTCATGCATGGCAAGAAAAGACTGCTAGATGACAAAGGAAAACTGATTGGATCAGGCAAACAAACAAAAGTTAACCTATTTTATCTTGATCTTGGTGATTGCTCATGTTTTGTTGCTCAAGTTGAAGAAAGTTGGTTATGGAACAGAAGGTTATGTCATGCAAATTTTGATAAGATGGTGAAAATAAGAAAATTTAGGAAAGTAAGAGGCATTCCTAGTTTGAAGAAACTAAATTTGGGTTTATGTAAGAATTGTCAGATTGGCAAAATGGGAAAGGCTAGTTTTAAAAGAAAAAACTATCAATCTGAAGATATCTTGAAAAATGTGTATCCTAATTTCTGTGGACCTATTGGAATAGAAAGCTATACTAGATAAAAAATTATTTATTCTTTTTTTTTTTATGACTATTTAAGAATGATGATTGTTATGTATCTTAGAGAAAAGTTAGAGGCATTTAAGAAATTCAAATGGTATTTGGCAAGAGTAGAAAAAGAAGCAAGGAAAAGAATGAGATTCTTAAGATCAGACAGAGGTGGTGAATTCATCTCCAATGAATTTAATAACTTTTGCATTGAAAGAGGAATCAAAAGATAGGTATCAGCCGCTGGAACTCCCAAGAAAAATGGAATAGCTGAAAGGAGAAATAGATCCATCATGGATTGTGCAAGAACTTTTTTGATTAAAAAGAATATTGCTATCAAATAGTGGAAGGAAGCTATCAGCACTATAGTTCATACCTTAAACCAATTATGGTTGAAGAAGGACTCATATAAAACTCCTTATCAATTATGGTATGGCTACAAACCCAATGTAAGTTACCTGAAAGTATTTGGAAGTAAATGTTATATTTTGAAAGAATCTAGAAAAGGAAAATTTGATGTCAAAGGTGATGAAGGTATATTCTTAGGATATTCTTGTAGAAGTAAGGCATATAGATGTTTGAATCTATCTACTCATAAAATCATAGAAAGTGAAAATGTGAGAATTGATGAGCTTGTGGAAAGGACTAAAGAAGGAAGCAAAATGGAACCATAAGACTATAGGAGATTTGTTTACATTAAACCTGACACATTGCTAGACACATCTGTCAATAAGGAGACTTCAACTCCTAAGTCTTCCATAATTATTGAGCTACAAGAAGTTCAAATTGAGTCACAAGGAATTGAGTCATAGTTTGAAGCTATTGAGGAAATGCCTACCAAGTTTCAGGGACCCAAGCCATAGATAGAACAACTAGAGCTAGAAGTTGAAATTCAAAATGAAGATACTGGTATTTATTCAAAAGGAAAAGAACCTGTATTGGCCAAGTATGTTATAAGGAGGCATCATGCACTAGACCAAATTATTGGAAATAAATAAAAATGTAATATGGCAAGAAGTAAGCTAAAAGGTACATCTTTACTTGCTGATTTTGAACCCATAAATGTTAAAGATGCATTGGAAAATGAAAGTTGGATTGAGGCTATGAATGAAGAAATAGAGAAAATAAGGAAGAACAAAACTTGGACTCTTGTACCTAGGCCTAAAGATAAAAATTTGATTGGAACAAAATGGGTATTCAGGAATAAGTTGAATGAAGATGGTAAGGTATCCAGAAACAAAGTTAGATTGGTATGTAAAGGCTACTCTCAGGAAGAAGGCATTGATTATGGTGAGACTTTTTCTCCTGTTGCCAGATTGGAAGGTGCTAGGACCTTACTTACATATGCAACACATAAAGGATTTAAGGTATATCAAATGGATGTTAAATCTGCATTTCTCAATGGTATTCTTGATGAAGAAGTCTACATTGAACAAGAAGAAGGTTTTGTTGATCTAGACAGAAGAGACATGGTCTACAAATTATACAAAGAATTTTATGGTATGAAACAAGCTACTAGAGCATGGTATGAGAGGTTGCACAACTACCTTATACAAATTGGTTTCTAGAGAACTAATGACAACAATAGTTTGTATGTCAAGGAAGGACTAGATAACAAGATTGTATTGTTGGAAATATTTGTAGGTGATACTTTATTTATAGAGAATGATGATCTATGCAAAGAATATTCAAAGAAAATGAATAAAAATTTTGAAATGTCTACGTTTGGTGAGATTAAGTTCTTTGTTGGATTGTAGATACAATAGACCAAGAATGGTATCTACATTACTCAGTCTAAGTATATCAAGGAGATACTTAACAAGTTTGGTATGGAAGATTCTAAACTAGGTGGAACCCCCATGTGTACTGGAATAAATATTACAAGACATGATGATTCAAAAGAGGTAGATCAAACCTTATATAGATCAATGATTGGAAAATTACAATGTGCGGTTCATACAAGACCTAACATTGCTCTTGCAGTTAGTATAGTAGCAAGATTCTCAGCTAAAGCTAGAAAAAATCATATGATGGCAATATAAATAATATTGAGATATTTGAAAGATACTAAATATTATGGTCCATGGTATAAACTTGGAGGAAACCTAGACCTAAAAGTGTTTACTCATGTTGATTGGGCTGGAAATCTAGATGACAGAAAGAGTAGAAGTTTTGGAGCATTCTTTCTTGATAAAATATTGGTATCTTGGATAAGAAGAAAAGAAAAATTGCATAACCCAATCTATGCCAAAGGAAAAATATGTTGCAATAGCAGTGAATTGTTCTAATATTGTTTGGTTTAAATAATTATTGCAAGGTATGAAGGTTAAAATCAAGGAACCAATTGTCATGTTTTGTGATAATACAAGTGCAATTAACATATCTAAGAATCCCTCACCTTAAGTAAACATCCTTGGTGCATATTCCAAAGCATAGGTGTTTGGAGGGATATTATGGCTGAGAAATATCGAGGTAGACTATCTCTTAACTCCATATTTCAAGGGGTTAAGCTGTCGACGAGGTCCCATATTTGGAATGGAATCTTGAAGGCCCTCCCCCTTGCTAAATCAAGGGCAAAATCAAAAGTTGGAATGGGAGAAAAAATGCTTTTTTGGTAGGATACCTAGCTGTGTTAGGAACCCCTCATTAATCACCCCATATATGGTAGGCGGGTTGATCAGTGTATTGGTAGATACAGTTTGATGGTAAGGAACTACAAAAATAGTAATGAATGGCACAATCTGGCTATAATTTTGTAGGACCTCAAGCCTTTAATGTCTTCTCTGAATTCCATCTTCATCAACTAGAATGGTGACTCTTTAGTTTGGGGAGATTCTTCAAGGGGCCTTTACTCTATGGCCACTAGTTATCTATCCCTTGTGAGTAAAGAGGAGAAACCTATCTAGGCCAAAGCCTGGATCCTTGGGCTTACACCTAAGATAAACATTTTCTTTTGGCTCCTCGTTCAAAATAAAATCCTCACCCTGGATGATTTAGCCAAGAGAGGCCAAATTTTACCTAATAGATGTTTCCTCTACAAGCAAGATCTAGAAATGATTAATCATATGTTCATCCACTGCCCCTTCTCCTCTAGGGTGTGGAGCCATCTAACAACTAACCTGGACTTCAACTAGTGCCCTCCAACTAGCATCCATGATTTCTTTAGTCAGTGGAGAAGCCACCACCAAGGTTTGAATTCTTAGTTATTGAGCTCCTGGATCCTCCCACACTTCTGCTAGGGAATCTGGAAGGAGCGTAACAATAGGATATTTAGAGATAGAGAAGCCCCTGAGGTTATAATTGCTGAGAAAATAAAAAGCCTCCTGACAGAGAACTATGCCATAACAAGAGAAGGAGAAATAAAGGTAGGAGGGAATAGTAAAGCTAGGAAAGATGATAGGATCAAAAGAAGACAGGAGGCTATTTGGTCTTTTCCCCCTAAGAACTGGCACAAAGCCAATTTTAATGGGGCAGTTAAGGGGAATCCAAGTCCAACTGGATGCGAAGGTATCATAAGAAATAGTTTGGGAGGTGGTATTGCTGCTATCTCTTCCCCTATTGGCCACCAAACCAACCATCTAGCTAAAGCCAGTGCTGCTAGGTTCACTATTAAGTTGGCCTTGGCCTTAGGGATTGAGCAGCTATGGCTTGAAGGTGACTCCTTAAATATAATAAATTGCATCTTAGGAGTCACTAAACCCTCCTGGACCATTGAAAGCATTATTGAGGACCTTAAATCAAACTTAAGGAAATTTAAATACTACCATGTCAGCCACGTTTAACATGAAGCAAACATGATCTCTAACTAGTTCACTAATAAAGCAATTGCTAGGAACTCAGTGATGATGTGGGGAATCAATAATGATTTTCTCATGGCGATGATTGAGCTAATTCGAAAGGAGCAAATCCATGGCACCAACATAATGTCTTTTTAATTATGACAAGATTTGCAAAATTGTACTTTAAAAAGGGATTTATTAGGAGTTATGTGAAATCCCCTCCGCTCCATAATCACATGTACGAAAGACACGAGCTAAAGGAAGCCAAAAAAAATTCCATAAACACGCACAAATTTATTTTCGCTCTCAACACCTTTTTCTACTCTGAACTCGGCAATACTGCTAGTGGGTTAGGGTTTGTTGAGCCAAAAATTGCAATAGTGGGAGAAAGGATCAGAAGAGAGCCATGGGGAAAAGTGGAGAGATGGAAAGAGAAGAGGAAGGTTTGGACAAAGCTCTAGAAGGGAGGCATAACCAAATTCATAGAGAAGCTTCATGGGTTTGATGCGGGGGTTACTAAAGCTATGGTTGATTCTTGGCAAAATGGCAGGGTCAAAATTGATGGTGTTTCCCACCAAATCTCTAAGGGTCTCATTGTGGAGGTGACTAGCTTTTCTCAGGATGGCCTGAACTTCTAAAGGGACAAAAATATGTCTGCCCACACTGTCAATGACTTTTTTAAGGATGATAAGGAGAAAAGAAATTTGGTTAAGATTGACACCTACTACAATATTGATTCCATCAAAAAGTTCTGGAGGTATGTTCTCAGGATCATCATTGAATATGTCTCTCTTGACCCCAGGTTTGATAGAATTAGGACTCATCATTTTATCCTGTTAAATCATTTTAGACACAAAGTGAAATTTTCTTTTCCATTTTTCATTTTCACCTCCATGGCCAGGAATATAGAGGGGTTCAAGAAATGCCCTGTCAAAAATCCTACCCTCCATGAAGGTCTCCTACTTCTAATTTATGAGTTCTTGAAAACCCAAACTAGAGGTAAAACCATTGGGGATTTGGGTAGTGCCTCAGAGTACACTACTAGTTCTAATTCTGGGGATGAACTTGTAGTGAAATCAGAGAAAATTGACACCCCAAGAAAAGCTATCCCTATTACCATGACCCTCGCATCCCTAGTAGGAGAAGCCCCAGATGTCTTCCCCCTATCCCCCCCTCTCCTCATCCTAAGGAGGTGAAAGGGGACAGTGATGATGATGTGGAGTCTGATATAGAGTCTAAGGAGGAGGACTCAGAGAAGGGGAAGGAAAGTGAGATGGAAGAAGATAAGGGGAGAGATAATGACAAGGAGATGGTGACCCCTGTAGACCCCAAGGTTAATCGCAAGAAAAGAAAAGTGAAGCAGGCCCTACCCCAGGAACATCCTAGTGACCCTGTTGAAGTGCCCCCCTGTCGTACCCTACCCAATTTGCCTCAAGAGGTTCCCATTTCAGCTCCAGAGGAGATGATTGAAATCATGGTTGAAAAAGGGGGTAGGTCATCAAAAAGAACATGAGGAGGGCTTGGAAAAACTTCTATGGGGACAAGGATAGTTTGGGAATTGTTAGAGAACTTGCTAAAATCTAGGTGCTAGAGGACCTTGACAGAAGCACCCACTATGACAAGCTCCTTGACTCGGCTCTTCTGGTTATCTCTGACAATGTGCAAGAAATAGGTTTCAACTTCCTGAACAATGCAAAGAACAGTCTGATTGACAACTTTCATTCCATCAAGTGGCTTTTTCAAGAATTTGAGGCTCTAAAAGACATGAGAAACCAGCCCAACAACTAGGATACTAACAAGGAATAGCAAACCAGAGGGAGCAAGGACCAGGTGGGTAGCCAGGAGAAAGATAGAGGCCAAGTCTCTATAGACCATCAGGATGACAAACTCACCCAGCTAGAGCAGAAGGTCCAAAGGCTAGATTCTGTCCACTAGATAATCACCAAATAGATAATAGAGATCCTTCACACCTTGAATGAGAATATTGTCAATCTGGGTGACTATCTGACTACAACTAACCTTAAAAGGGATGTGGAGTAGAGCATAGAGCAAGGATTCAACTGGGATGAATTTCAGAAAGAGGCTAGTGACTAGGTGAATTAGGGGAACCAGATGAACACTCCTACCAGGATTCAGGAAAAAGTGACCAATCAAAAGGACAATGATGCTGCAGAAACCTTGTAGGACATGGAAATGAATGGCCACTAGCCTGTTCACCTAGCTTTGCCTCTGGCCTTTATACTTTGGCTTCGGGCCTTCTTTTTTTCTTGGCCTTTTGAGGCAATTTTTCTATTTGTTTATTCTATTTTTTCTCGCTCTTTTTGCTGTAAAACTTTGGGTTTTAGGATCCCTATAAAACCTATTTTACCTAATCAAAAACATATCTAAGAATCCAATGATGCATTCTAAAACCAAGGATATTGCTATAACATGTCATTTTGTCAGAGAATTGTTGTAGGAAAAAGAAATTAGATTGGAATATGTGCAATGCAAAAGAACAGATTGCAGAATATTTACCAAACCATTACCTAAGCATGCATTGTTGTATCTAAGAGGTAAGCTAGGGGTCATTCCCCCATTTGAAGCACACTAAGTAAAGATTTAGTGATGCATCAACATGAACTAAGTTGAAGATCAATCAGTTGATGTTGCATAATCAAGAGAACATTGCATATGAATCAATACTCAAGGTACATTGATACTCATTTGGTATGTGTTGTCTTTGGCATGTGTTGTCAAAGAGGGAGAGTTTACTATCATATCTTTCTAAAATTTGTTTGAATAAAGAAGCTATGTAATTCCTTCATAGAGGGAGATTACTATGTATGACAAGCTTCTGGTATAAATATCTAAGAGGGAGAAAATTTCTATCAAAGAAAATCTTGATTTCAAATTTTATTGTGCTATGACATGTTGTGTTGCCATCAATGCCAAAGAGGAGATTGTTGGATACAATTTTTTAATTGTGTGTTCTCTTTGATGTTACAAAAATGTCATAATAGTTGTCAATTAGTGCTTACCGAGCTCACTAGGTCAGTAAGACAATTTCTCTTCTCTACCGAGCATTCCTGGAGATTACCTTACGAATACAATGTCTATCGAGCTCACTTGGGCATCGAAGTAAATTATAGAAAGAAGCAGTGTTAACCGAGCTCTCATGGTTAACAAAGGAAAGTTGGTTAGAGTTAGTGTTCACTAAGTTCACTTGGTTGCCA
Organism: Cupressus sempervirens; assembly: GCA_028749045.1. Lineage (NCBI taxonomy): Eukaryota > Viridiplantae > Streptophyta > Pinopsida > Cupressales > Cupressaceae > Cupressus > Cupressus sempervirens. Next base: position 135,411,186 of record CM053791.1, on the reverse strand, counting down.
AAGGATTTTGTAAGTTTAGAGCGTTAACCAAGTGTCTATTGGTCAACACAGGAAATCTTTTTTGGATCAATGTTTACCAAGCAAGGTTAGCCAATGAAGAATTTTGTTGTTTTGGAATAAGAAGTTTAATTATCTTAAGTATTGTTTCTAGCCAACTAAGGTAATAATTATTGCTCATTAGAAGTTGTAAATGAGCTGACTTGATAATCTAGATGATATATATGAAAGGTCAAGTTGATTTTTTAAAGTATGAGTGAGTATGCAAGTGTATTGATTGATTAAGGAGGAAAGTGTCTGAGTGAACTTGAAGAATGGTTAGATATCTTTGTGGAGAAGCAAAGTAATATTCAATCAGGAAGGATCTAATATCAAGAAAAATATAGATCTATTATCAAAAATTTAGTTGCATCTCAATTAGGTCATTTCATTGTTACTTTCTTACCATTGTAGTAGTTATTCAAAATCTCTTAATAGAGTTGGTTTAATAGCCAACTGTAAATCCTCTATCAAGGTGACAATTCCATTGAATTATTTCAAGGCCTCTTGCAAGGCCACTCCTAAGAGGATTATTAAATCCTCTAACAAGGTCACACCTAATAGTGTGTATTGTAACCTTTAACCAGGTTGGCTCCTAATAGGGCTCAGTTTGGAAGAGTGAAAATCAATAACTAGTTACATTGGTAGTTTTTCCCAAATTGGGTTTCCACATTAAATCTTGGTGTCTCATGTATTCATGTTATTTCTTTTATGCTTGCAAGTTAATCACTGTGAATGTTTAAGTTTAGTTAAAAGTAAAAGATACTCTACATTTACCGAGTTAAAGCATCTTTTAGTATGTTTACCAAGTGACAATAGTAACTAGTTTTATTAGGCATCTAAGGGATCTGTGAGAAAGTTTTTGTGCTAACTGATCTACCCCCCTCTCAGTTACTCCATCTACATTTCCAATAGAGGGGAGATAATAGATCCATTTTTATCCTTGGAATGGAAAATGGAATTAAAATCTCTGACAATAATAAATTTGGCACCTATTGATTGTTGGATAAACCCTATAAGAGTAAGCCATATACTTTGTTTATCTAACATAGGGATAGGTCCATAAACATTAATCAATTTAAAGTTCATAATATTGGATGAATAAAAATTTCCAATTATTTCCTTGGTGAGGATGTTGAGCCTTGATAGTCTTAGGTTTCCATTATACAACAAGCCCTTTAGAATCACCTAAGCTAGGAACATGTGAGTAATTCCATGTTGACCAACATCCAACAAATTTTTGAGAGTTATTTGTTGAGAAATTAGTTTCTTAAATGAAGACTAGATGACATTAGATAGAATCAAGACATTGTTTGATCCTAGTACATTTTTTAGGAGAATTAATGCCCTTGACATTCCATCAGAGGATCTTCATAATTGACAAGGAGCACCATTGGTGCTTCTTTCCAATCAATTAGAGGTAGGAAAATTATCATCCAAAGTTGACTGAATCCTTGCATCAACTTCTTCTTCAGCTTTTGTAGCTCTCATTTTCCTAACCCTAGGCTTTGAAGATTTCTTACTAATAGTAGATGAGAGGGTTTTTTGAAGTGTAGACAATTTAGAGGAGAAATTGAAACTAACATTAATAAGAGGTATATCAACACAGTGGAACCTAGTTTGACCAGACATATATGTTTGATAAAGAGACTTTTTGATTCCCAAGCCAAGGTCTAGAACATTCTTAAAGACCTCCATCCTAGGTGAAGGGGGATCAAAACTAAATTTTTCATTATCCTTAGGTAGGTCATGGGACATTCTATCTTTGTCAAATAATTGGGGAGGAATTGGTACACTACACTCTTTTGCTAAGATTTGGGCATATTTAGCATATAGGGAGTGTCCTTGGGAAACTAATGTAGCTTCTAATCTAGACAAAAAGGAAAGAGGTTGATTTCTAAAAGAAAGCCCATTGACGACACCACTGATCTTAGTGGGATGAAAAACATCTTCTTTATTAGCAGTCGGATATTTAATCGCAAACTCTAAAGATATTGATGGTGTAAAAAGAGATAGATCTAGAATTGTAGGTTTATCTTGATGAGTATTATGTTTACATAGAAGATTGGTCAAAATAAACATAAAATTACAAGCAAAATTAGATAAAAAAGACCCTAAGTTGGGAAAAGTCACAAGAGAAAGAGCATTCCCTTGAAGCAAATGTTGAAGAGGAGTGTACAAATCAAACATAGAGTTATTATAAATATTATACATAGTATTATAAATATTATTTTTATTTCCTTATTATTATATATATAATAAAAATATATATTATTAAATATACTACTTTAATTTATATTTTGACATAGTATTGGAAATCATTACATAGTATTCTATAGTTTATTAAATTATTTAATATGTCCCAAGGGGTCTTAAGACTCTTAGGAACATATAATGTGATGATATGGGTGGAAGGGGGTCACTCGTTACCTTTGACCCATATGATTGATTACAATATGCCCCTAGGGTTCTTAGGACCCCAAGGGGCACATCTCATGATGAAATAGGTTGAACGAGAACATAGGTTAACCTATGACCCCCTTCAATCCATATAATCAATTAAAATATGTCCCTAGGGGTCTTGGAACCCCTAGGGACATGTGTCATAATAAAATGGATTGAAGTTGGATGTAGGTTATCCTATGACCACATTCAACCCATACGATTGATTACAATATGTCCCTACTAGTCCTAGGATCCCTAGGGACACATGTCATGATGAAATGGGTTGAAGCAAGTTGTAGGTTAGCTTACAACCCTATTAAACCTATACAATTGTTTACAATATGCCCCTAGGGGTCCTAGAACCCCTAGGGATAATTATCATGATGAAATTGGTTGAAGGGGCTTATGACCCCATTCCACCCATAAGATCGATTATAATATGTCCCTAGCGGTCCTATGTCCCCTAGGGAGGCATAATGTGATGAAATGGGTCAAAGGGGGTTGTAGGTTAGCTTACAACCCCATGCAAACCATACAATTGATTACAATATGCCCCTAGGGGTTTTAGCATCCGTAGGGATAGATGTTCTGACGAAAGTGTTTGAAGGGGGTCATAGATTAGCCTACAACCCCCTTTGATCCAATTACAATATGTCCCTATGGGTCCTAGGACCCCTAGGAACATATGTCATCATAAAATGGGTCAAAGGGGGTTGTAGGCTAGACTATGACCCCATTCAACCCATATAATTGATTATAATATGTTTGTAGGGGTCCTAGGACCCCTAGGGACACATGTCATGATGAAATGTGTCAAAGGGGGTTGCAGGCTAGCCTACTACCCCATTCAACCCATACTACTGATTATAATATGTAAGTAGGGGTCCTAGGACCCCTAGGGACACATGTCATGATAAAATGGGCCAAAGGGGCTTACGACCCCATTCGACTCATATGATCAATTACAATATGTCCTTAGGGTTCCTAGGTCCCCTAGGGAAACATATGATGACAAAATGATTGAAGGGGGTTGTAGGTTAGCTTACGACCCCATTCAACCTAGACAATTAATTATAATATGTCCCTAGGGGTCTTAGGATCCCTAGGGACACATGTCATGATGAAAGTGTTTGAAGGTTGTCATAGGTTATCCTATCACCCCATTCGACCCATATGATTAATTACTTTATGTCCCTAGGGGTTCTAGGATCCCTAGGAACACATGTCATAATGAAATGGGTCAAAGAGGGTCATAGGCTAGCCTATCACCCCATTCAACTTGTAAAATCAATTAGAATATGTCCCTATAGGTCCTAGGACCCTTAGGGACCCAAGTCTTGATGAAATGGGTTGAAAGAAGTCATAGGCTAGCCTACAACACCATTCGACCCATGTGATCAATTAAAATATATTCTTATAGGTCTTATGCCCCCTAGGGACACATCATATGAAATAGGTCAAAGTGGGTCATAGGGTAACCTACTACCCTATTCAACCCAAACATTTTATTACAATATGTACCTAGGGGTCCTAGGACCCCTAGGGATACATGTGGTGATGAAATGTACCGAACAGGGTCATAGGCTAGTCGATGATCCCATTCGACCCATATGATGAATTACAATATGTCCCTAGGGGTCCTAGGACCCCTAGGGACATATTGTAATCCAACATATGGGTTGAGTGGGCTTGTAGGCTAGCTTGTGACCCCATTTGACCCATATGATCAATTACAAGATGTCCCTAACGGACTTAAGACATGTTAGAAATAAAGAATACTATGAGGGGGGATGAATCGATATTCTACAAAAATTTTCCCACAACTAGATGTTATTAATTACTTTGCAATATGCATATAAAAGTAAACCAATAATGTTGAACAATAAATAAAACTATACACAAAGAGAACTCATAACACCATATTTTGTTAACTAAGGGAACTGTGGTCAAGGGAAAAACCCCATGGGTATGGCACCCACAAAATGATCCACTAAAACAATGAATCATGTTAATGATATTGACCTTATTAGGAGTTTATTAATTATATATAGTATCTCAGTCCTTCTTAGAGGACTAGGTCTTGCTAAAAGCCTCAACCCTATTAGGAGTTGGTACTATAATTACATATGTATGCAAGAAGAGTCCACTACACAAACATGTAATTATACAATTTAGTGCCTAAAACAAAATATGATAGATACAATAACCTCTTATTTGTTGAATATTTTACTTCACATATTTATGAACTTACATCAGGATTCTCATCATAGATGTCTCATACAAGTTCGCATATGACATACTCATTTTTCATATACATAATATAATTCACCTTTTGCATTGCCTCTCATATATTTACTTCGCAAGTAGTGACTTAAATTATACCCTTTTCTTTTAGAAAATACTTGTTCATTTGTCTTGATGCTTACACATGTTATGCTAACTTAGGGTAAAAATCTAGGATTTTTTCCCTACATTATTAAGTAGTTAGTTTATGACCAAAATAATTCCTTAACTCTTTATTCTTTTATTTTTGATGTGCTCTATTATGCTAAGTTTACTACCTTTACTAGTGTTTTATCTATAATTTCATCTATAATGACTATACTAATTTGTGCACATAGGTATGTCATCATGACACTCTATTATACCTACCCTTAACTATGCATGTATTGAATACCACTACAAGGTTCACAATATTTAAGTTGACTTTGAAAAAATATGAAAACTGTCTAACACATAGACATTTTTCGATCTCTAATCATGAATTCTTCTGCTGTCAATCATGCCTTCTATTCTAGAATGATATGTTACCATAACCTTACTATCTTAGTCATATTGACAACAATATCTGCCTTTGGCATTGATGGAAACATGTGGGAAAATTAGCTAAGTTCCCAAAATATTACAAAAAATTACTCAAAACTTGGCTTTTACAAAATTTTCAAAATTACAAAATTGAGGATCATTACATATTACCAACTTCACCTTATACCCCCTAATTTTTTATATAGTTTTCCTTCATACTTCCCCTCTTTGACATCAATGAAAAAGGTGTCAAAACTTATTTACATTGCAAATTTAGTTCATTGTCTCCCTACTAGGCTGATAAGTGAGAAATACAGTTTCCAAAGTTGACTGTCATACTCTTCATGTTCTTCTCCCATGAATCCTTTACTCCTTTTGAGATGTTAAGGAGAATTCCTAATCCATAGGATTCAATCTCCACCACATTCAACTCTTAGTAAACAAAACTATCAAAGGATGTCTTGACTAATAGACATTCCTCCAACTGTCATTCAATTGTGCTTAATTTCATAGATAGGTGTTGTCTTAGAAGCAAGAGCCTCTTTGGCATCCTTGTCTTTCTGTCTTCCAACAAACTTGTTTCAACATATGTCTTAATAACATGTGATTTAATTCATTCAATCTTATAAGAGGTTGGTATACCTAATCTTCCAATGATTTTACTTTTTCATTCTTATTCTTGAGATCATCATTAATGTCTTTTGTGAAAAAGAAAGACATTACACACTTTGCATACAGAGTTTTTCCTTCAAGATCACATTTTCGTAATGTCTTCATACAAGTATCAAGAGTCAATAAATCATTATAAATTTGGTGTGGTTCACTCTACTATGAGTGTGTGGATAGGAAGGTCTACCCAAGGTCATAGGAGATGGTCTTGTGTGGCACCATGAGTCTTGGGGAGAGAGGCAAATGAGGACTCCCAAGTGAGGGACATAAGTCAGTTTGGAAGTAGTAATGGAAGAGTGAAATTTTGAATGGGAAAAGCACCATTGAACAAAGAAACATAACTCCATGGATAAGAGTCAATTGACAATGACAAAGAAATAGGGGCATCGATCCAGTAGAGGGAAAGACTTGTTTGTAGATTCTTACCAGCATGTTTCCATGGGACATGGAACCCTTTCAAGTTTAGCAATATGAGGCAGGAGCACCACCTCCACCTTCAAATTTAATACCTTTAAGTCATTTTAGAACTTCAATAAATCATTTTTTAATGATAAAAATGTATTATAATAGATTTATTTGATATTAGTGATCAAAAGACTGAATGGATTACAAAGGGACATGGGAATTGAATAGTTTGAGAAAATTACAAATAAGGGCTCAATGTAATGGAAAAAGATAGAGAATTGGAATATATCTAGTTTAGAGTGGAATAGGAAGTTATTGAATAGGATCTCTAGCTATTGGAAGCTAGAGAGCCCACAATGTAATCATATTTTGGATTAGTGGAGCATAACAATTCTTTTTTGATAATCGATTGGTTGGATTCAATAAAAAATTGTTTGGATGGAGTCATTCTTTGTATTGGATTATACTTGTTAATAGTGAGGTTTTATAACTATTTCTATCACATTAGTATTTGCTTCAATTATAACTATTTGTGGTTCATTTCAGAGTATATTATTAGTTTCTATACTTTTGGTATTCAATTTGGTTTGCGTGGAAAAGTAGATAAGAAATGGTTAATAAGACAAGAAGAATGAAAGATGTGGCTCTGAAAAATTCATTCTTAATGCGGGGGCTCTATCTTGCTAACTAACTATTGGATTTTCCTAAGATTCAAGTATGTTGGTAATAGGATAATTTTGGCCAACTTCACTAGAGCGATTGACAAATTTTAATCTAGTTCAAAAGTTATGCATCTCTAATTAAGAGTCTATCTAGAATAGAAGAATGTTAAATTGAATTATGTTTTGAAGGAACTGGTATAGTGTGTCTAGAGAAAGACAGTTAGAAATTTATTGTTATTATTGGAGCATAGGAAGATTGAGAGCCTATAATATATGTTCATAAAGAATGATAGAATATTATGCATATTTTTGGATTTGAGTTAACTCCCTTGCATCTAGGATCATCCACTTGAGATATGAAAGGGTGCTTCTTAAACACATACTTTGGTCTCTCACTAACATCACTAATAGTAGGATTATCCATTTCAATAGATTAAAACACTTCAAAAGCTTCATAAAATACCTAAATTTTGCATAACTAGGGATTTTCACACTTTGCACTGTAACTGCTTCAAATGTCCCTTTACTTGATGTCAAATCAATTTGAATTGCTCCTTAAGTCTTCACACAATCAAATGTTACTCAAAATCTTGTTTGCATCCCTTAAATCTTTTAAATTGAAGTTTAATTTAATTGCACATCTACCAAAATTTGTAAAACTATTACTCTTTAACCAAAAAACTTGTTTGTCTTCATTTTCCTTCATGTGATTACCAAATGACTTGCACCCTTAACCAGATCTTCCTTATAATATTTACTACCTCATGTTAACTTCCCAACTCTCAACTTGACTTCTAACTTCTATTCAATCTTCTTGATGCTTTTTCTTTGATAAAAAAATGTTTAATTCAAATAATATGAATGACACACTATGGTTGAGTTCATTCTTTTTTTAGGTACATTGAAAAACTGTTCTTCTCAAATTGTATGTGAACTTTTTGGATTGTTTTCTTTCACAAATGCTTCCTAAAATTCTTCAACATTCTCTTTAAGTTCTTCCTTATGTCTTTTATTGATACTATTTTCATTTCTTTTGTCATTTTTGTTATTATTCCTTCTATAGTTTGGATTCCTATTGAAATTCCTTCTATCCATTCTCTAAAATCTTTCTATCTATCCAAATTTATTGCATAACTAACATACAGGTGTATTCCTTTTCTGATTGGTTCCATTCCTATTATCTTGTGCTCTATAATTCCTTGTAATGTGTCCATAGTTGTTACATTTGTAATGTACAATATAGTTTATTTCTTCATTACATCTTTCGTCATCAGTAGATCTTCTTTGTGATCTCCTTCTTTCATTATGTGCAAGGTTAGTATCCCTAAACATTCTACTATCAAACTTAGGTTTCTTACAATATACTTCTTTATGTCCATTACCATGAAAATTATAACAATACAAATTACTAATAGGTTCAAAAAACTTACTTTTGCAATCTCTCTTCATATGACCAACTTTATTTCATATAAAATATCTACATCTAAACACATGTCTAGCCTCCTTAGGTGGTTTAACTTTCTCTATTTTCTTTGTTTCATCACTTTTCTCAGGTTGATTTAATTGTTCAACTTCTTTAGATACTTATGTAGACTTGCTTGGTTCAATCCCATTATGATCAATTTCCTTAGGTTTAGAGGTTTCAACAATTGGATTTAGTTCCTTCCTAACTTCTATTTTCTTGGTTGATTTTTTCTCCAATAAGATATCCAAGACCTGTCTTATCATAAGAAGATCTCTGAAAGAATGGCTATTAATAAATATGCTCACTATAGGAATAAAGGTTCTCTAATTTTTGCTTATCATAAGTTGATTGTCCTTTCACAATGGTGTTGTACTTCTCTAATTCTACATGCTCTATTTTGATAGAATCTAATATAGATGTTATTTCAGTCAAATGGGATCTTAGATCTGCATTTTTAGACTTTAGATCTAATTTAATCTTACTATCATCTTTCTTCAGATTCAGCTTTAGTTCAATAATTTTTAACTCATGTTTCAAGATCTCATTTTATTTCTTAAGGGTTTCTACTTCATCAATATCACTAGTGTTATTTTTTGATTCTTTTCTAGAATTTAGATAATCAAACTTATTGTTCAATTTGCCAATATAATATTTTGTATCTTTGTACCTTTCTTTTAGGTTGTCTCTTTCTTCTGTATGAAGATCAATTTTTTCAAGGGCTTCTTCAATATTCCTCTTTAACTATTCAATATCCATAGGGATATTACTCAAGTTGTTAATCCTCTTTTGAGTAATTGAGCTCTGATACCAATTTTTAGAAATAGATAATCCCAAGGGTGTAAATCAGTATTGTACAAACTTTTTGCCACAACTAGATATTATTAATCACATTGTGACATGCATATGAAAGTAAACCAATAATGTTGAATAGTAAATGAAACCATACACAAAGAGAACTCACAACACCATATTTTGTTAATTAGGAAGATCTTAGAGAAGGGAAACCCCTAGTGGGGATGGCACCCAAATAATGATCCTATAAACAAAAGAAATATGTTAAGGATATTGACCCTGCTAGGAGTCTTTTAATTACATATAGTGTCTTGGTCCTTGTTTGAGGACTGGGCCTTGTCAAAAGCCTCAACCCTATTAGGAGTTGGTATTACAATTACATATGTATGAAACAAGAGAACACTTTCCAAATATACAATTAGACAATTCAATACCTTAAACAAAATATGATAGATACAATAGGATATGTGCAAGATCATGGTGTGCCAAAAAGTGGCGATCTAAAATATATATAGTTCTAAAATATCTCAAAGCATTTCAAAAGGTATTCCAACTTTTGTCCCACACATTCTAATACCAAAACAAATGATGAATACCTTTATAAAACCTATTATATCTTTGGATACCAACCCTTCATGGTCAACCTTTAAAACATCCCAAAACATGTTTTTGGCTTGCTCTTGCATTTTTTTTTTACTTCAAACATATATTTGATGACTTTTTTTCACCCAAATTTGATTAAATGAAAAGGGTTTGTTAAGAATTTCCTTAGCTTTCAATAAATGTAATGTTTGTCCAATTACAAGTCTAGTAAGTAATTATTACTTATTTTCTAATAAAGTTATGTATAAAGTTTTGATTGACACACTGATTGAAAAAAACCATAACTTTCAAATGATACAACATTTTTAAAATCCAAAAGATGCATTACATTCTATGCTTCTTCTAATATAGTGAGGAAAAAAAGGAATTTTTTTTTGTAGAATTTTGAATTAGTTAAGGTGCTTAGACACATGTTTTTTTATTCCAAAAACACTATAGTAGAAGGGTGAAAGCACCAAGATGGTGTACAAAAAGGGATGGTATAAGTGGACACCATTTTTTTGAAATCAGGTAAACTTGAAATTGGATGAGACATTTGATGGTCATCCACTAAAAATGACAAGATTTGTAAAACATATTAATTGTAGTACCTGATGAGTCTAAAAAAATGCCTTTATTTTGTTATGTTTAAGATACTTTATGATACTCTGTTTATCATTGTTTTAACACTTATAAGCCTATGTTTGATAAACCTTTCATGATTTATGGGGTAGAAAAACTATGTCATCCTTTGCCTAAATTATATCTAATATGCAGTATTTCATATAAATAACCAAATGTGCATTCTTATGCTTGAATTTAGTTTGATGGATGTTCATTTGCAAATATGTCTTATATCATAACTAACCTAATGATAAGGATTAAAGGATGAGCGGAAGAATCCAGAAGTTGGTTACTGACAGCATTCAAGGAGAAACGAGCATCAAGGAACAACCACAAAAAGGAAGTTATAACCACTCCAGGAAACATGGCAGTGAATAAGGAGGAGTTTTTACGAGCCATTACCTTCTCTGCATTTACATTGTAACACGCAAATGCCACGACTTCATTGCTCCCTCCTCAATTTTGTTATCCTTCCTTTCTACTTTCAGTTGCTCTCCTATATTCTCTCCTGTGGACTTAACTTAGGATAGTTACTTTTCTGTTATGTAATAAAGAGTAGATTCCCTATATATGTCAGGATTGACTCCTATGTGTGAAGTTTTTAGTTTTTGGTTTTGATAAGTTTTATCAAGTAAGAGAGAACACTGATTCACAGTTTGTTGTAGTTGTGTTTTACAATTTTGAATTATGTAATGACTGATTAATGAAATGAATTAGTTCTCTTTAGTTTCTATCCTGTGTTGGTAGATTAGAGAAGCCAACCAAGGGGGCCCACTTGGAAGGTGGATTAGATTAGGATAGAATAGATTCATTTTACTAAGCATTAGCAGTATTTTAAGTAAGATGTAGCTAGTTAATTCCTTCTTGTAGCATCACACTTCATGAACGTTCCTGCAGCATCTGCGAGAACAGTCTAATGGATGAGTCAAGATGGAATCTTTGTTATCTTGTCATTGTGTTTTCAAAATTCATAGATTCAGTAGTTTCCTTTCCACAGCAGTAGTGTAGTTTCCTTCCTTTGCATTTTTACTTTCCTACAACACAAGCATAATGACTCATCAAGGTACCTAGTGCACATACTATGCTGATCATTTCAAGTATACGTCCCTGAGTTGACAATCTAAATGCACCTCATGGTAGGGGAAAAGTAGTCCTTAGCTTGAATAGATTATTCCTAAGCTAGGCCTAGCGCATGACTATGGAACACCTATTGTGAGGCAGTTCATTTTTGGCATCGTTACCAGGGATGGTGTCAAGCTAGGAGCATTTTTGAGTCATAGTTTTTAGATTAAGTTCTTTTTACCAATGTGAAAATTTTAGTTGCATGCATTGAAGAGGAAGACGACGAGATGAATATGGAAAATTTTTTCCACAGGGATCTGTTAATTTGAATGAAGAAGTTGAAGAAGAAGTTGAGTTTCCCTTTGAAGAAGCAAGTCTTGTTTTCCCTACAGTATCATCATCAAGAGCTAAATCCCTAGATATATCTGATCTCCAACCTTTCACTGAAATATTGACCAGTTTTCTTGATAACACTACCTCGAATCCACCAGTTGTTAATCACCTAGTGCCTAACCTTCCTTTTTAGCAGCAACCTCATAATCCAGTCCCACCAATCATGGCACAACCCACTTTTCCATTTCCACTTCCAAGTCTCATAACCAATGCGAATCTCAAGAATATACCTCCCACTACTCTTTCAAAGTTCTATGGCCTTGCAACTGAAGACCCTGATACCTTCTTGTTTGAGTTTGACATCCTTTGTCATAGTTTTGACTACAACACTAATGCCCATAAGCTTAAATTATTTCTAGCCACATTGAAAGAATCAGCTTTATGATGGTTCATGGGCTTAGGAGCCAATGCAGCTGTAAATTGGGATGAAATGCAAGCCTTGTTTTTCAAAAAATATAAAGAATATTGCAAAGCATCTGGCACAAGAGGAGATGATATCTCTAGGATATCATAGAAGGAGGAAGAGACATTAGAAGACTATGTTTCTCGATTTTTATATACACTACAAAAGAATCCTCAGCACACATTGTCTGAAGATTCCCAAAAACTAGTCTTTGTAAGAGGAGTGAATGAAGACTGTTTGGAAGCATTGGACCTGATGGCCGGTGGAGATGTATATCAAGCTCAATGGGATGACCTCAAAAAGATATGTTAGAACTACTCAAGGTCAACCATGAAGAAAGGTCGAGGACCCCATTCTACAGTTACAAAAGGAATTAGTCAAGGCATTTCAAAACTTGAAATATCCAATTTGTTGTCAGATTTCAAAGAAGACATTAGTAATGATGTTGCTACACAGTTGGATACAATGACTGCAAAGAAGAAGCAAGCAGAGGCTAAGTTACAACTAGCTAAGTACTGTCCTCATTGCTGAAAGCAAAAGAAGGATTGCCACTGTAAATTGGTTGCAAGCATGGAGAACCAGCATCTTCCAACTAAATATGTAAAGATAGATGGGGATGATGAGCAAGTATTTTTTGTTCCTCAATGCTGACCATGGGCTCAACGTCAAGGTATGCCTCAAGACCCCTTGCAAAATTCAAATTCATATGGTAATCAATGGAAAAACCGCAATACCCAAGGTCCTCCACAAAACCAACCCAATTGGAATAATGCTGGGCAAAATAACCCACAATAGTCTCAATGGTCTCAAAATTTCCAACAACCTTGGCCTAACCAGCAGAATAACCAATGGCCCCAGAACTAGCAGAACCAATGGCAACCACCCCAAGGGAATTGGAAATCTCCAAACCAAGGGAATTGGAAATCTCTAAACTAATGGAAGGGATCTCAACAATGGCCTAACCAAAATACTGGTGTTCCACAATTACCCCCTCCAGCTCAACAACCTACTTTAATGCCACCACCTACAAATAGTGGACCTCAAAAGAAAACACAACTACCTACACAGCCCCAGCCAAATCCAAATAGCAAACCACAACAGCCCATGTATAGTACTAATACCTAGAAGTACCCTGCTTATGCCCTAGATGTCACAGATATACATTTGAGATCTGGAATGACCTGACCAGCACCAAGGCCACCTCTTATAACTGAAGTATCAGACTCTCCTACAACATCAAAACCTTTGGTTATGAACTTGTTGACCCAACTAATGTTACCATACCAATACCAGATCAACCAACAGTAGAGCCTTCTTTTCTAGACCAACTAATACAAAAGGAACAAAGCAAGGAACAACCCTTTGACATTGTTAACAAGTTGAAGAATATCCATGTCCGAATACCTTTGTTTCAAGCTATTAAGGACATTCCTACTTATGGAAAAGCTATAAGGGAAGCTTGTCTAAAGAAACCTGGAAGGAAGAAGAAGGATCCTACCATAGTACATGTTGTTGGACATTTAGTTGATATCATGTTAGGAAGAGTGATTTCACCAAAATATTCTGACCCATCGAGTCCAGTAGTAAGTGTCAGCATCAATGGTCAATTTGTTAAAAATGCCTTAATAGTTTTGATACTGCTATAAATGTGATGATGAAAGAAACCATGAAGAAGTTACAAATAGAAGTATTAAGGCCCACACCAACTATTCTACAACTTGTAGATAGTTCCACTATCACTCCTGATGGAATGATAGAAAATATTGTTGTGACCTTAGATTCCCTACAATATCCTCCAAACTTCATGATTTTGTCCCCTAAAGTAAACCTATTTGGCTATCTTGTCATTCTAGGTAGACCATGTTTGGCCATAGTTGATGCAAACATAAATTGCAGATAAGGGAATATGACCATATCAAATGGCCAAGAAACTAAGCAATTTGATCTATATCCTCCTACACAACCATTACCAGATTTGAATACATCTTTTTGGCCAGATTTAGGAGATGAAAAAGAAGAGATAAATTCCATAGTACAACTTATGATGTTACATAGGCAATCTTTTCTAAAGTTGCAAGAAGAAGATTCAGTAATCCAGAGCATCCTTACCAACACCTGTGTGGTAGGAAAAGATGTGTCTGAAAGCTCTGTATTAGAATTGATTACATATTAGGAGTGTGATACAAGTTGTACTTTACTTAAGGAACCTGAAAATCTTTGTTCACTACTTCCCTGTGAAGTAGAAGGAAGCCCAATCTCTAAAATTGCTATGGTAGAATCCACTATTCCTATTGAATTGAGTAAAGGCCATAAACTGCATGTTAACCCCAAATTGACATTCGTATAGATGGAACAATTAAAAGAATTGCTTCAAAAGCATGAGAAGACTTTTTCTTGGGATTATGATGATATGAAAGGATTAAGACCTACACTATGTACCCATAGGATATACATTAATGAAGGTTGTCTACCACTTCGTCAACCTCAAAGGAGGATAAATCCAAGCCTTAGAGAAATAGTCAAAATAGAATTGCAGAAACTACTTGATGCTGGCTTTATCTATCCTATATCTAATAGTAAATGGGTATCACCGCTGGTTATAGTACCTAAGAAAGGAGGAAAATGGATAATTTGTGTAGATTATAGGGAGTTGAATAAGGCTACTAAAAAGGATCATTTTCCTTTACCCTTCATAGATCAAGTTTTGGATACACTAGCTGGAAAGAAGTACTTCTCCTTCTTAGATGGATATAGTGGCTATAATCAAATCATTATTTCTCCTAAAGACCAAGACAAAACTACATTTACCTGTCCATGGGGTACTTTTGCATACTCTATTTTACCATTTGGTCTTTGTAATGCTCCTGCAAAATTTCAATGGGCTGTAATTAGTATTTTTTCTAATATATCACATGATTATATGGAAATCTATATGGATGACTTTACAACATTTGGAGTTACTTTTGAAGAAGCAATGATAAATCTTGAAAAAGTTTTGGTAAGATGTCAAGAACATAATTTGGCACTAAATAGTGAAAAGTGTTTCATGCTCATGCAAGAGGGTGTGGTACTCGGTCATTTCATATCTACTGCAAGTATACAAGTAGACCAAGCTAAAATTGAGGTAATTCAAACATTACCCATACCCACTAAATTAAAAGATATCAGATCTTTTCTGGGACATGCTGGATATTACATGCATTTTATAAAAGATTTTAGTAAAATAGCCAGTCCCTTGTATAAGTTGCTTACAAAAGAAGCTAAATTCAAATGGACACTTGAGTGTGATAAAGCTTTCCTATAGCTTAAGAAACTTTTGACCATAGCCCCAATTTTACAAGGCCCTGATTGGAATCTACCTTTTCACATATATACAGATGCTTCTGATTATGCCATAGGAGCAGTTTTAGCATAGAAACACTCAAATCTTGAGAATGCCATTTATTATATTAGTAAGAGTCTTCATGGTCTAGAATTGAATTACATAGTGACTAAAAAATAATTGTTAGCAGTAGTCTATGCTCTAAATAAATCTTGACATTACGTCATAGGTTATCCTATCTATGTTCATACTGATCATGCAGCAATCAAGTATCTCATGAACAAACCTCCTATAACTGGTAGGTTAGCAAGATGGTTACTATTGTTAAAAGAATTTGACATAACCATAGTAGATAAGCCTGGAAAAAAAAATGTCGTAGCTGATTATTTATCAAGAATCAATCATGATACTGACACTACTCTAGTAGATGATGCATTTCTAGATGAACATTTGTTTCATATTGCTGTTAAAGTTCCATGGTATGTAGATATTGTTAACTACATTGCAACTAATAAGACATCAACATATTTTTCTTATAAGGAGAGAAAGTTGCTCATACAGAAAAGCTTTCATTTCTCATAGATAGACAATTTTCTGTTCTATACTAGACCTGATCAAGTTATGTGCAGATGTGTAAAAGAAGATGAGACATATGATATTTTGCATGCATGTCATAATGAGCCCTGCAGAGGACATTTTGCAGCCAAAAGAACAACTTTCAAAATCTTAGCCACTGGTTACTATTGGCCTACCCTTCATAAAGATGCAATCAATTATACAAGTGTGACCAATGCCAAGAATGGGTCACCCAACCAAAATAGATGAAATGCCTCTGAACCCTCAACTGGTGTTAACACCATTTGACAAATGGGGAATGGACTTCATCGGTCCTATTGATCCTCCATCCAATGGGAAGTCTTATATTCTAGTTTGAACTAACTACCTTACCAAATGGGTTGAGGTTAAGGCTATGAAACATGCTCATGATGAAAAAGTTGTTGAATTCTTGTATGAAGAGATTTTTACACGTTATGGAGTTCCTAAAGAATTGGTTACTGATCAAGGCACACAGTTTACTTCTAACTTGATTTCAGAATTGATGAAACAGTATAACATCAGGCATCGCAGATCTAGTCCTTATCATCCACAAGCCAATGGACAAGCAGAAGTTACCAATAGTGAGTTGGAAAATATTCTAACTAAAATAGTCCATTTGCATCATCGAGATTGGACCAACCGGTTACAAGAAGTTGTTTGGGCTTATAGAATAGCTTGGAAAATCACTACCAGATTCACACCATTTGAGCTTTTGTATGGGAAAGTGGCAATGCTTCCAATTGAATTTGAACACAGGACTTTAAGAATAGCCTTGACCTTAGATATTGATCTTCCTATAGCACAAAGAGAACATCTCCTGCATCTTAATTCTTTGGATGAAATGCACAAGACCACTTTAGAACATACTGAACTGGTGCAAAAATAGAGAAAACATTAGCATGATTCTCATATCCTCAACAAATAGTTCAAAGCTGGTGACTAGGCATTATTGTATGATTCTCGCTTTAAGGATATGCCAGGGAAGCTGCAGACGCGATGGTTAGGACCATATCAAATCATCCATGTCTTTGACAATCGAACAGTTCAACTAACCACAATTGATGATATGCCTTTGAAAATGTTGATCAACGATCATCGACTTAAACTTTACAAATAGCCTCAAAAAAAAGTCGAGTTCATGCAACAGTTCGAACAACCAGATCCAACAACAACTCAAGTATCTCTTCCTACAGCCGAAGGTGAAAACCTTTGGCCTACTCTTCTTCAACATTAATTCTAATTTGCATGTCCATAATAATAACTTTATGTTTGCATAAAGTCCATTTTCTTTTCATGATATTTCTTTCCATTCATATCTTAATCTTCCATCCACCCACCTCACTCCATTTCTTAATCTTCCATCCACTCACTTTCTACATACTTATGTTTTTTCAATCAAATCTGCACATGCTAATGGATGCTGCCATTTACATTATTTCCACCACCTTTTTTTTAGAGCATGTAACAATCCACTTGGTAGGTATAAACATTTTCAAACTATTATTCATTTATAAGTTTGCAGATTTTGTTAATTATATCTAATACTGCATAGTCTTTATAATTACAGTGTATTCCAGTCCCTACCCCATTATAGTCTGACACGTGAGGACACTTGTCGTAAAATTAGTAGGGGGCAGGGGAGTGTTGTACTATCTAATGACATGCCTGATTAACTGTGATGAATTTCAAAAATCTTGGCATTACCCTTTATTAATGAGAACTTTTTGCCATAAGTATGCCATGTCAAGTGTTGTACTCCCACTTTCTGAATGAATGTTTCTTTGTTCATGCCAAATTTTTTGTGCTAAGAAATGATGTGACCTATTTTTTTAAAATTTCGGCATTTGAACCATGTTTATGGATGATTTCCATGCAAATTCATGATTTACTTTTACCTAAATTTTAATTATGGCACATAACGATTGGTTATGGCAATTGATGTTCCCAAAAAGAAGCGATGAAGCGTCTGAGAAATAATGCAGAGTTTTGAAGTTTGCATTCAAAAAGGGAGAGGGAAACAGAGTAGCAAAAGTATCAAGAAATGGGAGGAGGTTTACAGATAAAAGAGCCGGTCAAGCACATTTTGTTGCTCTCTGATGTAGAAGCAGTAAGAAGATTCAATGCATGCGGGTGGTTAGGCTATTGTTTGAATTTAATAGCATATGATGAAGAAGCAGCTATAGAATTCACCAGGACATTTGATGAAGGTGAAGCTTCTATGTGGGGTTTGATAGTAATTGCAATAGAAGAACAAATTGCAGAAGTAACAGGGTTACCTCCTGTTGGAGAGCATTATCCAAGCTCGCATGACGCTAGGTTAGCAAGGGCCCAGTTCACTACCCCACATGACCCTCCATTGGATGTTACAAAGCAGGGGTGCAAGAGATTGTCTTTGCTGCCTCCATACCCTGACCTAGCAATGCATGTCATCAGGTATTTTACTTGTGAAGGTAAATTTTCTCACTTGCATGCACACCATTTTAAGTTTCTTAGTTGTATAAGGCACAATATTGTCATGAATCTCCCAAATTTTCTATATAATATACTCTGTATTAGTGCAGAAGAGACTCAAAAAGGGAAAGATAATTTTGTCACTCACCATGCTTTGATTAAGTTGTTAATAGAAAGGTCTCTTAGGGATGTATCCCCTTTGACATGGGATGACTTTGTGAAATTTAAAACCCTACAACCCCAAGTTGACCCTAGTGAATGGCAGGGTGAGGAAAACATAGTTCCCAGTAGTGAGCCTGCAAAACAAAATATTGAGGGAGCTGAAATAGAAAATGCACAAGGGATTGAACCAGAATTATCTTCCACTCAAGAAAATGTGCCTCCACTTGAACAGGACATTCCTAAACCCACTACTAGTCAAGCTAAAAGGAAACAAAAGTCACTAGAAGAAACCGTTGCTCAACAAAAACCTAGTCCTACAATTAAGCAACAGAAGAAAACAAAGAAGGTTCCTGTAGCAACTAATCCCGTAGCAGTGATACCGAAACAAAAAAGTAGGCAAAAGACAATAGTACAAGAAGAGACTCCTTTGTGGAGAAGTCCTAGAATGAGAGGGAAGATTTTTAAAAATTCTATATCTTCTAAAGCACCTGCTCCAGAGTCTCCTGTGCAGATAATTTCTAACCATTCTCCCCTTCACACTGAGATGACAGAAGCTTTCGGTAGTCCTCCTATTAGGAATAAGGTGTCCCAGCCTTGTATAATTCCTATTCTTATTATTTTTTTTTTTGTAAAATGTATTTTTGCAAATAATATGTAAATGTGATGTACATGTCTAGTTGGCATGTTGATCACTTACATGTGTCGGCATCTTGAAGTGTGTGAAGGAGATCATGGCTGAAATGGTTATGCTGGATTCCTATGATGCGTAAGAGCTATTTAAGGAATAAGCTATGATAGGTGTAAGAGAATCTTATGACATGAGGCCTATTTGGGTGCCCAAGAACAAGTGGTTGGTGTGTGTAAGAGAATATGCCAAAAATAGGTTGGTATGATGGATTCCCTTACACTTCTCTTGTGACTGCTATTTTTGGTGGATTCTATGACAAGTTGTCATTGTCTATTCAAGGGATGGATGCCCTTTTCTTGGTATTGGATGTACATGTGGCATTGTGCATGTTTCTTGGTGGTTGAGCCATGAAAAATGCCCAACTCTTTTGTGGGCATTTTGTTGGGTCTTAAGATGTTCATAAGAGTATTGCATGTTGTAATGCAATAGGGTGATAGATGAAAGTTTGTAGGTACTGAGGTGCTATTGGATTCTTCTATTGTTGATGTTGAACATTCATTGCAAGTGTATTGTAATCTTGTGTTGAAGATAATACATTGTGCAGGTTTTGGAGGGGTGGGGTTGTTTTACCGAAAGGTTTTTCCCCACTGGCAAATCTTTGTGTTATGTGTTCTTTCTCTATCTATTTTCTGTATGCATGGTTTGTTGCAATATTTTTTTTTACATGATATTGAATCTGTAAGTGTAGAATATTTTAAAAGGATTTGCACCATACCTTCCTTAAGAGTTTAGTGTAGAAATTTGTTTCTGCACCTGAGTTTCCTTACAAGTGGTATCAGAGCTTGATCAACTTTTGATCCTAGTTGTTGGGTATGGTTTTTTGAGCTAATCTCAAGTTGAGTGGGAGTCTTGTGCAGAGCATCTTGAATCTTATTTGCAAATTGAGATGGCGAGTTCATCATATGGAAGAATGGAGGTGGAGAAATTTAATGGCACTAATTTTGAGTTGTGGAAACTCAAGATGGAAGACATGTTGGAAGATTGTGACCTATGGGAAGTGACTACAAGTGCTAAAAGACCAAAAACTATAACTTAAGAAGATTGGGATATCAAATATCGTAAAGCTAAGGGTCTCATAAGACTCTGTTTAACTGATGCAGTCCTTCTAAATGTTCTAGATGAGAAAACCGCATATAGTTTGTGGGAGAGACTTGGGGCCGTGTATCAGGCCAAATCTCTGGTGAAAAAGTTGTTCCTGAGGAAGAAGTTGTATTCTCTGTGAATGGAGGAAGGTGGATCCTTAATGGATCATCTAAATGCATTTAATCTGCTAGCTGCACAGTTGACATCTGATGGTGTCAAGTTAGAGGAGGAGGATTGTTGCTACACACTTTTGTGTTCTTTACCAGATTCATGGGACCATCTTGTGATGGCTCTCAGAAGTACATTAGTCACCTTCAAAATGGATGATGTGGTGTCTTCACTGCTATCAAAGGAGATGTGGAGATAGGCTTTCATTTCAAAAAACAAAGCCCTTGCTATTTGTGGGAGATCCACAGAAAGAGGAAAAAAAAATGACAATAAGTCTGACAATAAGGGTAGATCCAAATCCCATGGGAAGTCAAAGACTTCCAATAAGTCCAAGGCAAAATGTTGGAACTGTGATAAGATTGGGCACTTCCGTAATGACTATAAAGAGCCTAAGAAGAAGAAGAAAGCCTTAGATTCTGGTTCTAAAAAATCTCAAGAAGATGGTGATGCATTCATCATAGCTTTGGCAGCCCATGCATCTAATGATGTGTGCTTGGTTGACTCAGGTGCATCTTTTCACATGACCTCTCATCAAAATTGGTTCTCAAAATATGAAGAGTTCAATGGTGGAAAGGTGTACTTGGGTGCTGATTAAAGGTACTTGGAAGGGTCACTATCAAATTTCCTGATGGATGAGTAAAGGGAATCAATGGAGTTATGCACATTTCAGGTTTGGCACGAAACCTATTATCTATAAGTATGCTGAATGATGTAGGTGTGCAAGTTGTTTTTTTGAAAGAAGGATGTAAGATGATTAGAGGATCGATGGTGCTTGCTAAGGGTACTATGAGAGGTACTCTATTTCAGCTAGATGCATGTATTCCTCTATGTAACAGTTCTTCATCCTCACCATCTGAACAAGCAGTGAAGAATTCTGTGGTTATAGGTTCCTATGGCAATGCAAAGACTTTGCAAGGAAAGCTTCCTGCAGAAAAGACAATGTTGTGGCATATGAGACTTGGCCACATTGGTGAGAAGGGTCTTAGAACCCTAAAAAACAAAAATCTCGTTGAGGGGTTAAATGATTGCAATCTCAAGTTTGACTTCTATGAACATTGTGTATATGGTAAACAAAATCATGTTTAGTTTTACTCTAGTTCTCACAAATCTTTTAATGTTTTGGATCTTATTCATTCTAATGTATTTGGTCTTGTAAAAGTTCCTTCGATCTCCAAGTCTATATTTTTTGTATCTTTCATAGATGATTATAGTAGAAGGACATGGATTTATTTCCTTAAAAGTAAGACACAAGTCTTTAGTCGATTCAAGGAATTTAAATTCCTTGTAGAGAATTAGACTAGTAAGAAGATTAAGTGTGTGAGAACTGACAATGGTGGTGAGTTTTGCTCAGCAGAGTTTGAACAGTTCTGTAAAGAAAAAGGTATCGAGAGGCATAAGACAACTCCTTATACCCCAGAGAAAAATGGAGTTGTAGAGAGAATGAACAGGACATTGATGGAGAAGGCTAGGAGTATGCTTAGTAGAGCTGGTTTAGAACAAAAGTTTTGGGCCGAAGCTATGGCCACTGCTTGCTATCTAGTTAACAGATCTCCTACATCAGCCCTTGTTGGTAAGACACCCATGGAGGTGTGGTCTGGTAAGAAGCCTTCAATTATACATCTTTGTGTTTTTGGTTGTGAAGCTTATGCATATGTTCCAAAGGAGAAAAGATCTAAGTTGGAAAACAAAGCTGTTAAATGTATTTTCATCAGGTATAGTGCTGGTGTGAAAGGATACAAGCTTTGGGATCCTGTGACTAGTAAGGTGTTGTATAGAAAAAATGTTATTTTTAGAGAGCTAACATATTCTCCTATTGTGCTACAACCAGATGAAAAAGAAAAGAAAAAAGATGTTGTTCAGTTTCCTCCTACCCTTGAGAAGACTGAACAGAGAGACCATGTTAGGTCTAATGATGAGGAGAGCTCTAGCAGCTCTAATAGTTGAAAAGAAGAGGAAGAAAAACCTCAACCTCAGCCCTTGAGGAGATCCACAAGAGAAGGAAAGAAACTAGAAAGGTTTGGTTATTCTATGTTAGATTCCAGTTGTGCCTTTTCTTTGATTACTAACACTGATGAGCCTAGATCTGTGAAAGAGGCTTTAGGCATGGATGATGAGATGGCTTCATTAGAGAAAAAAAAAACATGGGACCTTGTACCTTTGCCTAAAGGAACAAAACTTGTTGGCTATAAATGGATGTTCAAGAAGAAATTCTATATAGATGGCAGTGTTGAAAGGTACAAAGCTAGATTGGTTGCAAAGGGGTATTCATAGGTAGAGGGAATAGATTATGGTGAAATATTCTCTCCTATTGCAAAGTTGACATCCATTAGATTTATGTTATCTCTTGTTGCATCATATGATTTAGAGATAGAATAGATGGATGTGAAGACAACTTTCCTTTATGGTGATTTGGAGGTAGAGATTTATATGTCACAGCCTGAGCACTACATTGTTAAAGGTAAAGAATCCTTTGTTTGTAGATTGAAGAAATCTCTATATGGTTTGAAGCAATCTCCTAGGATGTGGTACCTTAAGTTTGATGCCTTTGTGTTGTCAATTGGATTTGTAAGATCGAAATTAGATCATTGTGTTTATTTCAAAGTTGAAAATGATCACCTTCTTATTGTTGCATTATATGTTGATGATATGTTGTTGTTTGGGAAGGGTAAGGGTATAATTTTTGATTTTAAATCTTAGTTGTCAACACAGTTTGAGATGAATGATCTTGGGGTGGCTAGGTACATCTTGGGTATGGAAATCAATAGAGATAGGTCTAACAAAAAACTTTGGTTGAGTCAGAGTAAGTATGTGAAGTCTGTGTTGGACAGGTTTAGCATGGTAGATTGTAGACCACTATGTGTTCCTATTTCTGTGGGAACAAAGCTATCTATAGATGATTGTCCAAAATCTCCTAGTGAGGTGGAGGACATGATTCGATTACCTTATGATAGTGTAATTGGTAGTCTTATGTATGCTATGGTCAGTACTAGACCAGACATTTCCCAAGCAGTGGGAGTCTTGAGTCAATTTATGGCTAATCCTGGACGGATACATTGGGATGCAGTTAAGCGAGTATTCAGATATTTCAGGGGTACATCAAATTACTCCATATGTTATCATGGTAACTCTTCTAGATCTTTGCATTCAGTTTGTATTCATGGGTTTGTGGATTCAGATTGGGCAGGTGATATTGATTGTAGGAGATCCACTAGTGGTTATGTGTTCACTATGTTTGGTGGTGCCATCAGTTGGATGAGTAAGCGACAACCTGTTATTGCTTTGTCCACTACAAAAGCTGAGTACATGTCTTCTACTCATGCGTGTGAGGAAGCCATTTGGATTAAGAGATTGTGTTCTGATGTTAGTGTTGATGCAGAATAGATTACTATTTGGTGTGACAGTCAGAGTGTTATTTTCCTTGATAAGAATCCAACTTTCCATGCCAGAATGAAGCACATTGATGTGCAGTTTCACTTTGTGAGAGATATGGTGGAAGATGGAAAGGTAAATTTGGAGAAGGTAGATATTGTGAAGAATGTTGCTGATGCATTAACGAAACCAGTGGGCACTGAGAAGTTCATATGGTGTTCGGAGTCTATGGGCCTTTCGGCCTATAGCGATTAGTTCCTATTATGTTATTGTTGCTCTTACAAGGTGTTTGACAAGTGGGAGAATGTTAGGAATAAGGTATCTCAACCTTGTATAATTCCTATTCTTATTATTATTTGTTTTGTAAAATGTATGTTTGCAAATAATATGTAAATGTGAGTGTACATGTCTAGTTGGCATGTTGATCACTTACATGTGTCGACATCTTGAAGTGTGTGAAGGAGATCATGGCTGAAATGGTTATGACGGATTCCTATGATGCGTAAGAGCTATTTAAGGAATAAGCTGTCATAGGTGTAAGAGCATCTAATGACATGAGGCCTATTTGGGTGCCCAAGAACAAGTGGTTGGTATGTGTAAGAGAATATGCCAAAAATAGGTTGGTATGATGGATTCCCTTACACTTCTCTTGTGACCGCTATTTTTGGCAGATTCTATGACAAGTTGTCATTGCCTATTCAAGGGATGGACACCCTTTTCTTGGTATTGGATGTACATGTGGAATTGTGCATTTTTCTTGGTGGTTGAGCCATGAAAAATGCCCAACTCCTTTGTGGGCATTTTGTTGGGTCTTAAGATGTTCATAAAAGGAGTATTGCATGTTGTAATGCAATAGGGTGATAGATGAAAGTTTGCAAGTACTGAGGTGCTGTTGGATTCTTCTATTGTTGATGTTGAACTTGCATTGCAAGTGTATTGTAATCTTGTGTTGAAGATAATACATTTTCTAGGTTCTAGAGGGGTGGGGTTGTTTTCCCGAAAGGTTTTTCCCCACCGGCAAATCTTTGTGTTATGTGTTCTTTCTCTATCTATTTTCTGTATGCATGGTTGGTTGCAATATTGTTGTTTACATGATATTGAATATATAAGTGTAGAAGATTTTAAAAGGATTTGCACCACACTTTTCTTAAGAGATTAGTGTAGGAAACTATTTTTGCACCTGAGTTTCCTTACACCTCTTGCAATATGTGAGCAAAAAATTAACGAAACCTTGCAAAAACTCCTTTTCCAATTATATGGACAGCATTTATTTGCTAAAGCACTATGGAAAGAGGAGAAAAAAAGAATGAGCAAGAACATAACATCAAAAAATGAGGAGATTGAAGAATTGAAAGTGTAGAACAAGAATTAGTATGCAAAGAACATTTACAAATAAAGTAAACATTCACAAACCAAAAACTAAATTCACATATATGCTTAGACAAAGAAAGCAAACAAGAAGTGCAAACCTCACAAGAGAAAACACTCCATGCTTTCTTGATTCTATAGATGTGTCCTTTTGCTGTGGATGTATGCTCAAGATGCTCAAAAGCTGCTTCAATGGAGATGGGTAATGGCAAATTGGTAGCTTTGTGAGCTCTCAATTTGGCATTATATGGGTATGGGTATGTCTTTTGGCTCTCAAAAGGGCATGGTAACTTTAGCTCAAAGATTGTTGATGAAATGGCTTGGGATGGGATTCAATTTATAGGCTAAGGGGTAGAGGGATGGAGGGCTTAGATGCAAGGATGGATGAAGGCTTAAGGAGGGCTAGGATGCACTCAAAGGAGAGCACATGGATTGTGCTTGTTTAGCACCAATGGGAAGGTGACACTTGTCACAAGGAGGATGAGTGTGAGAGGGTGGGGTAAAGGGTTGGTTAAAGGCATGATGAGTGGGGTTGAGTATGTAAGAGGGATGTAAGAGGAATGAGTGTGGAAGAGGGAAGAGTGTGGAAGATGGGTGTAAGAGTCATGAGTGGGCTTGTAAGAGTCTTTATGTTTTGTAAGAGCATTCATGACTTAGTGGTTGGTTTTTTTGAGGGGAGACTTTGGTTTGGATTAGGAAAGTCTTAAACTTGTTTAAGGAATGTGACAACATTAGGGGGTGGATTAGGCTTGGGTTTAGGATTAGCTTAGGGATGTTAGAGATGTGCAAGTGGATGGCATTAACGAGGGTGGGTGAGTTAGTGGCTAAGCTTGGTTAGTATGGGTGGATGGGGTGGATTAGGCTAAATGGAGGATTAGAGATAGGTTAGGGGTTTTTGAATTTGACGATTTCATTTATCAAATAGATTTATTTAATAAATGGGGATTTTTGGAATTAGATAGTAGAATAGGATTTAATTGATAAATAATAGATTATTTGATTTATCAATTAGGACTATAGATGATTAATTAAATTAATCAACTAGGGGATGACAAAGGATTAATTAAATAGAAATTTAATTAATAATGCCTTTTTAGATAACTAAATAGGATTACTAAAATAGTATAATCAAATTTAGGTGTCTACAGTTTGCCCCTCTTTGACATAGTGTTAAGACAACACTATTTCAAAGAAGTTTGAATGAAGACAACATGAGGAAGATGTTTTAGCAACAAGGTTGCCCCAGTCTCGGATAAGAAGAGGAGAGACTAGACTTAGATGATGCCCCCTCAAGAAGGCGACGGGGAGAGAAATGAGGCTCGAAGACTTCTTGAAAAGTACAAGAAATTGAGACGAGCTGAGATGCAGGTTGGCGAAGAGAAGGGGCTGAATTAGCTCAAACTCTCACTACGAGAGAATGATAAAGGGGAATCAGAGGCACAATAGTAAAGCAAGCTTAAGACTTTCCAAGATTGGGGGGGGGATATGGAGGAGCGGAGCGCTATAAAAGGAATCCATGGTAGGGAGATGGATGATAGAATGATAAAAGCTGATGCAATAGGATTTCAAAGAGTCAGACTGGTGGAAGATGGGCTTCGGAGATCCCTAGGACTAGGATTGTGGATCTCGAAAGATGAGGCTTGGTGGATTGATTTGATTGGTGGATCCCTAAGACTAGGATTGTGGATCCTTAAAGCTAAGCATGAGGAGTGATTCAAAGAGATACTGATGCATAAGCTGGAGTAGGAGTGACATATGTAGGATATGGATGGGGGATAATGGAGATGAAGGGAATCCATTGAAGCTTTTTGAGCGGGGGAATACTTCAAAGAGAAGTACCACCATGTAGTTGAGCACTAGATTTGCTATAAGACTATTGGTTAATTGCCAGGGTTCCCAAGAACATCAAGGCCTTTTTACCAACCATCCAGAGGACTAACGAACTGACTCAAAACAAACACACAAGGATTGCCCCAGTATCACACATGAATCCCAGAGGAAGCAGCGTGGAAATGACACTAGGTAACCCACAAGAAGAAAAAGAAAACAAGCAAAAGACCTGATCAAGATCTTACGCTCTAATTGCCCCATTCGCAGCATACCATGATATGGAAGATCGTGGCAACCTTGAGGAGGGAACAAGGATATTGCTTGGAAAAGATATTTCAAGACCCAAAAGGGAAGATCCCAAATCAAAAGAAAGTGAAAATCCAAAAGAGAATTGTTTGCCAACGAGATGGGTAGGACAAGGTACTAACGGACCAAGATCAGACATGAGGAAAGCTATATCCTGCAAGAATCTATCAGAGAGCACCTAAGCTGATGGATCTAGATGAGTGATGCATCTGGCAAGCTGAACTAAGAAGGATACCACTTTGGTGACAGGAGATCTAGCTAAAGGATGCATTGGAATATCTAACCAAGGTGTGCGATGTGTGCAAGATGTTGACCAAGGATGAACTAACACAAAAGCTGGATAGATATAATGATACTAAGCTAAAGAGGATGTACAAGCTGACAGACCAAGATATGTTACAAATGTACAAGTTTGTTCATGTTTTGGTTTTTTTTGAGATGGAAATGTTTGTGAAGGATGGGATGTCTATAATAGTTGATAGGTGGATAGGTAGATGGTTTGTGAAAAGCTTAAGGAAAATGGGATTCTGTGTGTGCATGTGATAGGATACAGGCTAGGATACAAGATTATTTACAAGTTGGAATATGGTACAAGCTTTGGAAAAGATTCAAATATATACAAGGTATGGTACAAGATTTACAAGGTACAATACAAGCTTTGGTACAAGATTTATAAGCTGTACAGGAGGTATTGACAAGCTCCATCAAATTTTGGATATTTGATTGGAACACCAAGGGAACAAGCAGGTGTTTTATGGGATGGTGGGTGGATGGATGAGGGATAGGATAGTGATAGATAATGGATTAGTCTTTAGCACACAAGGTGCCTGAATTACCAATTTTTCACCAAGGTACATATCCAAGGCGCTTGAATTGCCAAGTTTTCACGATTGGATGCTTATTTCTCTTTACTTTTTTTTTTTTTTTGTATTTTTCAAAAGATGGGTATACCAAGGATCTTCAAGCATAGAACTTCTTGAGATGAATGATGTTAGTGGGATCATTCAAGAGTTCTCCTTCTGGTGTAGATAATTGATTGGCTCCAGAGCCGAAGGAGGTAGTAACCACATAGGGACCAAGCCATGTAGGTTCAAACTTGCCTTTCTTTTCTCGATCTGCTTGGACTTTCATATTTTCTTTGAGGACCATGTCACCTAGTTGAAAGTGTCATGGGAGCACCTTCTTGTTGAAATTCCTTTTGAGACGAGTTTGATAGACTATGAGATAGTCATAGGCTTTTTGTCTCTTCTCGTCTAAGAGATCTAGCTGGGTGAGTCGAGCTACTCTATATTCTTCACTGAGATTTACCCTCGCAAAGATATGCGTAGTGAGGGAAGTTCAACTTCTATAGGTAATACCACTTCGGCACCATAGACTAGGGAGTATGGAGTTGTTCCTATGGATGTATGGAAGGAAGTTCAATAGGCCCATAGAGTCAGATTTATTTGAAGGTTCCAATTACGGTCGAAATCATTGACAACTTTCTTTAGGATTTTGAGGAGGGTTTTATTAGTTACCTCTGCCTGGTCGTTACCTTGTGGGAAATATGGGCTAGAAAAGTGGTGATGGATGCAGAGGGAAGTGCATAATTCTTCCATGTTGAGATTTTCAAAGTTACCTCCGTGGTCAGTGAAGATGGTGGATGGGATGCCGAAGCGGGAAACAATGTGGTACAAGATGAACTTGGAGACTTGAACTCCTGTAGCTGAGACTAGGGGGACTGCTTCCACCCACTTAGTGAAATAGTCTGTAGCTGTTATTATCCATTTATGTCCATCAGATGAGAGATGTGTGATAGTTCCAACTAGATCAAGGCCCCAACAAGAAAAAGGCCAAGGTGGTGCAATAGGCTGTAGATCCTGTGCTGGAGCGTGCACAAGATTTGCATGCTGTTGACATGGGAGACACTTTCTGACAAAGTCACAAGAGTCTTCTTCAATGGTAGGCGAATAGTAGCCTACTCTAAGGATTTGTCGTGCTAGGACAATACCACTCGTGTGGGCATCGCAAAGTCTGGAATGTACTTCTTTTAATGCCATCGCGGCCTCATTTTCATCTAAACATCAAGAGAGGTTATCATGATAACCCCGACGATATAGGGTATTGGCTATGATAACATAGCGAGATGATTTTTGAATAAGGTTCTGGCGTTGGGTGTGTGTGAGGTGAGGGGATATGATACCATCGTTAAGGTAAGTGTGAATTTCATGGTACCAAGGGGATTGGGGACCAACCAAGATACAAACACGGTTTGAATCCTCATTCACATAAGCGGGTGTGAGGAGCTGCTCAACTAAAAATTCATACTGCGTAGCTTCTTGGGGAATTTCCAAGAGCGAGCCGATAGTGGCCATGGCATCTATTGCCTTGTTCTGCATTCGAGGCACTTGTGTAAACTGAAGCTTTGTAAAATGCTGGGTCAGCTGATCAACTAGCTCTTTGTAGGGTAATAGCTTTTCATCTTTGGTTTGATATTCATTTAAGACTTGTTTGATGATGAGTTGGGAATCACCAAAGACTTGTAACTCAGTGATATTCCATTCTGCAGCTATCTTTAATCCTGCTACAAGAGCTTCATATTCTGCTATATTGTTGGTGCTAGGGAATTGTAGCTTGAAGGCTTTTGGAATGTAATCTCCTTGAGGTGTAACTAATAATATTCCTGCCCCTGATCCATGAGAGGTGTATGAGCCATCAAAATAAAGCTTCCATGGGGGTTGTTCTTTAATTAGGCAGATATGCTAATCTGGAAATTCTGTGAGCAAAGGATATGCATCTACTAGAGGTGCATCAGCTAGGTGATCTGCTATAGCTTTCCCTTTGATTGCCTTTCTGTCCACATACTGGATGTCAAACTCACTTAGTAGCATAACCCATTTGGCCAAACGGCATGTAACTGCTATTCTGGAGAGCATATACTTGAGAGGGTCAATCTTGGAGACTAGTTGGATGGTATGACTTAGCATGTAGTGGCGAAGCTTTTGAGTTGAGAAAACAACTGCCAAACAAGCTTTTTCCATAGGAGTTTAATTGAGGTCATAACCAACTAGGGTTCTACTGATATAGTAGATGGCTCTCTCTCTACTATAATAATCATGTTGTGCTAGAAGTGCCCCTAGGGCAGTAGGTGTTGCTGATATATACAAGATCAAGGGACGACCAGGAACTGGTGGAACCAAGATAGGGGGATTGGTGAGATACTGCTTGAGCTAATCGAAGCTACGCTGACATAAAAGATCCCACTTGAAGTTCTCAATCTTCTTTAGCAAGTGTGAAAATGGTGTACACTTATCTGCAAGTTGGGAGATGAAGCGTCGGATAGATTGAAGTTTTCCTTGAAGAGAGAGAAGCTGTCGCAGTGTCTGGGGAGGAGGCATGTCTAAGATAGCCTTGACCTTTTTGGGGTCGATCTCTATACCCCGTTTAGAAACTATGAAGCCTAGAAGCTTGCAAGATGTGACCCCAAAGACACACTTCTTGGGATTTAGCATGAGATGATATTGGGCCAACCTATCAAAGACTTTTTCCAGGTCGGCAAGATGATCCATGAAGGTGTGAGATTTGACTAGGATATCATCCACATAATCTTCCAAAATGCTATGGATAAGATCATGGAAAATGGCTATCATAGCTCTTTGATAGGTAGCCCCAGCATTCTTTAGGCCAAAAGGCATCATGGTGTAGCAAAAGGTTCCCCAAGGGGTAGTGAATGCTGTCTTATGCTGGTCCTCTTCTGCAATCTTGATCTGATTATACCCGGAAAATCCATCCATAACGGACAGAATTTCATGTCCAGCTGTAAGATCTACAATCATATCTATGTTGGGCAAGGGAAAATCATCCTTTGGATAAGCTTTGTTAAGATCTCTAAAATTAGTGCAGATTCTGATGTCACTAGAAGGCTTAGTGACAGGGACCATATTGGAGATCCATTCTGAGTAGTCGATAGGTCGGATAACCTTAGCAGCTAACATTCTTTCTAGTTCAGCTTTGACTAGTAATGCCACCTTGGGGTGCATTTTTCTAAGCTTTTTTTTGACGGGCTTGATCTTTGGATCAACTGCAAGATGATGAACTACAAGCTTTGGATCAAGTCCTGGCATGTCCTGATATGACCATGCAAATCGGCCAATGTTCTCTCATAAAACCTCAAAGAGGAGGTCAGCTTGCAGCTTGGTCTTGTGATAGGGATGCAGCAATGTGAACAATTCTAGGGATCTCTGAAGAACCAATGTTGACTTCTCTAGTATCCTCTATTAGAATAGAAGACACCTCTAGTCGATTATCTTGAGGAGGCAATACTAAATCCTCATGTTCTGCTTGTGGCTCTGGATTTTCTTGCTGAGGGGTTCTCTTCGCTACCTTAGCTAGTCCTAGATTTACCTTAGTTCCAGTTTTGGGTGTATCAAAACTAGGTTGGGACTTTTCTCCAAAATACCCCTTGGGATCTAGCTTGTAGATGTAGGCAGAATCTAGCTTTTTCTTCTTATGAGGAGTTTTAGCTCCCATGAATCTTAGAAGCGCTTCCTCTGATGCAAACTCATCAATATGTATGACACTTGGTTGGTCCCAATCTATGAGTTGTGGATGAGCGAGTGGTAGGTCAATGAGATGGATGGATAGTTCTCGGAGAACAGAGTCTCCCAGGAAGATTTGGTCTGGGATATCGTCGTAGGCTCTCTTTTCAACTTCCTCGAGAATGTCTTCAATTTTGACAAGGTCACGGTGAATGTTCAAAAAAGCGTGACCATTCTCATTGGTGCCCCCAGTTGTGGGTATGCCAAAGCCAAGACCTGACTTCGTTTCCCAATTATGTGCTTCGATGGGACATTGCATGCCCCTTTCTTCTGGTCCTAGTCCACCTCCTTGATAATTACATTTTTCAGTGATGAGCTTATGTTGTTTGGGATACTTCTGGCTAAAGTGATCAAAGCGTGCTTGATTTCTTGGAGGGGCATCCTTATGTAACCAATTGTTGATATCTTGAGTGAGCTCCTCATGAAGAGGCATTTTTGAGGATACAAAGGTGGTTGGGCCAACCATTTGTATCGAGGAGGTGGAATCTCCTTAGCTTTGTTATATGTTGGCCGTCCATGGGTATGTGGATCAAGTGGGATTGCTCTGACAGCAAATGCATCTGATAGACTATATTCTCCATAGCCTTTGTTGTTGATCTTTACAGTAGATAGGGTGGAGGCGAGGATGGTTTCTGCATCATTACAAGTGTGGGATGAGCTGGCGATGGCTATGCCGATGTCTATTCGAGGAGGATGTTAAATGGTAGGTTTAGATCAACAACATGGCAAACTGTCTCTTAGATGACTGGCCCAACCTTGATTGGTAGCAAAATAGTCCCTTCTGTGGTCCTTTCCAAGTTGTCATAAGCTTTGATGGTGATAACCTCACTGATCATATCTGCCTCAGTATACCCAGCTTGTTTTATAAATTTTAGGGTGCAAATGTTCAAGGCTGATCCATTATCTATCATTACTCTTTTCACGGCAAAATTGGATACCATGATGGCTATGCAAAGTGGAAGGGTGTGATCTGGCTCAACCGCGGGTATGTCGGTGGGTTTGAAAGATAGGGCACATGAGGATGAAAGGTGTCCAACAAGATTACAAAAATTAGTAGCATTGATATCAGAAGGGACACGAGATTCTATGAGAGCACTATCAAGGATGTCTTTGTACACAGGAGTAGTGCGGAGAAGGTCTAAAATGGATATTTGGGCTGGCATGTTCCCAAGGTGTTTCAAGATATTGTACAGGCTTTTTGATGGCGCTGATGGTGTTGATGAAACTAGTGGGCCTGCGATGTTAAATTGCACTCTTTGAGTGGTGACCGCACACTCATTGTCTGGTCCTTGGATATTGATAACATTGATAGAAGGCTCTTTCTCAGATATACAACCTATAAGGCTACCATAGTCTATATAGGATGAAGTGTGGTCATTGTTCTTCCCATGCTGTTGGTTTGGCTGGCGGTTGTTGGTGTTGTTTTGGATAGGTGCTTTTCCAGGATTTTGGTTGTTGTGTGGAGGAAAAGCATTTTGATAAATCTGTAAGCCTACATTGGGAGAGGTTTGGGCACCAACAGTGATTTCCTTCTGATCAATGAGGTCTTGCACATAGTCTTTCAGTTTCATGCATCTGAGGGTGGTGTGACCACTTACCCTATGGAACTTGCAATACTCATTGTCCTTGTACCATGTAGCTTTGGATTGGCTTGGATCAATTTTCTAAGTAGGAGGAAATTTGATGAGGTTTTCCTTAGCCAATTTCTCAAAAATAACATCCAATGGCTCACCAAGGGGTGTATAGTTTCTAGGTGCAGGTTGGAATCTGGGCTTTTGCCCTGCAGCTACATTGATGGCATTAGCTTAATTGTTAGACCCTTGAAAGTTGGGTCTTGTATTGTGGTTTTGATAGCTTTGGTTATTTCGTTGTTGGTAATTGATAGCTTGTTGGTTGTTTGTTTGATATGGTGGGTTAGACTGGTTTTGAGAAGGACCAATGATATTCACATGTCTGGTGTCAGTAACCCCATCTGTTGCAACATGCTTGTTTTTGTTCCAATACCTAGACTTGTCATTAGAATGTGATTGATTTTGGTTGGCCTCTTTGTAAATCTTTACCACACCATCTTTGATTACTCCTTGCTCAAGGATCATTCCTTTCTCTTTGATATCCTTATAGGTCTGTAAACAGTTCATGGTCATGTGGTGAGCCAAGCTGGGATGTGCATTATCAATAAATATTTTCACCACATGGCATTCTAGCAAGGTGCAGGATATGCGGGTGGTAAGGGTTTTCCATCTTTACAGGTATTCGGCAAGGCTTTCTCCACCTTTTTTCTTGGTGTGGACAAGATCAACTATTGATAGCTCTGTTTCAACAAGATGGGCATATTGGGCTATGAATGCCTCAGATAATTCAGCAAAGTTTTTAATTGTGCCATAGGGGATTCTATAAAACCATTCAAGAGCTGGTCCAGCCAAGCTTTTGGGAAAAAGGCACAAGAGGAAGACATCATTGTATTCCACGTCCTGGCAATGCATGTAAAATTCTTTGATATGTGTGACAGGGTCTCCTTTTCCTCTGAATTTGTCAAATTTAGGTACCTCAAAGTGTTTGGGAAATGGTGTCGTGGTAATGGCTCTGTCAAATGGGTAAGGACACACATTCTCAAACTTGAATGTCTTTGGATCATTCCCTTCTTAGATGGCTTTCAGAGCTATCTTCATTTGCTCCCACTCTGAATTGATAGGTGATGGTTGGGGTGCCCCCAATGTAGGAGTGCCTTGAGGTAGGTATGTGCTAGATGGGGCCACTGAATATGGATGGCTGTGAGGGATTTGCTGATAGGGATTGTACATTGTTTGGGCAGTTGCATGGTGGATGACGAGTTGTTGAGGGGGAGGTGGCACATATTGCTGCATGTGCTGCAAGGCTTGCTGTTGATATGGGATTTGAGGTTGGGATTGAGGAACATAAGCTGGCTGTAGGATAAATGGATTGCTTTGTGGAGGTAAGGTATAAGATGGTTGTGAGGCTTGGGGAAAGGATCAAAGGGCTTGTGGGGTTTGACCAATATATGTGGGTTGTGCCCCCATTTGGGATGGTATCTGCAAATAATTGGTGGTTGGCTGGGGTGGTGGATTACCTCCTAGAAGTGGCATTGAAAAGTAGTTGGTAATTGGAGGTAATGGATTAGTTGGTGGTGGAGGTGGTGGGAATTGAAAGCTTGGGAATGGAATTGATGGGGTTTGATAGCTTTGTGGCTGGATTTGGAAGCTTGGTAGAGTGGTGGTGGGAGCTGGGGTCACTTGGGAGCTTGGTAGAATATTGGCAGTAGCTTGTGGGTTTTGATAGCTTTGTGGAGTGAAGGTAGTAGCTTGTGGATTTGTGGCTGGTGGTATTGAGCTCCCAAGACTTAATGGAAATGATGGGATTGTACTTTGGGCTATGGTGAACAAGCTGGGGACGATGAAAGGTTGATTACTTGGCCCCATGGGTGGCATCCCTATTGTATATTGCTGAGGTTGGCCAAAGATGCTAGCACTGATTTGGGAGATGGGTGGATTTGGAAGGCTGGGTTGGGGAGCAGCAGCAATAGTGAAGGGGGTGAACGGTGAGGTGTTTTGAGTAAAGGGGGTTTGGAGCGGAGAGGTATGAACCAAGGATGGAGTGGTGGTGGATGGGTTGGCTTGCGGCATGGAGATTTCAACTTGGGTGGATGATGGTATGTTTGGGTCTGTTGGGTCATATGGATTGGCTGGAGGCTCTTCTTTTGGAATATATTGAGGATAATTTGGATCATAAGAGCCTATGGGTGGTGGCAGCTACCCAAACAATGGGTTAGATGGATCTGATAATGGAGGGGGTCTTCCAAAGTCAAAGGTTCCTACATTGTCCCTTCGAAAATTAGCCATGATTGTCTCTTTGTTTTTGTCTATAATGGTGTTTACCAATATTGCATTTCCTGGTTGGTTCATGAAAGCTTCAATGTCAGTAGGTTATGGCATAGCTTGCTTTGGGCTGAAGGATGGCTGAGTGCTCAAGGGGGGTGAGGTTATTCGATCCAAATGATAGGGCTCCATTATTTCTTTCTTCTTGGCTAAGCGAGTGATGGGTGGCATGAAAAATGCTCCTAAGGATGAGATGCAATAATGCTGATGGATGCAAAAGGGGGAAGGCTTTTCTATGCAAATGATTTCCTAGGTTGAGGCAAAGCTATATGAAAAAACCTAAGGAGGATTGGGTTGGGGATTCTAACTTCAAAGATATGTTGTCAAAGCACAAAAGGTCTACTTTCCTATGTGCAAGCTTGGTGGTGATTGTGTCAACTTAAGGATAGATTGATGATCCTTTAGGAAGAACATGAGATTGACCACTTGTGGATCCCAACCTTTAGCTCAAGGTGATGAGGGATAACAAGTGACAAAGCTATATTACCCTAGACAAAGCTCTGTCAAAGGGATAACCTTGGTGAGATTGGTGGATTTGAAAGATTTTAGGAATGGCAAACTTTTAGCAAGGTGACAACAATTTTGAAAGCTTAGATGTGCAGATTTTCGATTACTAGCTAGATGGTATGATTCTAAATGAGATGGATGAGCTAATAATACTTAAGGGGATAACCTAAGATGGCTGGCTTTTCTACAAAGATGACTCTAAAGTGAAGCTTA
The DNA here is from genome assembly GCA_028749045.1 of Cupressus sempervirens. Lineage (NCBI taxonomy): Eukaryota > Viridiplantae > Streptophyta > Pinopsida > Cupressales > Cupressaceae > Cupressus > Cupressus sempervirens. Next base: position 135,374,309 of record CM053791.1, on the reverse strand, counting down.
TCCAAGAAGATGTGGAGAAACAAGGGTGTCTAATCATAGAAATCATGCCTAGTTGGTAAGGCATAAGCAGGATTAACTCTTGGATGTTGGCTAAATTTGATGGTACGCTCTAACCAGGCCTCTTGAAGTGCTTCATCGGTAGCTTTGTCCTCTGCTTTGTGGAGTTTGGCAATTCGTGGGCTTGGTGTTATTTCTTTTCTCTTGGCTGAAAGTTCTTGGTATGCTAGAGATGGCTTGAGTTTGACCTTGTGAAACTTCTGTTTGGATTTGGGTTGTTCCGACATAAATTCCTGAATTTGCTTGGCTTTGGGAAAAATCTCAGTTGTTTTGCTTCAACTTGTTCAACTTCCAAAATAGGCAGTGACTACGCTAAGTGTGCCCTAAGCTAGGATTGACCAAATTTGGCAAATATTCATTCAACAAGTAAAATAAAAACAAGCAATAGATAGGAACACCCAGATAGAAGTTTGTGGTTCTCAGAATGTGATACTTTCGCCAAGGAGTGTGTATGTTCTACAAATGTTTTGATCAGTCACTCCAAACACATTAACATCCTAGATGGTTTTCTGCAAGGCTGACAATTGGTTTAGCTAGGGAGTCCTCGATATACGCAAGGTACGTGAGGCCAAAATCTGTAGATGAGACCAAAAGGATGTCACACAGCCGAGAGGAACGGTAACCCACTTCTCCTCTTTCACTTCTCAAGGGTATAAAGCTCCTTGAGGCTTAGCCTGAATGACAAAATCTTGATCCCAAGAGAGGTGTCTTTTGATTCACCTCCTGATTCTTATACTCCGCTGGAACGCTGGAGTTGAGGTCATCCAAGGGGTGATGAAATCCCCAAGCAGGCCTCCTAAAAAGAAACAAGGTTTTGGATCCTAATCTTATGCACCCAAGATGGCCTCGAAAGATGACAAGGGGAGAGAAGACTTGGATGACCTTGGGCTAAAAAACACGCTTCTTCTTTGACCAACTAACTCTTATGTGTGCTAATCTAGACTTTGCAAGCACTCATGTTTAAGAGACAATGTTCAATTCCAACTTGAAGCACCAAAAAAAGTAAATTGATCGAAGAATGCAAACAATAAGAAGAGTTAGGGTCAACAAAAGAAAACTCGCACGCCCGGAGGCCCTCCACGTCAAGTATCGATTAATTTTCTTTAAGGCATTCAAGATTGAGTGTGAGTTTGTTTTAAGTCCAAAACAAAAGTGTGTGAGATTTGATTTCAAGCGCGTGCCCGGAGGCTCTCCAAGTCAGTTGTTGTTGAATTTTAGTGCCCAAACTTGAAGTGTGATTGATTTAATCTAGAGTTTTGGCCATTTAAATTTTTTGATAAAGTTAAAGCAAATGTTCAAAGACCAAGTGAGTGAGTTAGATTGTGGAACATTTAACACCTTTTTCAAGTAGACCCATCCCCATAAATGGCGCTGAGATTGCAACCAATGGTTAATATTTGATGGGTGATTAGAAAAGAGGTGAGTCTAAGGAACTACTCAAATTTATTTTTGTAAATTTGCATTTTAACTTAACAAAGTTTCTTAAATGTCCAAAAATCAAACTTTACCTAGATTGCATGTGAAAAAGAGATTTGTTTTGTTCAATTTTAGAAGCTCCAAATGAAGTGTTTGATATTGTAATGGTTAATTGATCCTTGGCATTCAAGATTGGATTTTTTGTTTTAAGCATGCATTCCAAGGAAATTTTATTTTAATCCATGACATTTAAGAGTGTGTTTTGAGCAACATTCATTCAATGGAAAATGTGTTTAACCATTCAAGTTCATTTTTTTAGCAACATGCATTCAAAGACAAATGGTTAAACATTCAAGTTCATTTTTTAGCAACATGAAAACCTGCAAGAAACATGGTTAGTGGTTCCATATGTGCTCCGACCTGCAATGAGACAAAAAAAAAAAAGCAATTTAGTTAGTTAGCCAAAATCTTCAAAAATGAGAGCTTAACTATGGGGAAAAAATTTTTAACTTTTTTTGTTGTTTTTTCTACGTGTAAAAATGCTTAAAATGGTCTAAATCCTACAAAACCACTAAAAGTCAAATTTTGATTTATACTATTTTTATTTTTATTATTTTTATTTTTTTTAGCTACAAAGTGTAGAAATAAAGATTTTCAAACAGAAATGCAACATAAGCAGGCAGAGACGATAGTCTATCAAGCGGAGACGCCACAATACGAAGATGCTGAAATACAGAGATGCTAGTATTTGAAGACGACAGAACAGATTTGCGGCACAAAAAATAGGTGACAAGCAGAGACGCCGATTTGCACAGATGACGATTTTCGCAGACGCAGATTTTCACAGATGTCATTTTGCACAGACGCGGATTTTCGTAGACGTTGATTTTTGCAGACGCAGATTTTCATAGATGTCAATTTGCGTAGACGCGGATTTTTGTAGACGTGGATTTTCGCAGACGTCAATTTTCGCAGACGCGGATTTTCGTAGACAGAACAAGTTGCAGACGCCAAAACTGCACCAAAAAAGCTGAAAAATGCAATTTTTTTTTTTAGATGGTATTTCTTCTTCCTAAGTGCGTTCTTTAACCTGAAAAAACAAGAAAAACACCCTCACAACACACTCAAACAACAACAAACATTAGATGGTTAGAAAAATGACATATAGATAAAAATAGATGATTAAATGACCCATAGTGGGGTCCCACCGGGCGTGCCAAAATGTAGAACAAGAATTAGTATGTAAAGAACATTTAAAAATAAAGTAAACATTCACAAACCAAAAACTAAATTCACATATATGCTTAGACAAAGAAAGCAAACAAGAAGTGCAAACTTCACAAGAGAAAACACTCCATGCTTTATTGATTCTGTAGATGTGTCCTTTTGCCGTGGATGTATGCTCAAGATGCTCAAAACCTGCTTCAATGGAGATGGGTAATGGCAAATTGGTAGCTTTGTGAGCTCTCAATTTGGCATTATAAGGGTATGGGTATGTATTTTGGCTCTCAAAATAGCATGGTAACTTTAGCTCAAAGATTGTTGATGAAATGGCTTGGGATGGGATTCAATTTATAGGCTAAGGGGTAGAGGGATGGAGGGCTTAGATGCAAGGATGGATGAAGGCTTAAGGAGGGCTAGGATGCACTCAAAGGAGAGCACATGGATTGTGCTTGTTTAGCACCAATGGGAAGGTGACACTTGTCACAAGGAGGATGAGTGTGAGAGGGTGGGGTAAAGGGTTGGTTAAAGGCATGATGAGTGGGGTTGAGTATGTAAGAGGGATGTAAGAGGAATGAGTGTGGAAGAGGGAAGAGTGTGGAAGATGGGTGTAAGAGCCATGAGTGGGCTTGTAAGAGTCTTTTATGTTTTGTAAGAGCACTCATGACTTAGTGGTTGGGTTTTTTGAGGGGAGACTTTGGTTTGGATTAGGAAAGTCTTAAACTTGTTTAAGGAATGTGACAACATTAGGGGGTGGATTAGGCTTGGGTTTAGGATTAGATTAGGAGTGTTAGAGATGTGCAAGTGGATGGCATTAATGAGGGTGGGTGAGTTAGTGGCTAAGCTTGGTTAGTATGGGTGGATGGGGTGGATTAGGCTAAATGGAGGATTAGAGATAGGTTAGGGGTTTTTGAATTTGAGGATTTCATTTATCAAATAGATTTATTTAATAAATGGGGATTTTTGGAATTAGATAGGAGAAAAGGATTTAATTGATAAATAATAGATTATTTGATTTATCAATTAGGACTATAGATGATTAATTAAATTAATCAACTAGGGATGGCAAAGGATTAATTAAATAATAATTTAATTAATGATGCCTTTAGAGATGGCTAAATTAGATTACCAAAGCAGTGTAGTCAAATTTAGGTGTCTACACCCTTCTCTCCCTCTCTCCAATTCTCTCCATCTATATCTCTCTTTCTATCATATCGTCTAATCTTCCATAATCTCTCTCTCTCTCTCTCTCTCTCTCTCTCTCTCTCTCTCTCTCTCTCTCTCTCTCTCTCTCATAATCTCTCTATCTCTCTCCCTCTTTCCCTACTATCCCACAATCTCTCTCATATCCTAGGTATTTGTTAGAAACAATAGTCCACCAAGATAACTGGGGAGGATGAATCAATTATCTAGCAATTAAAATATTTATCTTCTTTAAGAAAACTTAACCAATCAACCAAAGTATACAATTTCCATAATAAGATGTACATAGACAATTAAACTAGATATGTTAACTAAGGAAGCCCTTGATCAGAGGGAAAACCCTAGTGGGAATGATGTCCACAAGATGATGTACTAATATAAATATTCTTTGTTAGAGGATAGACCCTATTAGGAGTCTATTACAACATTTAGTACATAGAATCCTTGTTAGGAGACTTTGAATCCCTATTAGGAGATTCCAACCCTATTAGGAGTTTTGCCAACCCTATTGAGACTTATAGTATAATGTATGAAAGATGAGCCCATTGCCCAAACATGCAATTTACTATTATTTTCTTCTTTCCTTTATTCTATCAACTAAATAAATCACTATTAGACCTTGTAGACTAGGTCACAAACCTTATATCCAAATATCAAACCTTGGATCACTCAGCAAAAGCTCAACAATGAAGTTTCCTTCACTTCCACTCTGCTCTGCTCAGCTTCACATTTTGCACTTGTACTACTTACAAAATTTCTTTTCCATGTCATCTCATCTCCAAATGATAAAGAAATCTTGTTCCTTTATACTAAGTCCATATAAAAATTCTCTGAGTTGATTGTTAGACCTTCTCAATTAATCATTATAGGACCACATAAAGAACAAATTACACTTAGTGATAATATTAATCTTTGACCTTGTAACTTGAATAAATTTATGTACAAGTAATATAATGATGATAAAACTTAGCCAAATCATCACCAACATGTCTTCTTCACATTATCAACCTTAATTCTCAGAATATCAACTCTACTAAGAGATATAACAAGTTTACCAGAACATGCCTCTATAAACTCTATCTCAAAACATACATCACCAAAACTTACATAACTTCTTCCAGACTTATCATTTCTTCTTCTAACATTAACTATATATACCGAATACTAAGATGTATCTCCCATAACCTTAGATAGTTAGAATACTCAACTAGCCATCTGTAGTAACTTGATCTTTATGTTGTTCTTCTATTAGATACCATAAAAATGCTATATTGACATCAATGAAAAACTTAGTCGTGAATGTAACATATCATCATAGTAACATATATAAAATACTCCACCATAGGAATATTATCAATATTCAAGCTTCTAACAATCTCTCAATAGCATCCTCTATCTCCATCCCCTTCTCTCTCTCTCTCTCACCCATTCACTCTCCATCTCTCTTATTCACTCTCCCCCTTTGTATCCCCTTCTATATCTTTATCCTCTCCTCAAAAACTCTCTCTCACATTCTCCCCATCACTCCCTCCCTCATCCAATCTATGTTTGTGTAGTGGTAAACCAAAACCTGACTAAGTTTTGTAAAACTCAATTGATTTTTATATAACCTGACGAGGTTTACAAAACCCAATTAGGTTATTTTTCCATATCGACAATGGAATTAGAAATCAATAATCTAATCAATTCATATAAAACTCAATCAGTTATTAAAAACTATAAATAAAATATGTCAATGGTTATTATGTTGTTTCAATGTCGTATGGACTAGATTCTACTATTGTTTACATGTATTTGTATACCAAGCATGCAAGTTTAAGCCTTTTTGTGCTTGGAAATGCTAAATTTGATAATTTTTCATGCACAAACATCTTATTTTATGTTAGTATCTTATTGTTTATTTTATTCATGTTATTGTTTGTAGGGTAATTTGCATCTACAATCATGGGAAAGAACAAGAAGTAGAAAAGGAAAAAACAAGGGAGCATATGAGGATATTACATGTAGGTACATTATCAAATGCCTGAAATTTAAGTGATGAAAATCTACCTATTGATATTGATGTCAAAAATACACCTAAAGTGTTCTACCTATTGATATTGATATTGACAAACAAAAGTGTTCTACATACCCCAATTGAAATGATTATGAAAAATACACTTATGTCACCTAATGCCCCTAATGCAACATCTCAAGTTGAAATGATGAATGCACATGATATAAGTAATGAAAATATAGAGCATGTTCATACATCAAAATGTCCTAGAATAATTTGTAGAAAACCAAAATTTCTAGTTGACATTGATGAAAATATTTTGAAGCCAATGCATGATAAAATGTTAGAAAGAAATTGTAGGAGAATTTTTCAAAAGATTTGGAATAACTATTTTGAAAATTTAAATCAAAATGGAAGATGCCAACTTCTTGTTGAAATGGTTAAAAATTTGAGATTTAGAGAGACAATGAGAATTTTTGGGTTAAGAACATCTGAAAATAGTAGTGAAAAAACAATTGTTAGAAACCTCTTTGATGAATACAAATACATTAGGTCAAAAGCACATACTAAAGATGCTAATAAAACTCGATGGGTCCTCACATCAACCATAATGGGAAATGAAATGGCAAAAACTCACATGGCTAGCAAAACAAATAAATCATTAAGGATAAGTAGAACAACATTAGTCAAAGCCTTAGTGAAGCGAATTAAAATTGAGTTCATTCTAATGAGACTTCTTTTTGGTCATTCCAAGGTAGACTCCCACATAAGGATAAAGTTATTGTTGATGCACTAAGAACATTAATAGAAAATTTTTGGCGTAACAAAACAAGGGCTTCACCAAACCAAAAAGATGTTGTCAAAAGAAGAATTGGAAAAACAAATCATGAATCACATGAAAAACATTTTTTGGATACAACTCAAACACAATCTTATGAAATAATTTTTCAAATATTTCCTCAAATTAAAATCAACCAAAGGTTTTTTGAGATGAAAAAACCATTCTACATTAAGATATATCATGCGTACACTACATGTTCTTGTAGGGTTCATGTTGAGTTTTCTATGCATTATGATATTTATGTTATATATGCTTGTACTTTTCATATTAAAAATATATTGTAGGAATGTGGTCTACAATTACCTCCTAAGTCACCGAAAGAATTTATTGCAAGTGTACTATGTAAATGAGATGATGGGTGCATTTATTATAAGACCATGTGTTTGAAAGTTTTTTACCCTCAATGTGGTGGTTTGCAAAAGTTGCATAGATGCTTACATCTAGATAGCACACATGAAATTGGTAAGACACTAGTTTCTCTTACAAAGTACAAATAAGTTATATATGGTGTTAAAGATGAAAAATAATTAAAGAGGTGTGAATTAGTGAAAAGAAATGTATGTATAGCTGATTTTATGAAATTATTTCAAGAGAAAATGTTTTATGATTACATAGGTCATAAACATAGAGCCAAATGGTTAGATGAGCAATTCAAGTTGAGTAAGGACACTTTTACCTTGGGTACAATTGTGTGAGTTGTTGACTTTGTTGAAAAATATATACTAAAACCTCAAAATGAAGTGCAACCAATGTATTAAAACTCTATACAAGTGTCAATTTTTGTACACATAGTATTTATTCATCCACATGATAGAATAAATAATGCTATAAAAATATTAAGAGAGTATCACTTCTATATTAGTGATGATAGAACTCATTTATCAAAGTTTGTGCAAGGATGGTTTAGAGATTTCTATGACAATTTGAGGGAAAGAGATGAAAGATACAATCAATACATTATATGGTCAAACAAGTGCACCCCACAATTCAAGAATGCAAGGATGTTCTATTGGTTGAGTAGGATGCATGTGACAAGTGGAGTGCAACATTTTTATAATTTCTTTGAGGTAGGACATGGAAAGGGAGAGCATGATAGTGTTGGAGCATGTGTGAAAAGATCCCTTAGTAGAGAGGAATTAAAGTATGAAGGTGGCACAATATTAGAAAATGTTGAAACAATTGTCCAATGGTGTAATTATATGATGGGACCAGGTAATATAGGTAATTCTATGATTTCTAGATATTTTTGGTTGATATGTGAACCTATTAATGTATAGATTAGTTGAAGAGTTATTAATAACTCTTATATTGATCTATGTTATTCTATACAGTTGAGATATTTTTAATATAATCATATATATATATATATATATATATATATATATATATATATGTATGTATGTATGTATGTATGTATGTATGTATGTATGTATGTATGTATGTAGATATCCTAAGTTATAAATATGAATACATAAATAAGTTATAAATAATATAATCCCTCACATTGTTATATTATAATCTCCATCCTTATAATTAAATTAGGCATTGGTATGTTATTGGGTGTCGATTTATTGTTTCTCATTAACGTTAGTTATCTAAAGTCACATCTAATAGACGTAACTCAAATATGGGTCATGACTATCAGTCATGACTTCTAAACCATATTGCAATCATATAAAGGAGTCATTGTTCCTAACTGTGGGGTATACAAAAAAAATAAAAAAATACACAAGTCTTTCAATATATTAAGAGTAACAAATACTTGACTCGCATCTTTCAGTATATTGCAGAGCATTGAATCTTCATACCACCTTTAGTATTATATCACATTCTTGTCTTGAATTGTTATTTTGAATATTATTAGTCTCTAGTCTGATACTTTAACATGGTATCAAAGAAGGTTTAAAGAAGTAATCATGATATCAAACTAAAAATATTTAGGTTATAGAGGCAAAAAAAATTATTGAAAATAAAATGGTGAATGATATGAGGCTTGAATATATACTAGAAGGTGATTTAGATTTTGTAGGTTGGAAGCTACATCTAACACTTTTACTTAAAGAACATGGTCTAAATAAGTTTATTGAAAAATATAACTTGTCACCTAAAGGAAATGATGAACTCAAAAAATGGATGAGTTACAACAATAAAGCTATGAAAATTATTGTGGATGGTTTTAAAACTCATCTACTTCTTGTAATATTAGAACTAGACATTCCACATGAGATGTACAATGCTCTTGAAAATATGTTTGAGATAAACAATGTTGTTCGGCTCATTACATTAAAGGACAAAATGTCAAATATTAAAATGAATAAAGGAGAGAAAATTTCCTCTTACTTCATGAGAATAACTGATCTTCAAAATTAACTCTCATCCATAGGACACATTTGTAATGGAAAGGAGTTCACAATAATGGCTTTTAAAGGACTTCCATCATCATGGGATACCTTCAGACAAGGGGTATGCTCTTGCTCAAAACTACCTAAATTTGAAAGATGTAAAGCTAACTGTATACAAGGAGAGTGTATGCAAAATGTTTCCTCCTCAAAAGAAGATTCTCAAGTTCTCTCAACTCAAGTAAACAAGAAGAAAAGAAAATTCAAAGGAAAAAGGAAGCCACCTAACTTCTCCAAAATGCAATGTTATAGGTGTGATAAAATTTGACATCTAGCATCTAGATTTCCTTATGGAACTAAGTCTCAAAATTCATTTTCAACCACTCAAAACTCTAATGGAAATTCTAAATATAATGCTTTCTATTCAGCACTCTCTAGTAAAGCATCAACTAGATGAAGTGCTTGGGTAATTGATAGCAGAGCCTCTTGACATATTATAGATTTTAAAAGATAGTTAGACTCTCTAAAAAAATACCATGTTGATGAAGTAACCATTGGAGAAGGTAAAAGCTATCCCATAATGGGAATAGGAACATGCACTATTCATCTAAAATTAGGGAAAACAATTGAACTTACTAAAGTACTAAATGTACTTGGTATAAAAAGAAACTTGCTTTCTATCTCTGCTCTTGAAGATGAAGGACTTAGAATTACGTTTATGGAAGGAAAGGTCTTACCTTGGCATAATAATTCTAACATAAAAAAATGCAAACAAAATTGCCTCTAGACATGGATGTCTTTATCAGATTAAATCTCTCATTCAGCTCTAATTCATGATTCCTTCAAAGAAAATGAAATCTGGCATAGGAGACTAGGTCATTTACATTTTCGAGGATTACCCTCTATAGGAAAAATGGTAACAGGTATAACTAAAATTCATCCATACCATGAAGGAGCTTTTAAAGGTCATGCTCTAGGGAATAATAATTAAACTACATTCCAAAATAGTCAATCCAAATCCAAAGAAGTTCTAGAACTTATTCATTCAGACTTATGTAGTCATATGTCAGTTCCTTCTCTAGGAGGTTCTCTATACTATATCATATTTGTGGATGATTTCTCTAGGAAGACTTGGATCTATTTTCTTAAAAGTAAAGAATCTAAAGGAATCCTAACCAAATTTAAAGAATTTAATGCCCTTGTAGAAAACCTTTCTGGAAAGAATATAAAAGTCTTAAGAATAGACAATGGTAAAGAGTATGTTTCTGACATCTTTGTAAATTATTGTAAAATTGTTGGGATCAAGAGGGAGTTTTTTGTTTCTTATAACCCTCAATAGAATGGAATAATTGAGAGAAATAATAGAACTATAGTTCATTCTACTAAAGAAATGCTTCATTATGAGAATCTTGAAACTTTTCTTTGGGGTGAAGCTTCAAATACTGTTGTTTTCCTTCAAAATAGGTGTCCTCACTCTAATCTTTAATTCAAGACCCCTTAAGAGGTATTTAGTTGGAAGAAACCCAATCTTAATTACCTAAGAATTTTTGGTTGCCCTATCTATGTACATGTTCCTAAAGAGAACAAAACCAAACTAGAGCCCTTAGGAATGAAAGCAATCTTTATAGGTTATAGTAAAACTTCCAAAGTTTATTGTATCTATATCCCTAGACAAATAAATATTGAACTAAGTCAAGATGTGATATTTAATGAAGATTTGGCCTACAAAAGATCTAAATATGAAAATGAATCAAATTTAGAAGAAACTCTAGAGGAACAAAACTCTGATAATGAGAGGGAGTCTCTAATGGAGGAAGATGAATCAATTGAACCCATGGAAATTACTCACATCTCTAAGGAAAAGAAAAGACCACTATGTGCCAAAAAGCTAATTGAAGAAAAAAATTCAATTCCCTCATATTTCATTAGAGAAAGAAAATGTCCTAATGTATTGTTGGTACCCAATATGGACACAGTTTTAAAACTTGTAATTTTATATTTTTGAATTTCTTTGAACTAAAGTTCAAAGTAGTTCAAAGAAGTTCAAAGAAATTTGAGGTAGTTCAAGGTGGTTCAGAATAGTTCAGTAGTTCAAATTTGTTCAACTTGCTGGAATAGGTTCAAATGATTTTACAGGTTCATTGGTTCAATGTGGCATAATAGACATGTTCAAAGAATAATTATCAGAGATGCAAGGTTATGGTTGGAATCTTCAATGCATTATTTCAATGGTTTAGTCTACATAAGAAGATTCATAGTGGTTCAGTAGTTCAAATGATCCACCTTGTAGGTTCAACAAAGAAAAGTTCAGATTCATGGTTCAAAATGTAGATTCATTGACTCAAAAAGTTTATAATCCATGATCAGATTAAAACTTGAATTCAACTTGGTTCATAATTTGGGTTTAGTGGTTTATTCTAAAGAGGTTCACATATTCAATTTAGTGGTCTAGGTTTGATGATTCATTTCTAGTTCAGAGATGTAGTTTGTCAAATCACAAATTCAAAGGTTTAGTTCAAAAGGTCCAAAGTGGAAAAACTAAAGAAAAGCCTAGAATTGAACTTTAGTGTTTGGAATGGGAATGAGAATACAAGTCTCACATGAAGAAGTGTCAGATGATCAATTTAGTATAAATGTTAATTTTGAAATGTAGTCAATATATGTGAACTATTTGGCATAATGCTTGAGCTCGATAAGCCTAGAATTCGTATGACAAAAATCATGAATGATGAATAAAGACCAAATAGAATTCATTATAAATCCACCAAATTGATACAAGCAAACATGAAAAATATAAGGCTCTTGTTGTCAGCTTTATAATTCTGATTTTCTAATAGTCATATAGACCCTCAAATAGTGACCTATAACTTTTGACTCAGACATTATTTTCAAAATCACTTTAGTGAGAATGTGGAAAACTAGGATTTTGACAACATATCCAAACTTTAGCAAGATCCAAAAATAAAATAATTAGTTATTCCCCTTGCAATAAAATGTAATTTTACTATCATAATTATTTCTAATCCACCCAGCATCTTGAATATTTTGTTTAAAACTAGATCATTCAAATGATAGGTGGTTTTAAGTGAAAATTTGGGAGAGGGAAAACAATATTACAATGTTTAATAAGACATTATAATTACCCTCAACACTTTATCATTCCAAAGGCAGTAATATATGTAATTCTATGTAATTCTATGTAAACCTGATATGAAGGCAAGTAGATAGAGCATCTCCAAGAATCAGTTATGTAACTGAAAAGCCATGAGAAGAGGGAAACCAAACAACACCCATCCATACCAATTAATTGCAAAATATTAGAAGAAAAGAGGGGGTTCCATTTTTTGTTTTGCTTTACTGTAGACTGGGTGCTACATGATAGCTTTGGATTTGAATTGTAATGCAAGAAGAAAAGGGGAATATCTTTCTAGATAATGATTTTAATGTGTGTCAATCAACAAGTCTATGCTATTTTGTTGTGTTTAGAGGAGGAGAATTTAGTATATCAATAATTTTTTATTGCATGCTGATTTTCTAATCAATGTTAATCTTTGAGTTATCTTGATTATCTCTAAATACATATTTGATACATGTAAATTGTTGCTACGATTACCTATAGACTTTGAGCTTAGTTATTCATACACCTAGAAAGAACCATTCATCTTTATTTCTAGTTCTCTTCTATAAAGTAATGATTGGGCAAGCAAACTTGGTGTCATTTTCTATTTATTTTCATTTAATTAGTTAATTTTTTTGCATCTATATCATGCTTACATGTAGATGTTTGTAAACTTTTAATGCTTTCTAGTTAAAAGCATCCATATTTAATTCATCGTCTATCATATACGGGGAGCTCTACCCGATAGAATTTAGAGGAAGGTTATTAATCCAATAATAACCTATCCAACTGTTAGTGCTAATTAGTCTTCTCACTTGGGCATTTAGGGTTAATTTGTATGTATTTCATCAGAGGACAATCTATTCACTAACAAATTTTTGGCAACTCTACTGGAGAATCTAAAATGATAGATCAATGTTCTTCTTTCCTCAGTTAAAATTGTTATCTTTATCAACAGAGATTGGCAACTCTATTATAAATTTTTAGAATCTTTGGTTTTAAAGAGTCCAATGATTTTATTTTTAGAATTCGAGGTACCTACCCTAGGATGGAGGTTGGCAACTCTATTGAAAAAGGATACCCAGTGGCCTTCATTTTATATGAAGAAATATTAAAAGATTGGGTTCCAGCAAGGAATGAAGATACCTCAAATATCTTCATCTTTATCCCACCTTTCAAAGATAATCCCATTAGAGAAGTAGCAAAGAAAGTGAGTTGGTTGAAGTCTTTCTATGTTTCTATTCTCATCAAGAAGAAACCCCATATACTAGAGTCAATAAATGAGGAGAAGCAAAGAAATGCTAAAGAGCTCATAAATTCAAATGATAAGATTTTACCACAATCTTTCTTTAGCCTAAAGGCTAGATCTCTCAAATCCATAGGTATGGAATGTCATCTAGATTCAAGTGGTCCAAATAATAAAAATTTCTAGAATAGTATTTAGAAGTGTAAGACTTTTAGTCTCATTGAAGGAATGAATAATGACGGTTCTTTGAATTCTAAAATTTGTAATCAGCAAATTAAAGAATCTATCATTTTTGATAATGAAGCCATATCATATTCTCCTTTTGGAACTTGTGTTGATAGGAAGATGGCATATGCTGATGATAAACATTTATCTCACTCTGAAATTTCTTTTTACAATGTGAATGTTGAGATGAAATAGAAAAATAACCATGAATGTGAGATGCCACAGTCACAAGAAAGATTAGCTATCAGAAAAGATGACCTTGCTAGGAAAATTCCAGAATTTAGAAATGGGTTTGATCACCAAGATAGTTTGATAAACGAAGAGGTAGATGGGATGCTTGGTGGGCACAATGGTGATGTGTTTCTTTCACAAAGTGAAGTAAGTATTCATGTAAGGGTAGATTTTGTGCTTAATGAAATACTTTGCTTTGCTGAATTATGTCAATATATTGGGGGTTATTTAAAAGATGATAATCTTGGGAACATTTATTTCAAAGAGAATGTAACCTCCCTTGATGGTGTTTCTAGAAATTATCTCTTTTAGCTTGAAATTGGGAACCAATTAAAAGAAGATGTGGAAAAAGACTAAGAAAGAGTACAAGTGTATGACATGATTTGGTTGTTTTGGAAGAGGTTCTTGGTGATCATTTTTATTCATGCATTCAGCTTCAGGTCTGGCATTGAAGAGGTTTTTGGTAGAGAATGGTTTGGAGCTGCTCCACTAAGACATAATCTACTTCTTCAAAAAATTTCCTACTTCTCCTAGCCAGTAAATGGATTCACATGACTTCTTCTTGTTTCTAGTTCTCATGGTATGTTCTATTCCTACCTTTGTAAATATTGTAAATATGTTTTGGTGTGAGTAGTGTTAGTTTGAATAATGTTCAAGCTTTGTGCTTGCTAGATGTTGGATACAATTGTTCAATTGTGTTTTTTCTTTGATGTCACACAAATGTCATATCAGTCATCAGATAGAATCTACCAAGCTTAGAAGGTCAACAAGGTAAAGGATAGTGTCTACCAAGCTCAGAAGGTCAGCAAGGCAAAGGACATTGTCTACCGAGCTCAGAAGGTCAGCAAGGCAAAGGATAGAGTCTACTGAGCTCAAAAGGTCAGCAAGGCAAAGGGACAGAATCTACCGAGCCCAAGAGGTTAGCGAAGAAAACTTGTAGTATCTACTAAGTAAATAGTTCTTATCAAGTTCACTTGGTCATCAAAGGCAATGTGGCAGAAACAATTCTTATCGAGCTCACTCAATCATCAAAGGAAATGTGGCAGAAGCAATTCTTACCGAGCTCTCATGAAGGAATTTAGTTCTTACCAAGTAAACTCGATAGCCAAAGGATTTTATAGAAATTACAATATTAATCGAGTCAAGAAGGTTAACTTAGGAAATTTTTGGAAGTAGTATTTACTGAGCAGGGTCAGCCAGTAAAGGATTTCATTGTTTTATGAGATAATGTTTATTTGTTTAGAGTAATATTTGTAGCCAAGTCATGTATGGTTTATTGGTAAATGTAACATGAAAATGGGCCGACTTGACAATCTGAATGGTATAATTAAGATGTCAAGTTGCAAATTCTAAGTGGGAAGAGGAAGTGTGTGTGGAATTAATGTAATATGAGGACTAATTATTGTGGAAGGGAATTTGAAGGATGATCAGAGATCATTGAGGAGACAAATTTAGTTGCATCTTGTTCAAGTCAATTCATTTTTGCTTTCTAACCATTGTAGTAGTGATTTCAAATCTCTTAACAGAGTTGGTTTGACAACCATTTTGTAAATCCTCTAACAAAGTGACAATTCAGTTGAATTGTTCTAAAGACCTCTAGCAAGGCCACTCCTAACAAGGTGATTAAATCCTCTAATAGGGTCACACCTAACAATGTGTATTGTAACCTTTAACAAGGTTGGCCCCTAATAGGGCTTACTTCAGAAGAGTGAAAAATTTGTGACTAGTTACTTGGTGGTTTTTGCCATATTGGGTTTTCACGTTAAATCTAGTGTCTCTTGTGTTCATGTTATTTTCAATTGCATGCATGTTTGCTTGAAGATAAGTAATAGTTTAATTTACTAAGTTACAACATTTTTTGTTATGTTTACTCACTATCAATAGTAACTAGATCTTTAAGACATCTAAGGGATCTATGGATTAATTTTTGTAAGTAATTGATTAACCCCCCCTCTCAGTTACTCTACCTTTAATTCCAACAATTGGTATTAGAGCTTTTGGTGCTTACAAGAAAAGATTTCAAGGATCTAAGCTAAAGATCAGGATGTCTTACTAAAAGGAAATTTCAAGACTTAATAGGGACAACTTCTCAACATGGCAACGATTGATGAGGCTTCATCTAGCTTCTATTGGTGATACAGGGCTAAAGTAGCTCGATGAAAAATATGAAGAACCTTTTGGTACATTATCTATCAATGATATTTCTGAAAAGAAGACTCACAAAAACATGATGATAGATACAACATCTACTCTAAGTTAAGAAGAATTTGATGACATCAAGGATTGCAAAACTGTCTTTGAAATGTGGAACAAGTTGAAAGAGATCTATGGAGGAGATGATAATGTGAGAAGAGCTAAAGCAGAAAGGTTGAGAGGACAATTTGATCAAATGGGGATGAGAGAGAATGAAAACATTGCAAAGTATGATGAAAGAGTTAAAGCATGTGTTAGTGCAATTAAAGCATCTAAGATATCAATGAAGAGATAGTTATCAATAAAGTTCTTAGAACTCTACTTCCCATTTATGCAATTAGAGTCTCCACAATTCAAGAAAGAAGATGTGAGGCAAATCATAAAATAAATTTAGAGGCCATAGTTGGAAGATTGACTACATTTGAGCTAGACAACTATGACAATTATGTTCCAGCTGTCAAAAACATTGAATCAGAATTTGAAGCCAAGCTTTCACTCAAAGAAAAAGGGAAAAAGATGAAGGATCCACAATCAGATAGTGATGAAGAATCAAAAAAGATTTTAGACAGTGATTGAGGTGGTTGAAGCTCTACTACCAAGAAAATATTCAAGAGGCAAAGGGAAATACAAAGGTAAGGTTCCTCTAATCTGCTTTTCTTGTATAAATATTGTAGCTAGGTGCCCAAATAAGCAGAACAAAGATGAGAAGAAAGGTCACAAGTATAATGGCAACAAAAACTTCAAAGCATTCAAGGATAAAGGTAAGAAAAAATGTTTTATGGCTAAAGATTCTAATGATTCTAATGATGAAGAAGAAGATGAAATTTTCTACATTGCTGTGAAAGATGAATCTGATAATGATGAAGAAATGGCACTCATTTCTCATATGAGTAGAAATGATACATGGATCATAGATAGTGGTTGTTCTCATCACATGACTAGTGATAAAATTAAGTTTGAATACTTTGAAGACTATGTTGGTGGCAATGTAAGATTTGGTAACAATGAACCTTGTTGTATAAGAGGAAAATGAAAAATCTCACTAACCAAGGAACTTGTATGTGATAATGCATATTGGGTAGAAGGACTAAAGCATTATTTTTTGAGTGTGGTATAGCTACTCAATAATAGATTCAAAGTAGAATTTATGAATGGAAACGAAAGATTGCTAGATGGAAAAGGAAAGCTGATTGGATTAGGCACTCAAACAAAAGGTAACTTATTTTATCTTGAACTTGGTGAATGTTCATGTTTCATTGCTCAAATTGAAGAAAGTTGGTTATGGCATAAGAGGTTATGTCATGTAAACTTTGACAACTTGATAAAGATAAATAAATTTAGGAAAGTAAGAGATATTCCTAACATAAAGAAACCTAAGGTTGGTCTATGCAAGAATTGTCAAATTGGTAAAATGGGAAAGACTAGTTTTAAAAGAAAGAATTATCAGACTGAAGAAGTTCTAGATATTGTGCATACTAATTTGTGCGGACCTATTAGCATTTAAAGTTATACTAGTGAAAAAATCTTCATTATGTTTTTTGATGATTATTCAAGAATGATGACTATCATGTACCTAAGAGTGAAATTAGAAGCATTTGAAAATTTCAAATGGTATTTGGCCAGAGTAGAAAAGGAAATAGGAAAAAGATTGAAATGCTTAAGGTCTGACAGAGGTGGTGAATTCATTTTTCATGAGTTCAATAAATTTTTCATTGAAAGAGGAATCAAAAGACAGGTTTCAACACCAGGAACTCCTGAAAAAAATGGAATAGTAGAAAGAAGGAACAGATCTATCATGGATTGTGCAAGAACCTTAATGATTAAGAAAGGCATTGCTATCAAATACTGGAAAGAAGCTATCAACATTGCAGTTTATACCTTAAACTGAGTACAGCTGAAAAAGGACTCATTCAAAACACCCTATGTGTTGTGGTATGGCTACAAACCCAATGTAAGTTATCTAAAAGTATTTGGAAGAAAATGTTACATTTTGAAAGAATCTAGGAAAGGTAAATTTGATGCAAAAAGTGATGAAAGAATATATTTGAAATACTCTTGCAAAAGCAAAACATATTGATGTTTGAACTTAGCTACTCACAAAGTTATAGAAAGTGCACATGTGAAAGTTGATGAGTTTATAAAAAAAATAGAAGAAGAAAGAAAAAAGGAACCTAAAGACTACAAAAGATTTTTTTACACGGAACCTGATACAATGCCAAGTATACCTATTAATCAAGAATCCTCAACTCCAGAGTCTTCATTAACCGAGTCACAAGAAGTTCAAACTAATTTAGTATCTACCGAGCTGCAAGAACTTGAGTTGCAAATAGAAGCTACTAAGTTAGCATCTACCGAACCCGAGCAACCAAAAGTTGAGACATCGAAGGATAACAATGAAAGTCATTCAAAAGGCAAGGAGCCCGTGTTAGCCAAGTATGTTAGAATGCATCATGCACTAGATCAGATCATTGGAGATAAATTAGAAGGAACAATGACAAGAAGTAAGTTGAAAGGCACTTGTTTAATTTTTGATTTTGAACTTAGAAATGTCAAAGATGCACTAGAAAATGAGAGTTGGATTGAAGCTATAAATGAAGAGATAGAATAGATAGAGAAAAACAAAACATGGACTCTTATACCTAGACCCAAAGACAAAAATGTGATTGGAACAAAGTGGGTATTTAGAAACAAAATAAATGAAGATGGTAAGGTATCAAGGAACAAAGCTAGATTGGTATGAAAAGGATACTCTCAAGAAGAAGGTGTAGACTATGGAGAAACTTTTGCTCTTGTTGCAAGATTGGAAGTTGTTAGAACCTTACTTGCATATGTTGCATTCAAAGGATTCAAATTTTATCAGATGGATGCCAAGTCAGCATTTGTCAATGGCATATTGGATGAAGATGTTTACATTAAATAGCCTGAAGGTTTTGTTGATCTAGACAAGAAGGATATGGTCTACAAGTTTCATAAAGCATTATATGGTCTGGAGCAAGCCCCTAGAACATGGTATGAAAGATTGCATAAATATCTTATTCAGATTGGTTTTCAAAGAACTAATGATAATAGTAGTTTGTACATAAAGGAAGGACTAGATAATAAGATTGTTTTGGTAGAAATATTTGTAGATGATACTTTGTTCACAGGAAATGATGATCTTTACAAATAATTTTCAAAAAAAATGAATAAGAAATTTGAAATGTCAATGTTTGGTGAAATGAAATTCTTTGTTGGTCTTCAAATTCAATAGAATAAGAATGGCATGTACATCACTCAATCTAAATACATCAAGGAGATACTGAAAAAGTTTGGTATGAAAGATTGCAAACCAGTTGGGACTCCTATGTGTGCTAGATTAAAACTTACCAAAGATGATGAATCAAAGGAAGTAGACCAGACATTGTATAGATCTATGATTGGAAAGTTGCAATATGTAGTGCACACAAGACCAGAATTTGCCCTTGCAGTAGGAATTGTAGCAAGATTTTTAGCAAAATCAAAATAAAATCATATGATGGAAATCAAAAGGATCATGAGATACTTAAAAAGAACTGAAGAATATGGATTATGGTATAAACTTGGAGAAAATCTGGATTTAAAGGTGTTCACTAATGTAGATTGGGTAACAAATATTGATGATAGAAAGAGAACAAGTGGAGGAGCTTTCTTTCTTGAAAAAAGGTTGGTTTCTTGGACAAGCAAAAAATAAGATTTTACATCTCAATCCACAACAGAGGCTAAATATTTTGCTGCAGTAGTAAATTGCTCAAACATTGTGTGGTTCAAACAATTATTGGAAGGTATGAAGCAAGAAATTAAAGAACCTATTGTTATGTTTTGTGATAACACAAGTGCAATCAACATCTCCTAGAATCTAGTGATGCATTCAAAAACCAAGCATATTGCTATAAAGTATCACTTTGTTAGAGAATTGGTGCAAGAAAAAGAAATAAAATTAGAATATGTCCATACAAAGGAAAAAAATTGCTGACATATTCACAAAGCCTTTACCTAAGGATTCATTCTTGTATCTAAGAGGTAAGTTAGGTGTCAATTCCTTATTTGAAGCTCACTAAAATATAGTTCTAGTGATGCATCAATAGAAATAGAATTGAAGATCTATTAGTTGATGCAGAAAACCAATGAAGACATTACATATGAATTAGTACATTAAGTACAATGCTATTCAATTGTTTTGAGTTGTCTTCGGCATGTGTTGTCAAAGAGGGAGAATATACTATCATATCTTTCTAAAATTTGAAAAATAATAAGAGTTTGTGCAAGAGGGAGAGATTATAATAAAAGAGGGAGTTTGTTGTATTTGAAAAAGAACGTGAAGTATTCTATCAAATAAAAGATTTGTTTTCAAATTTCATTCTGCTATGACATGTTGTGTTGCCATCAATGCTAAAGAGAGAGATTATTGGATACAATTTTTCAATTGCGTGTTGTCTTTGATGTCACACAAATGTTATATCAGTCATCAAATAGAGTCTATCGAGCTCAGAAGGTCAGTAAGGCAAAGGATAGTGTCTATCGAGCTCAAAAGGTCAGCAAGACAAAGTATAGTGTCTACCAAGCTCAAAAAGTCAGCAAGGCAACAAATAGAGTCCAACAAGCTCAGAAGGTCAGCAAGGCAAAATGATAGAATCTACTGAGCTAGTAAAAGATTTAATTATTTTATGAAATAATGTTTATTTGTTTAGAGTAATATTTGTAGCTGACTGATGTATGGTTTATTGGTAAATGTAACATGTAAATCGGCTGACTTGACAATATGAATGGTATAATTAAGAGGTCAAGTTGTGAATTCTAAGTGGGAAGAGGAAGTGTGTGTGGAATTAATGTAATATGAAGATTGATTATTGTGGAAGTGAATTTGAAGGATGATGAGAGATCATTGAGGAGTAGCAAAGCTATACTTGATCAAGGAGGATCTAATAATGTTGAACAGAGACCTGTAGTCAAAAAATTTAGTTACATCTTATTCAAGTCAATTCATTTTTTCTTTCTAACCATTGTAGTAGTAATTTCAAATCTCTTAATAGAGTTAGTTTAACAGCCATTTTGTAAATCCTCTAACAAGGTCACAGTTCAATTGAATTTTTCTAAAGACCTCTAGCAAGGCCACTCCTAATAGGGTGATTAAATCCTCTAATAGGGTCACACCTAACAGTGTGTATTATAACCTTTAATAGGGATGGCCCCTAATATAGCTCACTTCAAAAGAATAAAAAATTGGTGACTAGTTACTTGGTGGTTTTTCCCATATTGGGTTTCCAAGTTAAATTTGGTGTCTCTTGTGTTCATCTTGTTTTCAATTGCATGCATGTTTGCTTGAAGATAAGTAATAGTTTAATTTATTGAGTTACAACATTTTTTTTATATTTACTAAGTATCAGCAGTAACTAGATCTTTAAGACATCTAAGGGATCTGTGGATTAATTTTTGTAAGTAACTGGTTTACCCTCCCCCCCCCCTCAGTTACTCTACCTTTAATTCAAATAGTTTAGGTTTTTTGGCTTGTTTTATTTGCCCTACGCCCCTCCACCCTCTCTGCAAGAAGCTCCTGGTTTTCTTGATGGTCCCTATTTGCCCAGTGGTTAAGGCACTTGTCTTTTTCCAGAGATTACTAGAGTTCTCTATTTTTGCATCAAAAATAGCTTGGCAACTAGAACCCCTATTTGTACCTAATATGGACATAGCTTTAAAACTTGTAACCTTTATAATAGACATGTTTAGAGAATAGTTATAAGAGGTGCAAGGTTATGGTTGGAATCTTTAGTGCATTATTTTAATGGTTCAGTCTAAATAAGAAGATTCATAGTCGTTCAATAGTTCAAATGATCCATCTTGTAGGTTCAACACAAGAAAAGTTTAGACTCATGGTTCAAAATATAGATTCATTAACTCAAAAAATTTATAATCCATGATTAGATTAAAACTTGAATTGTGACAACATATCCAAAA
Source organism: Cupressus sempervirens (assembly GCA_028749045.1). Classification (NCBI taxonomy): domain Eukaryota; kingdom Viridiplantae; phylum Streptophyta; class Pinopsida; order Cupressales; family Cupressaceae; genus Cupressus; species Cupressus sempervirens. Next base: position 135,352,253 of record CM053791.1, on the reverse strand, counting down.
TTCAGCAAGATCTAACAATGCAATAATTAGTTATGCCCCTCACAATCAAACCTATTTTTAGTAACAAAATTATTTCTAATCCACCCAACATCTTGAATATTTTGTTTAAAACTAGATCATTCAAATGACAGGTGGTTGTAAGTGAAGATTTGGGAGAGGGAGAATAGTATTACAATGTTTAATAAGACATTATAATTACCCTCAACACTTCATCATTCCAAAGGCAATAAGATATGTAATTTTATGTAAATCGGATATGAAGGGAGGTAGATAGAGTGTCTCCAAGAATTAGTTATGTAACTAAAAAGCCATGAGAAGAGGGAAGCCAAACAACACCCATCCATACCTATTAATTGCGAAATATCAGAAGAATAGAGGGGGTTCCATTTTTGGTTTTGCTTTACTGTAGATTGGGTGCTACAGGATATCAATACTTTGTGATTGCATGCTGATTTTCTATTCAATGTTAATCTTTGAGTTATCTTGATTATCTCTAAATATAGATATGTGTAGGTGCACTTTCAGTATGCCATTTTTTTTTAGAACTTTTAAAGTTGCCTACCATAAAGAATTTTCCAAAAATTGTTCCCGGTATGCTTAACAAAGTTTCTATGAAGGATTGAATTATTTCTGGGTCCAAATATACAAATGTGGAAGCAAATAGAAGCCAAAGTTCATTTTTCCACCATGGAGAAGCACTTTTCTAATTTTCCACAATGGAGAAGTCAACTTGGGGTTTTCCACCAAAGGAAAAATGAAGTGTAGTGGAAAACTCATTTTCCACTATGACTTTCGTAGCACTTTTCTAATTTTCCACCATGGAGAAGCACTTTTCTAATTTTCCACCATGGAGAAGCACTTTTCTAATTTTCCACATGGAGAAGCACTTTTCTAATTTTCCACATGGAGAAGTCATTTTCTAATTTTCCATGGAGAAGCACTTTTCTGATTTTCCACATGGAGAAGCACTTTTCTAATTTTCCACCATGGAGAAGCACTTTTCTAATTTTCCACATGGAGAAGCACTTTTCTAATTTTCCACATGCAGAAGTCATTTTCTAATTTTCCATGGAGAAGCACTTTATTGATTTTCCACATGGAGAAGCACTTTTCTGATTTTCCACAATAAAGAAGTCAACTTGAGATTTTCCACCAAAGGAAAATTGTGTAATGGAAAGCTCATTCTTTGCTTCACCTTTCGCAATCATTTTCTAATTTTCCATTTGAGAAGCAAATATTTCATTTTCCAGCAAAAAGAAAAATGCATAGCGGAAAATTCATTTCCACTATGACTTTCGCAAGCAAAGTCTAATTTTTCACATGAGGAGAGAAAAGGAAAATCTCAATCCAAAATAAAGGTGTATGGGGTCTAGCATCAAGATTACTCTAGAAAAATAATTTGTGAATCAATCTACATCAAAATTGTGCCCACTACATGGAAATGGAAAATTCATTTTCCACTGCGACTTTCGCAATCAAAGTTCAATTTTCCACCAAAGGGAGAAGACAAAAGTCAGATTTCCGCTATAAGAATTCCAGAGAATTTCTCCCAAATTTTAGTAGAGAATTAACATTGTATGCATTGAAGATAACATTGTTGTAGATTGAAGACATGGATTATAGAGCATTGAAAGAATAATGGCTGGAAATTTTATTTTATTAATTCTGATTTTGTTGCATTCATATAGAGCAGAATTCAGAAATTCATATCTTTTTACTCATTGATTATTTTTCCAATCGCTCTAGTCAGGATGAAGATAACTAGGTTTGGAAGAACATATCCAAAAATGAGCTCAATCCAACGGTGGAATAAAAAGATATGCCCCACATAAAATGGCTCATTTTACCTGGCAGAACTATTTATTTTGCTGTCCACTCAATGAAGGAAAGATTTTGATATTGATTTAACATATTTAAATGTCAATTGTTAACATATAATTTAAATATGTTAATATCTATCATTATTAACTTTAAAAGTTAATAAGCATGTCAGTTTTCAAAAGGAAAAATATGAGAAGTTGAAGAGACAAGATCAGTTACAGAACTGAAAAGACACTGGAAGAAACCAAACGGTTGCTGGAGAATGTATTTATTGTAAAACCTTTTCCATTGAGAGGGGCTTCTTTTCTGCAAGAGTAGGTATTGCTATAGTAGAGGGAAGATAGTAGTTTATTTTATGCATTTCATTTCATGCATTGATTTCTGTAATAGATTTGGCCAGAGTTGCAGGCAAATAAAAATTAGAGCATTGTATTTGTTGTGTTCAAAACAAAGAAGAGTTTTGCTTCAAATCAAAGAATTTGAGTATTATTTTCTGAATATATTCAATCAGAGTATTGTTGTGTTCAGTTTTAGACATTATCTTGCATCTTGTGTCAAATAATGAATGTGTTGTAGATCATAGTATTTGCATGTATTCCTATTGCATAAATTTGAATATTAAATCTTCATTTCTTCATTGCATTCACATAATTTTCATCCATATTGCATTACCAATATCAAGAAGTCATAGGAGTTGTGGATTCTTGGCATTGGCTAGATTTAGGAGTTAAAATCTGCCTAAGTTAGTTCTGTCTAGGGCTGGCTTGGTTTTCCTCTTCCGTTCTCGGGTTAAGAACGTACCCAATTAGTTTAGGAACAAACAAATTCATTGAATATCATTGATAAGGGAGCTGTACCTTTCAATTCAGAGGAAATCTATCAATCTCATGATAGATTATCGAACTGTTGGAATCAAATTGTTTCTCACAGGTTCGGGCATGTAAGAGTTACATTGAAAAAAACAATCTATTTACCAACAATATGATATATGTAAATTGTTACTATGATTACCTGTAGACTTTGGGCTTAGTTATTTGTACATCTAGAAAGAACCATTCATCTTTATTTCATATTTTCTTCTATCATGTAATGACTGGGCAAGTGAGCTTGGTGTCATTTGTTATTTATTTCCATTCAATTAGTTAATTTCTTTGCATCTATATCGTGCTTATATATAGATGTTTGTAAAGCTTTTGTGCTTCCTAGTTAAAAAAAATCCATATTTAATTCATTGTATATCATATATAGGGAGCTATACCTAATAGGATTTAGAGTAAGGTTATTAATCCAGTAATAACCTATCCAACTGTTAGTGCTGATTAGTCTTCTCACTTGGGCATTCAGGGTTAATTTGTATGTATTTCTTCAGAGGACAATCTATTCACTAACATATATACTCAAGTTACATTGCATTAATGATAGAAATCTTGAAATCTAAACCATCTGATGTAAAAGAGGCTATAAAACATCAACATTAGAAAGATGCCAGGACAAAAGAATACAACTCCATACCTAAAAATTATGTTTGAGATATTGTTGCTAGACCCAAAAATAAGTCAGTTATCTCCTCAAAATGGCTATTTAAAATTAAACATGTTGTAGATGGAAGTATTGACAAGTACAAAGAAAGGTTAGTAGCAAAAGGATTTTTCCAAAAGGAAGGAATAAACTATGAGGAAACTTTTGCTCTAGTAGCTAGATATACTTTAGTTAGAACTATTTTGGCCATTGCTGCATCCAAGGGATTGAAAATTCATCAAATGTATAAAAGGATTGCATTTTTGTATGGTGTTATAGAAGAGGAAGTTTATCTTGAACAACTAGAAGGATTTGAAGTACACAATAAATAATCTCATGTATGCAAATTAAAAATGACTTTATTTGGATTAAAACAAGCTCCCTGAGCTTGGTATGAATGGATAGATCAACATCTAACTAAACTTGATTTCTCTAAAAAAATTGCAAATCCAAATTTATATTACAAGGTAATATAAGGGGATATGCTAATCATGGTTTTATATGTTGATGATCTTTTGATTACAGGAAAAGATCATGTAATTGAAAAATGTAAACAAGATCTCATATCTGAATTTGAAATGAAAGATCTAGGAATACTACACTACTTCTTTGGACTAGAAGTATGGTAGCATTCAAAAGGAAGCTTCTTAAATAAAGGAAAGTACACTCTAGATCTACTCAACAAATTTGGCATGTTGGATAGCAAGGCAATGAAAACTCCTATGGAAACAAACCTCCAGAAACTAAAAGAAGCAACTGAAGATTCTAAAAGTGTTGATCCTACTCTATATTGACAGATAATTTTTTCCTCAATGTATTTGGTAAACACAAGACTTGACATTTATTATGCTATAAATTTTCTCAATCAGTTCATGTGCAAACCTAAACAAACTCATTTAGTAGCAGTGAAACACATAATTTGGAATGAATAGTCAAAACAGGAATGGAATTTTGAGTGCCATCAAATAGAAAAGTGACCCAACTATTAGTGCATATTTAGTCTTCCTATATGGGTTTTTGGGGTTAATTTGTATTTATTTCTTGGAAGAGAATTTATTCACTAATAATGCTATATAGCTGAAGCATTCTACATATGGTAGAATAATTTTAAAAAAATTGTATATATGTTATGCAAAATGTTGCATCTTCGTAGTAATGTGCATATGTAGATTCCAAATTTTGTATATAAAAAAGAGAAGACATGTAACATGTGCATATTTGTATGCCATATTTTGTATAAAATTTTGATAAGAGATGTCACATTTGCATATTTAGATGCCAAATTTTGTATATAAATAAGAGAAAACATGTAGCATGTGCATATTTGTATGTCATATATTATTTTTTGTGGCTTTTAGACCATGTCCTTGCTATCACACAATGTGATGAAAGGAGGAGGTGATAACTATTATGTTCTTCACTTAGTAATACTAAAAACTAAACGTTTTCCAAGTCTACCAAGCATATCATTTGCTATCCATTAGGATTCTCCAAGGTTAGAAATTGGGTGATTGGCCTATTGCTTATGCCACCTCACCTAATCCTTATATCTTTACCTATATAAAACCCCAACACTAACTCTCACACCTCCACCACCTTACACCCTCTAGGACCTTTATCAACACCATACCCAATAATCTTCCAAAATACTTAACTCATCTCAAACTAAGTGATTTCCAAACATTCACAAGGTTCTATATCCCTTGGTGAGCTTCAAACACTAATTTCCATAAACATACCTAAGGAGGCTCTTCCTTGTAACCCTTCCTTGAGAGATAGGTAAGGAATCAAACTCTTCTTATTAAAAGTCTTCAAAATGCTGATTCTTGAGCTCCTTGTCTTGGAGTAGATGGTTAAACTTTCAAACCCTTGTATTAATGAGGGTTTCCTTGTTGACTACCATGATTGGTTCCTAAACTCCAATATCTCACCTTTTCTTCACTTCCAAATAGTTCTCCAACCTCCTATGAATGAATACAATCTTATAAACCTTTATGCAGACCATACACTAACTTCTTTCATGTTTTCTTTATTTTTAGATTGTTGATTTACTGTTAATACATGCAACAACAGGTAACTTGTTGATTTATGGGTATCTCCATAATGAGAAACAAGAGGTTTCAACTTAGCTTGAAAATGCTTCTACAACATCCTAAGAGTCTATACTAACTTTCCAATAGATATATAGCACTAATCACATCTGTCACTATCACATTTTTTCCAAGAGTGCTAATTCACTGTGATTAATTACAACAACAAGTAATTTGTTGATTTGATGACCATATCCATAATAAGAAACAAAGGTATGGTTTCACTCATTAAATGGAAAACTAAAACAACCGGAAGGAGCCTTTAATTCTTCCTCTACTAAATATATAGATAACATGCAACAACTATAACCACTTAACCTGAAAATACATATTTACTACTTAATCTATGAATACAAAGAGCCATACCCATAATTACAAATGTCAGACATACATGCAACACTTAGTAGTGATTCAAGATTCATTACAATGAATGATGGATTTAAAGAGTCTCCAAAACCATGAGGTAAGAGATGAGATATGAGGACTATAATTCAAATACTAGTTTGTCAACAAAAGTTCACAAATAACTGATTTCTTATTCAAGATCAAACACTGTCCATTCTTTTTTTTTCTCCACATTTCTTTTTCTCAATCTCTTAACATGAGATTACAATGTTTTATATACAAACATGAATTTTTACCTTCTCTAAGAGGTCATTTAAAGTGGATGATTTTTCACCTTCTATAGCTTGCCATCTTGCTCAAAAATTGATGATTGCAACTTTTGAAGATTATACACATTTTTGGCATATTTTGAATTTATGAATTCTCATGCTTCCCAAACACCCTAAAAAGACTTAAAATCTTATAATGACCTTTTAATACTACATTATACTCCATTTATGGCCTTGCATGGCATTTTCCCACTTTTTGACTCACTATGACCCATAATGCTAAAATAAGAACATGGTCAACAAGACCTTAATAGAACATCTAACATGAAATGAAATAACTAATATACTAATCTAACATGACATAAAAACCTACTAATAATGAATATAGTCAGGGTGCCCTGCACCACTATGTCACCCTCCTTTAAGCTTTAAATAGCCTTTTGATTGGTACAAGGCATGATGATGATGTCATTATGAAGTCAATAGGGTGCGTGAAGAGTTAGGGTTAGGTTTTCACCATAGGTAAGGTTTGTGGTTAAGTTTAAGGTAGGGTCAATTTGCAACTTTTTGAGCAATTTTGCAACTTTTGAGCAATTTTGCAACTTTTGAGCAATTTTTTCTCTTGACATCTTTTGGCTGAATGGGTCTATCTAGGACTATTCTAGGACCCTAGTTAAGATTCTAAGGACATATTAAGTGACCTAATACCTTAGTTTTCCATCCCTAACAAGTTTTAACCTATTCAAAAACTTTTGGCTCATTGAGAAACTTTTGTCAAACTTAGGAGCTAATTAGCAATTTTGGCCTTTCCTAACAATCCACAACTATTTTGTTAGCTTAGGTTTTTTAGTTTAGGCTAGGACCAACCTCATTTTAGCTACAATGTCCCTCTGATGGTATTGACCACATTGAATGGAAATGTCCTAAGGTTTTCTAAGCACCATCGGGATATGATCTTTGATTGGGCATTTCTCTGAGCTCGTGCAAGGTATTGATGAACTGTTAGGTGCTATAGGATCACATTATCTAGGCCTACAACATCCTATCTCAATTTTTAGAGATTCAACTTTTGTTTGGATTTGGCATTTTGTATCCTGTCTATTTCCAAAAGTTGCAATGTTACTCAGTTAAAATGGGAAAGGTTATGTATATTTCAAATCATTATTCCTAGGATTGAATCGTCTACTTAGTAACTCTCATTGCTTAGGTTTAGCCTAGGAGCAACCTCATTTCAGCCACAATGTCCCTCTGACAATACCAAGCACATTGAATGAAAGTGTCCCTAAGGGTCTCTATTCACTATCAGGCTATGAGTTTTAACACAAATACAAAAATCACATGACATATTTTTACTTTTCATGTCTTATTACATCAAAATAAGTGAAATATGATTACATTTTATAATGAATTTGATAAACATGTTAGATTTTTTGTATAAAATAATGAACACCAATGTGTTTGATTAATTGAAATAAAGTAAGCTGAAATATAATTTTGTATGCACACATTGAACTAGTTGGATGGAAATCCAAGTTTAATGTATATCATAATGTACAATATATTATTTCATATCAATCATATAGTTACAAAAAGATGTTGTCTCAGTGGCACAATACAAAAGTTGAATACCTAACAAATGTCAAATGTGTACAATAGAGATGATGAATGTGTACAATACAAATATCAAATATATGCAATACAAAATTTGAATACCCGAAAAATGTCGAATGTGTACAATATAAATATTGAATGTGCATAATACAAATCTCAAATATATACAATGCAAAAGTTTAATATAAGTCAATGTCATGTGATGACCACAACTACATATGTATATCACTATCAATATCTATGAATGTGAAAAATCATCAAAATTAAGCATCTTTGATGCATTTTGTGGCTCACCAAGTGTTTGCAAAAGAAAAATTTAAATAAACCATCAAATATCTTATCTATAAGTAATATGAAAATAACTAGAAATTGAGTTCTAAATTGTGGATAGTTGAGTTGTTCATTACCTCATCCCTTTGTCCCAAAATTGGACTAAATGATAGTGGTAATGGGCTCCTTTGTCGATGGGTGGGACTCCTCACAAAATGATGAGGTAGAGTGATGATGGGAGACACAACTACCAATGAATCAATGCTCATGGGAGGCACAACCTGTATGATAAGTGATAACATGTTAGCATTATAGAGTGGCATTAGGTATTACAAATAGAGTAAAAAAATTAAAAAATGTACTATAGCTTGAGCTAGATCTCTTGTACTAGTAGGAGGTATAAGCACTAATGAATCAATGCTGGTATGAGACACAACTTGTATGATAAGTGATAAAAAGTTAGAATTATAGAGTGGCATTAGAGATTACATATAGAGTAAAAAAACAAAAAATGTATTTGAGCCTAAGCTAGATTTCCCATGTTAGCAAGAGGTACAAGCACTAATCAATCAATGTTTGTCTAAGGCACAACCTGTATGATAAGTGATAAAATGTTAGCATTATAGAGTGACATTAGGGATTACAAATAAAGTAAAAAGAAAAAAAATAGTGCAGTGTGAGCTAGATCTCCCATGATAGCAGGAGGTACAAGCACTGATGAATCAATGCCAATATGAGGCACAACTTGTATGGTATGCATTAAAATTTTATGATTATATAGTAGGCATTAGATATTTCTATCACACAGATAGGAAATCCAAATTGAGATCACAAAAGGGCTTCAATTAAGACTCTACATATATACCTCTAGCCTCTATTGTGTTTGACCCCATCTTTGATGCTCGGGAGTACTAACAAAATGAAATGGGAAGGGATTTGCATCAAGTCTCAAAGAGTGATGTAATAGCTAAAAGATAAATAACACATGTTAAAAGGACAAATTATTGATAATTATTATAAAATTGAAAAACAAAACATGTACTCATTTGTAAATGCAACTATTTAATATTTATATAGAACAAATGAATACTACAACCTAAAATCTATGAGAAGGAAAATACGAATTTTCACCTCTTCCATTGCCTCAACATCGGATTCTTGGGAGAATTCATCAACTCTATAAAACTAAATTGTTTCTACATATATTCAACAAACAAGTCAACATGTATTTATCAATATTGAGTACATATATATATATATATATATATATATATATATATATATATATATATATATATATATATATATATATATATATATATATATATATATATATATATATATATAAATTCATTCATAATATATTTCAAAATATAAACTTTCTTGCATTTAATGTCATTTTTTTTTTTGGTGTTCTAGCTGATTTTTTTCCTTTCCTCCAAACCTCAAGCTATGTGGAGTAACCTAAAGAAGAAACAAATATAACATAAGAGGAATCAATAAGACACATCACAAGTTCAACTCAAATCATAAACTTGATAGGTGTGGAAGCTATGATACCACATAGCTCTAAAGGACAAAGTTAATGATAGAAAGCATGGCATCATCAATTTGAGAAAGTTCAGCCCCCAACAAGCCCTATAAAATAGTAAATAGTACCATTAAAAATATGAGATAATGTTGTAAATTGAAAGAAAGCACAATAAAAACAAGAAGGTCATAGGAGGGCAAGAAGAAAAAAGGACTTGAAGGACAATATTTGAAGGATAGTACAAGGCCTAGAAATTGAAAACAAAGAGAGCGAGAAGGAAAAGAGATATGTGAATGAACTTTTGGCACCTTGTCAAGAAATAAAAGTGGAGATTCATGATCTCTACACTCCTACAAGACACCCTATGTGATATAGAGGTTCTTCAATGTGGATGGGTGTATAGAGGATGAATTCATATGAGGTTCATTAGATGGAGTTTCGGTATGCTAGGAGCAAGATATGTGGATGGGAATTGGATGGGTTTGATGAATTTGGGAGGGTTTCAATGATAATAGGAGATGGAAAGGAATTATTGTACTTTTAAGGATACTAATTAAGAAACAATATTTCAAATCCAATTTATTATTGTACTTTAAGAATATTTTAAAAACTTTACCTTAGGTGTTCTTGCTCTTAGCATCGCAGCTCTAGCAGAAGAAGTATTGTGTGGTGTTCTCATATTGCTTGTTGCACCCTGCATTGCATATTGTTTGAATATATCAATCTAAAGTTCTTTATAATTTTATTTTTTAAAATTAATTTTATGATATTTCTAGGTAATTAAATAATATCATGCCAAAGCTCTTAAGGTTCATTAGATGGAGTTTTAGTGATGCTGGGAGCAAGGGATGTGGATGAAAATTGGATGGATTTGATGAATGAGAGGGTTCTAGTGATGGTAGGAGATGGAAGAGTATCTATAAGTGGGTTTTTAGTGTCATACTTTCATACTAATTAAGATACATTATTTTAAAGCCAATGTATTATTGTACTTTTAAGTATATTTAAAAAACTTTACCTTAGGTATTCTTGCTCCTAGCCTCACACCTCTTGTAGAATGAGTACTCTATGGTATTCTCATACTTCTTGTTGCACCCTGCATTGCATATTATTCACACATCAATATGGAGTGATCTGTAATTTTTTTTTAACTTTTATGATATTTAGGTGATTGAATAATATCATGTCAAAACTCAAACAAACAAACAAACCTATGTCTCCTATCCATCGAAGACCATCACCATCAAATCATTTGTGAGTTGTGAAATCCCCACCTCTATATGAATAACAAGTATGTACATAATGTACACATGGATGAGATGAAACTCCATCCCGAGATGCATCCATATCTATCCCATCACACATGTGCTGAAGGCGAAAACAAAAGTGTTGATTGGGCCCCAAAGACTATAATGATACATGTGATGATGATGAAAGTGGTAGAAGTGATGATGACTCTAGTGTTTCAAGTGAGCAAGTAGAGATGACACTAGTGGTGCAAGTGACATAAGTGGAGATGCCATTGGTGGTGCAGGTAATGATGATGGATTTGTTGTTGGCTATAATGATTGTGGTGCCATAGGTGATGATGATGAAGCTATCACATGTTGTGATGACCCTAGTGCCATAGGTAATGATGATGGAGCTGTCACATGTTGTGATGACTATAAAGGTGCATCTAATGATGGTCAAGATGCCATAGGTGAAGAAAAACCACCTAACTTTGAGCCATGCTAAATGATAACATTTATTAATGATGCAACCACATGAAGAGTCTTTAAATCAATAGACTCATTAACAATTTATGGAAGCACAACATGAGGCATAATTTTTCATGTTGCACATATCCTCTCATGTTGTGGTACCACCCTATGAACTCTAGGTCTATCTTGTGTAGAGCCTCTCCCTCTACCTTGGAATTGATGGATGTTAAAGTAGTTTATCTTCTCACCAAGGATGAACTCACAATATAGATTTCTCAAAAAATGTAGAGGCACCTCTTTATTATTACGTGGTGGTAGGTAAAATACCATGTACCACCTATCCCAAAAACATGATCTCATCCTAGCATGAGTGCACCAATGAATATGAATTTTTTTGGTTGTGTGTAATAGGGAGTTGAACGATATAAGATTGGTGAAAAGAGAACATATAGTACCTTTCTTTATGTCTTTCTCTTTCACTTGCTGATATGACAACCCATCAACATAAAATGCATGACACCTATCCCTCCATGTACCCCATTTTGTAACCTCCCTAGAAACCTCATTTGAATTTTTTAGCCATTTGTTCAAGTGTATTCGCTAGGGTTGAGTGGTGATCAAGTGTAGATGATTGCAACCTATTGACCATTTTGGTAATGTTAGCACTATTTTGTGAGAGGCCATTTATGAAGTATTCTTGTGTAGTAGTTGAATGATGTAATTATATGCATGAAGGGTTTATAGGAGGTGGTGGTTGTTGAATGTGAATATTGAGTGGAGGGTTTTGTGTTTGTGTCACTATGGGTGGAGGGTTTTTTGGTTGTGTCACAATGGGTAGAGCATTTTGTGGTTTTGTAATGATGGCTAGGGGGTTTGATTGTGTAGGAGATGGTCTTTCTTCTCTCCTTCATTTTCTTGGATTCCTTGATGCATCTATATTAAAGAAATTTTTAAAAAATTACAAAACCAAATTACAAAATTTGATTAAAAATGCATAAATGAGGAATAGAATGAAGACTTACCTTGTTTTTAGGGTGCTATAAATGGAGATGCAATCAAAAATCAATTTCTATGGTAAACCCAATTGAGTTTTGGTGTTCTTGTTGTGCAATCCACATTGTTGCTATCATTTGAGGGTATAAAAATGCCCTCAAATGCAGACAATAGTAAAAATATATAATTTATAAAACTTGATCAAGTTTTTAAAATTATATTAGTTAAATAACCTGATCAGATTTTACAAAACCCAATTGGGTTTTGTAAAGTATAATGGCCAGTCTTGGATATAAAGCCTAGTCAACATTTCACTTTTAAATAACTTGATTAGGTTATTGAAAATTTCACTTTTTTTCTAGGGATGTCCACTTTTTTGTATATCATCTTGGTGCACTTACCCAAAAAATTCATAATTAATTGTTTATTTAGAGTAAAATTACCCAAAAATATGTGTCACATTTGGGCATGAGTCTTCTTCTTATATCTATGATCTTTTTTAAAAATATTATCATTTGATTTTGATTAAAGTGGTTAGAAATACGTCTAATTCTTATTTTTGTCATGAAATTTTTGTACTATTGCATTAAAATTAAAATTCTTAACCAGTCAATTTTTATTTTTATTTTTAGATAAGGCCTAGTAGTTTAGAAACTAAATTCAATTTCCTAGAGATTCTCTTCTCTAAAATTTTTGATAGAAAGTTCATAAAAAGTTGAAAATTGTATGTCAAGTTGACAAAACCCTAATTTTTTGAGTTTTCATTACCACTTAAGGGCATAGTTTGGTTACCATGATCCTGCATACACCCAATAACCTATTAGTTTTTGACTATTGTACTTTGCATATTTTTTATGTTACATATTATACTTCACATTAGCATTGCCTTACATATATTTACTTCACAAGTAATGACTCTTTACTTATACCCTTTTCTTTCACAAAATGCTTGTGCAGTCAGCTTGATGCTTAAATACGTTATCCCAACTTAGGGTAAAAATTTACGATGTCATCCCTACATTATTAAGTAATTATTTCATGAATTAAATAAATCCTTAATTCTTTATTCCACTATTTCTATTATTCTCTATTCAGCTCAGTTTACTACCTTTACTGGTGTTTTATTTATAACTTTGTCCATAATAACCATACTAATTCAGGCACTTAAGTACATCATCATGACACTCTATTCTACTTGTCCTTAACTACACACATGTTGATTAAAACTATAGAATTCATACTAAAGTTACCTTTGAATTGATATCAAAACTTTCTAAACTTAGCCAATTTTCTACCTCTAATCATGGATTCTGCAGTTGCAAGTCCTACCTTCTATTCCATAACGATATGTTGCCATCAATGACAACCCTTAACCTTACTATCTTAGCCATATTTCCGAAAGGACCTCTAGGGACACATGTCATGATGAAATGGGTTGAAGGGGGTTGTAGGTTATCCTATGACCCCATTCAACCCATACAATTGATTACAATATGTCCCTAGGAGTCTAAGGACCCCTAGGGACACATGTGAGGAAATGGGTCTAAGGGGGGTGTAGGTTAGCCTACAACCCCCATTGACCCATATGATTGATTACAATATGTCCCTAGGAGTACATGTCATGATGAAATGGGTTGTAGGGGGTCATAGGTCAGCCTATAACACCATTCAACCCATATGATCAATAATCATGTAATCAAAATTAGTACTAATATATATATAATGTAATTATAATAAATACACACACACATAGATATGTGTGTGCGTCTGATTATATATATGTGTGTGTGTGTGTGTATTTATCTACACACACACACACACACACACACACACACACATGATATAACTATTATATTATATAAGGAAAGTGCCTAAGATATAATGGTAAATTGTGAGCCTCTCATCGGCAAGGTCTTGCATTCAAATCTACTCAAATCTACACATAATAATAAATGCATATAAATTTTAGAATTAAAGATAGAGTAACTAAGAGGGGGAGCGAATCGGTTACTTACAAAAAGTAAACCATAGATCCCTTAGATGTCTTAAAGATCTAGTTACTACTGATACTCAATAAACATAAAAAAAAATGTTATAACTCGGTAAATTAAACTGTTACTTATCTTCAAGAAAACATGTGTGCAATTGAAAGCAAAATGAACACAAGAGACACTTGATTTGAGGTGGAAACCCAATATGGGAAAAATCACCAAGTAACTAGTCACCAATTGTTCACTCTTCTGAAGTGAGCCCCGCTAGGAGCCAACTCTGTTAAAGGTTACAATACACACTGTTAGGTGTGACCTTGTTAAAGGATTTAATCATCCTATTAGGAGTGGCCTTGCTAGAGGTCTTTAGAACAATTCAAATGAACTATCACCTTGTTAGAGGATTTACAAAATGGTTGTTAAACCAACTTAGTTTGAGAGATTTGAAATCACTACTACAATTGTTAGAAAGAAACAATGAATTGGCCTGAACAAGATACAACTAAATTTGATAGCTACAGGTCTTTTTTTAGAATCATTAGATCCTCCTTGATCAAATATGGCTCTGCTACTCCTCAATGATCTCTGATCATCCTTCAAATTTGCTTTCACAATAATTAGTCTTCATATTAATTCCACACACTTCCACACACTTAGAATTCGCAACTTGACCTCTTACTTATAACATTCAGATTGTCAAGTCGGCCCATTTACATGTTACATTTACCAATAAACCATACATTATTTGGCTATAGATATTACTCTAAAAAAAAAAAAGTTATTTCATAAAACAGTGAAATCCTTTACTGGCTGATCTTGCTCGGTAATACTGCATCCAAAAATTTCTTGATTTAACCTTCTTGACCTGGTTAATATTTCAATATTCTGAAAGTCTTTTAGCTATCGAGTTTACTCGGTAAGAACTGAATTCTTTCATGAGAGCTCAGTAAGAACTACTTCTACCACATTCACTTTGATGGCTGAGTGAGCTTGGTAAGAACTGTTTCTACCACATTTCCTTTGATTACTAAGTGAGCTCGATAAGAACTATTTTTGCCACATTTCTTTTGATAAATGAGTGAGCTCGATAGATTCTATCCTTTTGCCTTTCTGACCATTTGAGCTCGATAAACATTGTCTTTTTCCTTGCTAATATTCTGAGCTCGGTAGACACTGTCCTTTGCCTTGCTAACCTTCTGAGCTTGATAGACACTATCCTTTGCCTTGTTGACCTTCTAAACTTAGTAGACACTATCTGATCACTGATATGACATTTGTGTGACATCAAAGATAACACAAAATTAAACAATTGTATCCAACAATCTCCCTCTTTGGTATTGATGGCAACACAACATTTCATAGTAGAATGAAATTTGAAAACAAGTCTTTTAATGACAGAATACTTCACTTCCTTCTTCAAATACAACAAACTCCCTCTTTCATAATAATCTCTCCCTCTTGCACAAACTCTTATTATTTTGAAAATTTTAGAAAGATATGACAGTATATTCTCCCTCTTTGACAACATATGCCAAAGATAACTCAAAACAGTTGAATAGCATTGTACCTAATGTACTGATTCATATGTAATGTCTTCATTGGTTTACTACATCAACTGATAGATCTTCAATTCTATTTCTGTTGATGCATCACTAAAACTATATTTTAGTGATCTTCTAATAGGGGAATGACCCCTAACTTACCTTTTAGATACAAGAATGCATCCTTAGGTAAAGGCTTTTTGAACATGTCAGCAATTTGTTCCTTTGTATGGACATATTCCAATCTTATTTCTTTTTCTTGTACCAATTCTCTAACAAAGTGATACTTTACGACAATATGCCTAGTTTTTGAATGCATCACTAGATTCTTGGAGATGTTGATTGCACTTATGTTATCACAAAACATAACAATAGGTTCTTTGATTTCTTGCTTCATGCTTTCCAATAATTGTTTAAACCACACAATGTTTGTGCAATTTACTACTACTACAACATCTTTAGCTTCTATTGTGGATTGAGATGTACAATTCTACTTTTTGCTTGTCCAAGAAACCAACCTTTTTCCAAGAAAGAAAGCTCCTCCACTTGTACTCTTCTTATCATCAATATTTCCTACCTAATATGCATTAGTGAACACCATTAAATTTGGTTTTCCTCCAAGTTTATACAATAATCCATATTCTTCAGTTCCTTTTAAGTATCTCATGATCCTTTTGATTTCCATCATGTGATTTTCTTTTGGTTTTGCTGAGAATCTTGCTACAATTCCTACTGCAAGGGCAATGTCCGGTCTTGTGTGCACTACATATTGCAACTTTCCAATCATAAATCTATACAATGTCTGATCCACTTCATTTGATTCATCATCCTTGGTTAGTTTTAATCTAGTACATATAGGAGTCACAACTAGTTTGTAGTCTTTCATACCAAACTTTTTTAGTATCTCCTTGATGTATTTAGATTGAGTGATGTAGATGCCATTCTTATTCTATTGAATTTGAAGACTAAAAAAGAATTTTATTTCACCAAACATTGACATTTCAAATTTCTTGTTCATTTTTTCTGAAAATTATTTGCAAAGATCATCATTTTCTATGAACAAAGTATCATCTACAAATATTTCTGCCCAAACAATCTTATTATCCGGTCCTTCCTTTATGTACAAACTGTTGTAATTAGTTCATAAGATAGTTATGCAATCTTTCATACCATGCTCTAGGGGCTTATTTTAGACCATATAATGCTTTATGCAATTTGCAGACCATGTCCTTCTTATCTGGATCAACAAAACATTCGGGCTGTTCTATGTAAACCTCTTCATCCAATATGCCATTGAAAAATGTTGACTTGACATCCATCTGATAAACTTTGAATCTTTTGAATCTAGCATATGCAAGTAATGTTCTGACACCTTCCAATCTTGCAATAGGAGCAAAAGTTTCTCCATATTCTACACCTTCTTCTTGGGAGCATCCTTTGCATACTAGTCTAGCTTTGTTTATTGATAGCTTACCATCTTCATTTAGTTTGTTTCTGAATACCCACTTTGTTCCAATCACATTTTTGTCTTTGGGTCTTGGTACAAGAGTCCATGTTTTATTTTTCTCTATCTGTTCTATCTCTTCATTCATAGCTTCAATCCAACTTTCATTGTCTAGTGCATCTTTGACATTTCTAGGTTCAAAATCAGCAAGTAAACAAGTGCCTTTCAGCTTACTTCTTGTCATTGTTCCTTCTTATTTATCTCCAATGATCTGATCTAGTGCATGATGTTTTCTGACATACTTGGCTAACATGGGCTCCTTGCCTTGTGAATGACTTGCATTATCCTTCTGTGTTTCAACTTCTGGTTCTAATTCTGGTTTCTCAAGCTCGGTAGATGCTAACTCAGTAGCTTCTATTTGCAACTTGGATTCTTGCAGCTCGGTAGGTACTAACTTGCTTTGAACTTCTTGTGACTTGGTTAATGAAGTGTCTGGAATTGAGAATTCTTGATTAATAGGTATACTTGGCATTGTATCAGGTTTAATGTAAACAAATCTTTTGTAGTCATTAGGTTTCTTTTTTCTTTCTTCTTCTATTCTTTCTGCAAACTCATCAACTTTCACATGTGCACTTTCTATGACTTTGTGATTAGATAAGTTTAAACATCTATATGCTTTTCTTTTGCAAGAGTATCTCAAAAATATTCTTTCATCACTTTTTACATCAAATTTACCTTTTCTAGATTCTTTCAAAATGTAACATTTGCTTCCAAATACTTTTAGATAACTTACATTGGGTTTGTAGCCATACCACAACTCATAGGGTGTTTTGAAAGAGTCCTTTTTCAGCTATACTCAATTCAAGGTATGAATTGCAGTGCTAATAGCTTCCTTGTAGTATTTGATAGCAATTCCTTTCTCAATCATTAAAGTTCTTGAACAATCCATGATAGATCGGTTCTTTCTTTCTGCTATTCCATTTTGTTCTAGAGTTCGAAGTGCTAAAACCTATCTTTTGATTGAGCTTTCAATGCAAAAATTATTGAGCTCATATGAAATGAATTCACCACCTATGTTAGATCTTAAGCATTCCAGTCTTTTGCCTGTTTCCTTTTCTACTCTAGCCAAATACCATTTGAACTTTTCAAATGCTTCTAATTTCTCTCTTAGGTACATGATAGTCATCATTCTTGAATAATCATCAACAAATAGAATAAAGAATTTTTTACCCATATAACTTTCAAAGCCAATAGGTACACAGAAATTAGTATGCACAATTTCTAGAACTTCTTTAGTCTAAAAGTTCTTGGTTTTAAAACTAGTCTTTCCCATTTTGCCAATTTGACAATTCTTGCATAGACCAACCTCAAGTTTTTTTATGTTAGGAATACCTCTTACTTTCCTAAATTTACTAATTTTTATTAAGTTGTCAAAGTTTACATGACACAACCTCCTATGCTGTAACCAACTTTCTTCAATTTGAGCAATGAAACATGAACATTCACCAAGTTCAAGATAAAATAAGTTACCTTTTATTTGAGTGCCTGATCCAATCAGCTTTCCTTTGCCATCTAGTAATCTTTCTTTTCAATGCATAAATTCTACTTTGAATCTATTATTGAGTAGTTGTGCCACACTCAAAAAATTATGCTTTAGTCCTTCTACCTAGTATGCATTATCACATACAAGTTCCTCGGTTAGTGAGATTCTTCCTTTTCCTCTTATACAATCAGGTTCATTGTTACCAAATCTTACACTGCCACCATCATAGTCTTCAAAGTATTAAAACTTAGTTTTTTCACCAGTCATATAAGGAGAACAACCACTATTTATGATCCATATATCATTTTTTCTCATATGAGAAATAAGTGTCATTTCCTCATCATTATCAGACTCATCTTTTACAACAATGTAGACAATTTCATTTTCTTCTCCATCATCATAATCATTAGAATCTTTAGCCATGAAACATATTTTCTTATGTTTATCCTTGAATAATTTGAAGTCTTTCTTGCCATTTTACTTGTGACCTTTCTTCTCATCTTTGTTCTGCTTATTTGGGCACCTAGTAGTAATATGTCCAATTTCTTCACAAGAAAAGTAGATTAGAGGAACCTTACCTTTGTATTTCCCTTTGCCTCTTGAATATTTTCTTGCTAGTAGAGCTTCAACCACTTCAAGATCATTGTCTAAACTTTGTTCAAATTTTTCATCACTGTTTGATTGTGGATCCTTCATCTTTTTCCCTTTTTCTTTGAGTGAAAGCTTGGCTTCAAATGCTGATTCAATGTTCTTAGTAGATGGAACATAATTGTCATAGTTGTCTAGCTCAAATGTAGTCAATCTTCCAACTATGGCCTCTAAATTTATTTTATGATTTTCCTCACATCTCCTTTCTTGAATTGTAGAGACTCTGGTTGCATAAATGGGAAGTAGAGCTCTAAGAACTTTACTTATAACTGTCTCCTCACTGATATCTCCTCCAGATGCTTTGATTGCACTAACACATGCTTTAACTCTTTCAACATACTTTGCAATGTTTTCATCTTCTCTCATCCTCATTTGATCAAATTGTCCTCTCAAACTTTCTAATTTGGCTCTTCTCACATTATCATCCCCTCCATAAATTTCTTTTAGCTTGTTCCACATTTCAAAGGGAGTTTTGCAATCCTTGATGTCATCAAATTCTTCATAACTCAAAGTAGATGCTATATCTATCATCATGTTATTGTGAGACTTCTTTTCAGCAATATCATTGATAGATAATACACCAAAAGGTTCTTAATATTTTTCATCAAGGTACTTTGTCCCTATATCACCAATAGAAGCCAGATGAAGCCTCATCAATCCTTGCCATGCTGAGAAGTTGTCCCTATTGAGTCTTGGAATTTCTCTTTTGTAAGACATCTTGATCTTTAGCTTAGATCCTTGAAATCTTTTCTTGTAAGCACTAAATGCTCTAATACCAATTGTTGGAATTAAAGGTAGAGTAACTGAGAGGGGGGTGGGGGGGTGAATTAGTTATTTACAGAAATTAATTCATAGATCTCTTAGATGTCTTAAAGATCTAGTTACTGCTAATACTTGGTAAACATAACAAAAAATATTGTAACTTGATAAATTAAACTATTAGTTATCTTCAAGAAAACATGTATGCAATTGAAAGCAAAATGAACACAAGAGACACTAGATTTAACATGGAAACCCAATATGGGAAAAACCACCAAGTAACTAGTCACCAATTTTTCACTCTTCTGAAGTGAGCCCTATTAGGAGACAACCCTATTAAAGGTTACTATACACACTGTTAGGTGTGACCCTATTACAGGATTTAATCACCTTGTTAGGAGTGGCCTTGCTAGAGGTCTTTAGAACAATTCAACTAAATTGTCACCTTGTTACAGGATTTACAAAATGGTTGTTAAACCAACTCTATTAAGAGATTTGAAATCATTGCTACAATGGTTAGAAAGAAACAATGAATTGACTTGAACAAGATGCAACTAAATTTGCTGGTTGCAGGTGTCTGTTCAACATCATTATATCCTCCTTGATCAAATATGGTTTTGCTGCTCCTCAATGATCTCTTATCATCCTTCAAATTTTCTTCCATAATAATTAGTCTTCATATTAATTCCACACACTTCCACACACTTAGAATTCACAACTTGACCTCTTATACCATTTAGATTGTCAAGTTGGCTCATTTACATGTTACATTTACCATTAAATCATACATCAGTCGGCTATAGATATTACTCTAAAAAAATAAATGTTATTTCATAAAACAATGAAATCTTTTACTGGTCGACCCTACTCGATAAATACTGCATCCAAAAATTTGTTGAGTTAACCATCTTGACTCAAATAATATTGCAATATCCTTAAAGTCCTTTGGCTACTAAGTTTACTCGGTAAGAAATAAATTCCTTCATGAGAGCTCGGTAAGAACTACTTCTGCCACATTCCCTTTGATGATCGAGTGAGTTTGGTAAGAACTGTTTCTACCACATTTCCTTTGATGACCGAGTGAGCTCAATAAGAACTATTTCTGTCACATTTCCTTTGATGATCAAGTGAGCTTAGTAGATTCTGTCCTTTTGCCTCGCTGACCATCTAAGCTTGGTAAACACTATATTTTTCCTTGTTGACCTTCTGAGCTTGGTAGACACTGTCCTTTGCCTTGTTGACCTTCTGAGCTTGGTAGACACTATCCTTTGCCTTGCTAACCTTCTAAGCTCGGTAGACACTATTTGATGACTAATATGACATTTGTGTGACATCAAAGACAAAACACAATTTAACAATTATATCCAACATATAATAATATATAATATATAATAACTCTATTATATAATAATACATTATAACTAAAATTTATATATTTATATAATTATCCCCACTTGGTTTTTCCCCAAATGTAGTAATATATAATAAGTAAATTTGATATACTTATATAATTGTCCCCATTTGATTTTCCTCCAAATTTTGGGCACAAATTTACGAGATCAGATACTTGATATGGAACTAGGTACCAAAATTAGTTTACTTGAATTCTTTTACTAAAATATTCTCTCATTGTAGATTCGACAATCATGTTTTTTATGAATTTTTTATGGGGTTCAATAGTGTTTTTGTAGACAAAACTTTTTTTGGGGCCCATTGTGTGAAAAGGTGGCAACAAAACTTGATAAGGTGTCTAGTATTGTTGTGTAAATGGGAGTAGTAGCCATCAAAAGGATAGACAAAAAATGAAGGTATCAAATAAAGACATTGCAACATATGGGAAAAGAGATTAGGAAAATAACTAAAGGAAGAGACAAAGTATGCTAAATGTCAATCAAATTGACAATGTATTGATCAAAGGTGAAATTATAGAGTTAGAAAATGAATATGTTTAGTTGGGGAATGAAAATGTACTAATTGATAATGATAATGGCAAGACTGACCATGTCAAAAATAAAAATGCATAGGAACATTACATATCTCCTACTTATAACAAAATTGAAGGTCCTAGAACACAAAAATGGTTAATTTAAATTAATGAAACCATTAGTAGTAATTTGGAAGGAAAAAATCACAAAGAACCATTCACTTATGGGCTTCAAAACTAAATAAGATATTTTTTAGATACAAGATAGTGATGGAGCAATCTCAAATTTTTATGCACTTATTAAACATGCAAAATATGAGACCTATGCTTTCTAAATTGAATATTCTTTTCAAAAATAAAATGGAAAGAAATGTCATTATTTTGAAGAATCTTTTCAGTGCTCTCAATAGTATTGGAAAAAAGAGTGGGGAGAAGGATAAGAGAGCTACTTGAAGGGTTATTATAACCTCTTTGGTAAGTCATAATTTGAGAAAGCGTAAATATATGAGACAATATTGTATTGACTTGAAACTAAATCATACTACTTTGAGAAGAGCACTTACTAGACAAGAAAGAATTAATGACCCTCTTAAAAATGATATATGAGCTTTTGGTGGGAGACTTCCACATTTTCTTAAAAAGCTAACAATGATGCAAAGAAAGAAATTACATAGGTTTGACACTCTAGCTCAAGAGTCTCACCAAATGATAAAGGCATGTTGAAGTTGAAAATTGGCATTAGAGATTGCATGCCATATCCTAAACATTATTTTGAGGTATGTCAAACTATGTTGTTTAAATAACTTAGAGAGATTCATCCAAGATTGCATGTATCACAAAGGGCTTTTGAATACTTTAAGCCTTTTTTTTTTGTGTCACTTAAGATTCTAAATATATTTTGTTGAAAATATCAATCATGTGGAGTTTTCTATGCACCACAAACTGTTATGCTCCATTCATTCTACTTTTCATGGTAATGAAATGTTGGAGAATTGTGGTGCTAGTGGGATTCCAAAATCATCAAGAGACTTGCTAGATCAATTTTTATGTCTTAGGGTTTATGGTTTTTTCTTTTATATAAATTCTTTCTTAACTGAGAAGTGTTAAGAATGTGGTAGCTTATCCAAGTTTACAACATGTTTCAATGAGGGGTGCGAAAAAGATCTTGGGAGTGCTACAGTAAAAAAATGGTTTATGAAATGGTGAAATACATGCTAAAGAGTGGAAGGTGAGAGCTCTAGATGTAAATTGGTTGAAAAAGAAATCAACATGGCTAATTTTATTTCAGATTTCAAGACAAAAATTTTCTACAAGTATTTAAGGCATAGTCATAGGTCTTAGTGGTTGGATCAACAATTTACAATGTGTAAGGAGACTTTTCTCATTAGCAATATTATATTAGTAGTTGACTTTATAGAGAACTACACATTGAAGCCCAAAAATGAGACACAATCTCAATCTTACAACTCCATTCAAATTTCTATTTTTGTCAACATAACATATAGACATGCCCCTAATTGTGTAGCAAAAAATTGGAAGATTATTAGAGAGTACCATTTTTATGCAAGTGTTGATAAATCTCACTCTCATGAGTTTGTGCAACATTGTTTCGAGAGTTATTTTGATTTCTTGTAGGAGCATAACATTGGTATGGATAGAAATATCATTTGGTTAGATAATTTCACATGTCAATTCAAGAATGGTCGCATGTTTTATTGGTTGTTTAGGATGCACATAAAGATGGGGGTGCCTCATATTTGGAGTTTTTTTGAGTTTGGGCATGGGAAATGGGAACATGATGGAGAACGAGCATGTGTGAAGAGAGATCTAGTTAAGGAACAATCGAATATTTTAGGAGAAAAGCTTCTTGTTGCTTGTAACATTGTTGATTGGTGTAGTTCAACATTATCATAAGGGGGCCTCTTGATTCAGTATTCATAGGTTCTTTTGGTTGGTTGAGGAGGGGTCCATAGGTGATAGATTATATTGTGCCACTATTAGAGATTCTTCAAAAGTACATTCATTGTAGAGCTCTGATTCTACTACATGGACCATTTGGACACAACTACTAGCTAGCTTTTCTCCTAGTTATTTTTAGTGTGATTGGGATCACTTTAAGTTGGTTGAGTGGGTGGAAACATGGGATCAACATTATCTTACTCCATTGCCTCTCATACCCTCTATCAAAAATTATGGCATTTAGTTTATCATAACCATCTACCAAATCTTCTTTAGCTAGGACATATCTTTCCATTTGTTGCATTATAGGGAAATGATGAGAAATACAAATATTGGTTAGCACATTGTGTAAGAGGTAAACAAAAACTTGCACAATTGATTGTAGATGATGATGGATTCACATATCCTACTAGTTTAGTTGTTGTTGCTAGAACACAGATCTAGACATATATTCTTAGAAGTAATGGAATTCTTGCATTTGAAGACTATCAAAAGCACACAACAATTCTCATACATTCACAATTTATTATAGCATAAAATGTGAATTTTTCGAAGCATCAATGAAGACCAAAAGTAAAATAAATTTTTACTATTAGTAATGTTGATCATGAAGTCCTATTGGAGACCCTAAAGTAGAGAGAGGACCCAATAGGAACACTCAACTAGGTATATTTACTTCTTATGGTCTTTTGTTCATAATGATTTAGTGAACCTATTATTATCTTGTTTAAATTAAATTATCTTATTATTATGAAGTCATAATACTAATATTTTTTATGATATTTGAATGGGTACATCATGAAGAGTACTCATGCATGAAGATAAAAACCAAATAAGGAGTGGAATGAAGAAAAATCTATTCTATTTTTGATAGTACAACTTTTGACACTATGATTTTTGGTAGTTGTATATTGATGTAATAATGATGAAACACTTGAGATATTGTAAATATAAACTTGTTCATTTAACATAAGAAACATGGATGTTTTTACTTAATACTAACACAAAAACACTGTGCCTGCTGCCAAAACTTAAGGGAGCTAAAAATTATGTTTTTACATAATACTAACCCTAGTGGCATGCTTTTTCCAACCATAGAGAGGTTACAATTATCATGGCCACCTTGTACCAAGGAGAAGATACATTTATTTTTTAGCTTTTCTTATAGTACATGGACCATTTGGATACAATAGCTAGCTTTCTTTTGTCCAAGGTGTTTTCAATGTGATTGGGATCACTGTGAGCTAAGTGGGTGGATGGATACATGGGCTTGACATTATCTTACACCATTGTATCTCATGTCCTCTATTAGAAATGATGAAATGGAATGTTTAGTTGTGTATGACCATCTATCAAATATTCTTCAACCAAGACACGTATTTGGATTGGTTGCACCATAGGGGAATGATACAAAATCATATTATTGGTTAGAACATTGTGTAAGAGGTAAAAAAAAAGTCTTGCACAACTTATTATAGATGATGATAGATTCACATATCCTACAAGTCTTTTTTTTTTTGCTAGAACATGGCTGCAAACATACATGCCTAGAAAGAATGGAATTCCTACATTCAAAGACTATGAGAAGAAAGAAACCATTCTCATATATTCACACCTTATTATAGCAGAAAATGTAAAGTTGTTGAAGCATCACAGAAAACCAAAAATTAAAGAACTTTTTACTATTGATAGTGTTGATGACAGAGTCCCTATTGGGGACCCTCAAGCATATATATGCCCCTTTAGGAACACTCACTAGGTAATACCAATTCATAATGAGGTTTCATATGTTCATTATAGACTTAAAATTTATTTTTATGTTCTCATTATAAGCCTATAATTGTACTTATTTTTTAATGCATATAAAACTGACATTTAGTATGATATTGAATTGTAGGTGTCATCAAAAGTAGAGTTTCATGAAGATAGAAATATTTTAAGGAGTGGAACAAAGGCAATTATATGATATTTTAGAGTCTAGGATTTTTTGTAGCTGTGTATATAATATGGTTGTATCATTGATATTCACAAGGACTTTAGTATGCACACCGATGTACTTTGCACACATTTTATTCCATATACATATTACTTTTTATGGAAAGGATATATTTATATTTCTATCATTTAGTTGTAATTATGATGAAATACTCGAAATATATCAAATATGAACTCCTTGATTTATTCTATTTTTTTTATAAGGTTCTCTAATTTGGGTTTTCATATAATATATCTCACTATTTAACCTATTAGTCTATATTGGTCAAAGGTTGATCAAAGTAGTCAAAGTCATCAAATAACATGGAGGGAGCATAAAAATGATATTTTGAGTTCATCTAATTAATATTGATCATATTTACAATGTTTAAAGTGTCAATGACATAATAGTGTCACTAATTTTAATAATTGTAAACTTTTGTCAATTGACCCTAAACATTTTTTCTTCGCATCGATCCATCAAAATTGTTACCTTTGGATGGGTGTGTGAACCCTAGTGACAACCCTATTTTTATCATAGAGATCCTAGAACATTACCAATAACCCTTCACCAAAGCATCCCCAAGGTGCACTAAGAATTTTTTAGCAATAATCTTCTAAGGGTTGTCACAAAATTATGAGATGCTACAAAACCATGATACTAATGTTTGTAATAATCTCTCTCACTTTAGACATATTCAATTTCATATGAATTTTTCACAATGATCTTTCTTGATGCCAAAACTTGTAGCATTCATTAGAGAATTGGTGCACCACTCTATAACTTTCAAACCATTCACCATGAAATTGATTCATCAATTCTCTTAACTTGAGATGGGTGTTTGAATCTTAGTGAAGCCCCTTTTTTTTTCCAAAGAGAGCCTATAAAAATCATGACCACCTCAAATTGAAGAGTCCTCAAGGTGCACTAAGCATGTTTATGAGGCATTTTTTCAAGGGTCTTAACATAGATCTCATGAGAGATATCAAAAAATGGTCAAATGATACATGATTGTAACATTGATATCTATAGTAACCTCTTCTACTTCAAGGATATTTAATTTCATTGTAATTTGGTACTGCAATATCACTTGTAGTGTTTATTAGTGAATTGGTCCACTACTATGCAACTTTAAAACCATTCATTGTGGCATTGATTATTTGATGAAGATAACTCTAGATGGAAGAGTGAACCCTAGTGACACACTTGTTTGTCCAAAGAGACAATAGAACATTCATAACCATGCCAAATCGAAGCATCTTGAAGGTGCACTAAGGATGTCTGGGAAGAGATCTTCTGAGGCTCATTTCTAAGAGCTTGTGAAGGCTATCAAAAAAATGTCAAATGCTACAAGACCATGATACCAATTTCTATAATAATCTCTCTCACCTCAAAGAGATTCAATTTTTTTTCACTTTGATAGATCAATCTTACTTAATACCAAAACATGTAGTATTTTTCAATAGATTGGTGTATCACTCCGTAACTTTCAAATCATTTATCATGGCATCAATTTGTCAATGTTGTTAGATCCAAATGTGAGGTCAAACCCTAGTGACACCCATATTTTTTCATAGAGAGTCTAGAAAATTTGTCACCATGCCAAACCAAAGTGTTCACAATGTGTACTAAGCATGTTTGGGAAGTGATCTTCTGAGTGTCGTATCTCAGATATCCCAATGACTACAATGAAAATATCAAATTCTATAGGACTATAATACCAATGTCTATAGTAACATCTCTCACTTTAGAGAGATTCATGTTATAATTATTTATAATAACTAAGATGGGGGGATCAGTTATCCTCAAGTCTAGATTTACTAATTCAACTTTAGACACTTCAAAAAACATAATCAAACTCAAATACCCACTCAATCTCTATAGGATATCATCATAAATTTACCATTTCATGCATTTACTTAACTTTCCATGTGTATATTTTCTAACTTCTTGTAAATAGAGTACTATAAAATATAGAATACAAAACAATAACATCCACACATGATAATAACACTTTGACACCAATATTTAACATGGAAATCCAATTTGGGAAAAACTACCAAGTAACATGCTATCGGTTTTCACTCTTCTAAAGTGATCTTGGTTAAGAGCCAACCTATTAGATTGTATACAACACATAGTTAAATGTATCCATGTTAAAGGATTTGATCACCTTTTTAGGAGTGGTCTTGTTAGAGGACTTTAAAACATTCCATTAGAATGTCACCTTGATTAAAGGATTTACAAAATGACTGTTGGGTCAACCCTAATTAAAGGATTTTGGACTAATACAATAGTTATAATGTAATAGTAGGTTTGATCTATAAAGTAAAACTCACTTTGCAAATCCAGATCTCCATTTTATTATTTGGTGCTTCATTGACTAGACTTCATTAACATCTCCATCACTAATCTACTTTGCACCTCCTTAAGCAATCACACTTCACAAATTCTTCATGCTTCGCCTCTATTATTCTCATCTTCATAACTTCTCCTTAAGATTATAAATAAACCATAGATCTACCTTATAACTCATTCCTTATGCCTCATTAAAGAGGTAATTTTAATCTTTTGCCCCTTAAACATCACCATTTATCTTAGGGTTAGGTGAAATTCATCAAATCCTTTTATGTTTTTGTCCTCCTTCTTCTTCTAGAAACTTCTAATCAAATCCATGCCTTTGATGGTGTAAAAAGCTCTCCTAGTGAATTAAATATTCCCACTCATCCATCCTTATCTTCCACATGCTTTGACTAATTGTGTGTCAGCCTCAAAATCAAACCATTCTCAAACTTTAACTTTTGTTGCCACTCAGCAATCATTGTGTTATTTAGATCAGTTGTAACTATGTAACTCGACACACACTATAATTTCTCATGTGTAGTGTCAACATGCTCACTCAGCCATCACTATGCTCAATCATTAATATACTTTCTCCACAATAACTAACACTTAGATTCTACTAAGATCCCTAATAATTTTCTTTAGTTCCTTCATTAACTGTGAATACTTATATTTGGTCAAGATTATCCTTTTGACTTGTTTTAAGTCTTAACTTCATCCAATTGACTTATACACTTCATGGATTGATTAAAAAATAGATTATATTGTCAAGGACTAAATTATTAATTTTTTATTATATTTCCATAATACTTAACACATCTCAACTCAACCTTTCACTAGGTCATCTCATAATCTCTTCTTTTCAAATCCTCTTCATTAATCAAATGATATGAAAATCTATGATGTTAGTAAATTTCTCTCTAGTAGGTTTCACACTTTGTCTTACTAATAGGTTTGACATTAATGACAATATAATAATTGCTCCAATTGTAGTTTCCAAAAATCTACCTCTTTGGCATTGATGGTAACACCAACCACAATTAAATAGTTACCATGTAATCCAAAAAATATTCAACACTATATGGTTGGCTCCCTCTATGTTTATTTTTTCTCTTTCTTAGTTTCATTATGATTCTCATTCAATCAATCTCAAGAAACTCCCTCTATCAATTTAGTACATACTCTTCTTCTTGATCTTGTCAATCTCATATTCATCTCCCTCTTTATATGATAAATATATATCTCTCCCTCTTATTATATACTTATATGATAACTTATGCTTTCATCTTCCTCTTTGACAACAATATGAAATACATACCATAGATACATCATCTTCATGTCACTACTCTAACTAATACAAAAGTATAATCTCTTCACAAAATCCTTAGAGCTTCAATTACTAATATGTCATTTCTTCCTTTACACACCTTTATTTAGGTAGGGGGATGACCCCTAACCTACCTCTTATATACTCACAATAATCCTAAGGTAATTCCTCAGTGAATATATTAGCTAATTTCTCCTTTGTGTTCATCTAGTCTCACTTCTTTGTCTTGTACCACCTCTCTCAAGTAATGATACTTGATCTTAGTATTCTTAATCTTTTTATGCATCATAAGGTTCCTTGATATGTTTATAGAACTTTACTTATCAATATAATTCACAATAAGTTTGGTGATCTCTTTCTTTATGCATTTAAATAATTGGTTGATCCATACAATGTTTGAAAAATTTACTATTGCAACAACATATTCAAGCTTTGTTTTAGATGTTAGAGTAGTAAAATATTTTCTTATTAATTAAATCATATTGATTTAATTATTAAGTTAAATATTATCTCTAGTTTAATTAAGCTAAATTTTAGGCATATAATGTCAGAGCAATTATTTGTTATGATTATTTATTAAATCATGTTAATTTAATTAATTAAGTTATTTATTACTGTAGTCTACTTAAGCTATCCCTTGGGTGCATATAATTAATATTTTATATTAATTATATTGCGCAATCTAGTTTTATTTCCCTTTAGGGTTTTGTTCACCTTTAAGGTTGAAATTTTTGTAATTTCATTTCAATAATCTTGGAATACATTTTTTCTCTAACACCGTTGAGATTTTCCAAGATCTGCTTTTTCCATCTTTGGTTGCTCTTTAACCTAGGATATTTGCCTGTAGGTGTTCTTGGCAATCTATGAAATTGGTTTTCACAACTTCTACATATAATAATTAAATCTTTTAATAATTATTATCATGCAACCTAGGTTTTATCTATTAGGGTTTTGATCTTCTTTTATAAGGATTGATCTCTTTGTAATTTATTCATTCACTTTTGATAATAACAATCTCTCTTTTTTCTCATCAACAATGTCTCATCTATGGATCTGACAATTTTAGCTTCCATAGCTTTTATCTTCTCTCTTTTGTGACAAGTGTTTGCATGCAGGTGATTCTTAGGAGCCATGGGGTTGATCTTTCATCAACTTCAACATGATATCAATGCTCCAGATCTTCATGTCAATGTTATGTTTATGAGAATTTTTTCTTGGCTTTTAGATCTGTGCTTTTTCTTTTAGAGTACTTCATTTTTCAGAGTCCTCCAGCCTCCTCCACTAGTGTAGCACCACTTGGCAACCACCACCACTAGTACAACTCTGCTTGACAATTGTCACCAGCACCCAACCATTGCCTAGCCTACTAATGCACATCTCTAGTGAGCTAACATGAAATGTAGGGCAGTTGACATCACCTTTCCAACCATGACATTAGCTTCCTGACTGTTGACGCCACATTTTGTTACTCAAATTTTTGCAGCTATTGACATCACTCTTTTTACTACTGACATCACTTTTCTATCAATTAACACCACTTTTTTTATTACTGACTTTAATTTATGGTAACCAATTTTTTTTCCAGTGATGGGTAGTTGATGGTCGTATGCCTGTTAATTTTTTTCTTGTGATTGTATTTTTCTAGTGAGCTTACTTTTGGAGGAGCACTTTATTTTTGGCCATAACTTCAGCATACATATATCTTTTTTTAATCTGAAAGAAGTGCCTAAAAGCTAGTTCCAAGTTGAAGACAATGATGTAGGTTTCATTTTGTTATGAATTTTTTTGAGTTTCTATTTTTTGTGTTAAAATTGAGGCTTTATCTTCCTCCTTCTCTGGAGTTGGCATCCGAGTTTTTTTCTTATTTTTTGTATTTTTAGTAGTTGTTTCTTTGTTTATGAATGATATAGGGGCATTTTATTTTTTGTAATTTACTTTAGAATTGAACCTTCTACTTCTATCTTCTTCTCTCAATGGTGGACTCTTATGTCACCTACTTCACACCTCACAACTACCATACTTAGAAGGGATAGATGACTAGATTGCTTGTGGCAAAGAGGTTATGGTCATGCCTCAATGTAGCTCAACTAGTTCTATAGAGGGCTTATGAGGTTCCTATGCAGTGCAATAAGATGGATGAGGCAATGGGCCTCATTGCAATGAATATTTTAGATGGGTTACTATTTCATCTGGATGGTTTGAATACACCCAAGGCTAGGACAAGTTTTCTACCGTGTTTGGCACAATGAATCAGTTGAGGGTTCTACAGATAGATGCAGAGTTCACCTCCTTGGTTGTTAAATAATTCACTAGCATTGAGGACTTCTTGATGAAATTCAAGTCTTTTTGACCTATTTTATAGGTTGTTATAAAGACAAAGTTAGATGATGAGATTATCTTTCTCATATTGTCAAAGCTTTGAGGTCCTTATCAGATTTTCACTTCTATCTTCTACTCCACTATGGATGCTCTAGGTGTACAACATGTTATGCCCTCTTTTCAGACATTCTATGATAGGTTAACTCATGAGTAGTCCAAGCTCACTCTGATGGATTCATTTATAGGTTCATAGTCATAGGCATTGCTTTCCAAGCCACCTTAGGATACAAAAAAGCCAAAATAGATATAGAATTCCTCTTCTTAGCAATCTAATAAAGGAGAAAAAGAAGACTAAGACTCCTACCTATTTCTATTGTCAGAAGGGACCTAATGATGAATTACATTATTTTCAAAAGAGATTTGATGGCTATGAGAAACAAATTGCAAATTTGCAAGCTCTTCTTTAGAAAAACATCATTTCATTTCCATCCTCTTCTACCTCACAGGGGTTTATCTTTCAGTCTTCTTCCATCTCTTGGACATCTATAGTGAATTTTGGATAGGGTTATGCATTATGGGCATCCATTGTATCCCCTTCCCAAGTCCCTTGGATACTGGATTCAGGTGCTTCTCACCATATGGCATCTTCTCAAGGGGTCTTCTCCACTATTGAGTCTTCTCCCATTCCTCATATTCTCATGGGGAATAACACTACCATACAAGTCTACAGGAAAGGATCAATTGGAATTCAGGATGGCACATTTGATGATGTATTGTGTGTTCCATCTCTATTTGCAAACCTTCTCTCAATTTATCAGATTACACACAATGGGTTAGGGAAGATAGTTGAGTTCACTATAGATTCGGTCTTCATTAAAGATAGTACAATAGGAGGCCTTATTTTTGTAGGGATAATAGATCATACCACATTTCCACACATTTTTTCACTTTGGTTCACCATATTTACTATTGGAGCACAACTCTTCTCTTTCGCGAGAGCATCATGTGGTGCAGTCAGGACACTGGAACCATTCTATTGTTCCTGAGATCACTATTTTGACTACCACACTACATCTAGTTGAGGTCTTTTCTCTTTAGAAAGATTCCTCTTCTACTCTATGTAACCCTCTAGTTCCCTTCTTTGAGTCTCCAGGTGTACTTGTTGAGGATTCTATAGAGGACATTCATCTCCTCCTTCATGACATTGTTAGCACACCTACATTGGGGATTCCCCTTTAGGATCCTCATGTTTTCTCCTTTGAGAATTAGTTAGGCCTTCTAGTCATTTAGGGGTTTCCTTGTTCTATGCCCTCATTTCTTCTACATTGGAGTTCCATTGGTTCGCTCATTTCTACAGAGGCTCCATCTTTCTAGGGGGGCTTTGGTGTCTCTTCTCTCTCTCATGGGGGGGGCTAGTTGTGTTTGTGGTTTTGAGAGAGTCTCTTGAGCCATTTCTTTTTGTTTCTTTTTCATCTCTTTTATTGAGGAGTTTTTCCCACTAGGTTTTTTCCTTGGTCTGTGGTTTACAAAGATTTCCTCATTTTGGGTACCTGATCAGGCCTTGTTGTCAAGACCCATTTTCTTGCTTTCATAGCTAATCTGCTAGGTTAGCTTACCTTTTGAGCTTTTCTTAAAGGGGGGTGTTAGAGAAAATATTTGTTATGCTTATTAATTTGATCATGTTGATTTAATTTATTATGTTATTTATTACTCTATTCTACTTAAGCTATCTCTTAGGTGGATATAATTAATATTTTATATTAATTATATTGTGCAACATAGTTTTATTTTCATTTAGGGTTTCATTCACCTTTAAGGTTGAACTTTTTGTAATTTACATTTTTTCTCTCACACCATTGAGATTTTCCAAGCTCTACTTTTTCTTTCTTTCATTTCTCTTTAGCATAGGTTATTTGCATGCAGGTGTTCTTGGCAGTCTGTGAAGTTGGTTTTCACAACTTCTACATATAATAATTAATTCTTTTATTAGTTATTATCATGCAACCTAGGTTTTATCTGTTAGGGTTTTGATCTCCTTTTATAAGGATTGATCTCTTTGCAATTTATTTATTCACTTTTGATAACAACAATCTTTCTTTTTGCTAATCAACAATGTCTCATCTATGGATCTAGCAATTTTAGCCTCCATCTCTTTTGCTTCTCTATTTTGTGATAGGTGTTTGCATGCAAGTGATTCTTGGGAGCTATGGGGTTGATCTTTCATCAACTTCAACATGGTATCAAAGCTCCAAATCTTCATGCCACTATTATGTTTATGAGAATTTTTTCTTGGCTTTCAGATCTGTTTTTTTTTATTTTAGAGTGTTTCATGTTTTAGAGTAATTTTGTATTGAATCTAGGGGGTCATTGATTTTTGGTGCACTTTGAACCCAAACAGACATCAATGTTGAGTTGGAATTTGTCAAATTTGGACACTATTGGAATCTAAGTCAAAAAAAAATTTGATCCCAGATTAGGCATGTTTCCTAAGGCAACTATTTTCTTTTTTTTGGCACATTTCCCAATGCATTGATTTTTAAGATTTTTTCTATGCAAATCAAGATTTTTTGTTTTGAAAATTGAGATTTTTTGGCATGTTTCCTAAGGTGAAAATTTTTGAATTTTGGTATGCAAATCAAGATTTTTCAAAAATTGGGAATTCTGGCACATTTCATGAGGTGACAATTTTGTGATTTTTGTGACAAAAATCAAGAATTTTTTTGAAAGTTTTGATATGAAACTAGCATACTTCCCAAGGAAATTTATAGTACTAGTATGCACACTTTTTGAGGCATTCTAATACATATCCCGACGCAGTCATTTTTTTCTCTTTTCTAGCACTTTTTCTAGACCTAAATGTAGGTTTTGGGCCATAACTTGCTCATCCAATCTCTGTTTTTCTATCCAAAAGAAGGAAAAGAAAGCTGATTCCAAGCTCATCATAATGGTATAATTTATTTGGAATTTTTGTGCTATTTGGTGTCCTTTTTTGGTTGTCAAAGTTAGAAGTTCTATTTTGCCCTCCAAGAGACATTTTGAGACTTTCTATTTTCCAGATTCTGCTTTAGGCACATCCCATTCAATTTTTAAGTTTTCTAAATTCTAATGGATATCTTGGTTGTTTTAGGTGTAGGGTTTCAAATGATTTTTCATGGTTTATGCTCTCTATTTTATCATTCTTATGTCTCTTTTGATCTTTGTTGACATCATTTTGTACCATTTTTGCAAACACATTAAGATAAAGTGACACTCTATTCCATTTCAAGATCTTACACATCTTTGAGTTTTATGGTATTTGCACTACATTATAAGGTGCCTTGGGGGTTTCATGTTGATTATATTCACCATCTTCTTTTGTCAAGTGAGTGTTCCTTCCATGAAATTAGCCTCATGATGCATTGATGGGTAAAAGCACAAACCTGTGTCACCTTTTATAAAGAAACGTGATATCAGAATGTGACAGTTCAATGTTAGTGACAAAAAAATGGTATTTGTGTTTAAAATATGAAGATGATGTAAACTAATGAAATGTGTAGAATTGGATGAACTTTATGCTTGTAATTTTTATAATTTTTTTGAGTAAGAATTTATTCATTTTATTTTATTTTGAATTCCCTTTTTTAACTATAAGAAATATATGGTGTAGTTCCCATCAAACAAGTATATGCAAATCATCTTTTTTTGTTCTAATTTGAAAATATATTATAGATGACATGTATAGCTAGTGCAGAAAAAAAGAAATAATTATTTTTGATGTATATTTTCTTTGTTATAGGTACTCAAGTTTGACCTTATTAGAATCCAACAGTTTTCTCCTCCCATCAAAACTTTCCTATCAAATCTATACCTTCTTGAAAAAAAATTACATATTCGTGAAGAGGATTCTCTCCTCTAGAGATAAATATAATTTTTTTATTTTTTTGATATGATTTACTATTTTTTTTTCCTTTTTTGAGGGAGCATCTTCTGAAATGTTGAAATATCAACTTATAATACTTTGAGATTATAACATATTATAACTAATCAAAACATTCAAAAATTTATATAATGATGATATTGAATCTGAGATCTATAAAAGGGTATTTTTAGTTTTTTTTAAAATGGAGTTTTGATAGAGAAATGAGATTTGACCAAAACAGGTTTTGGTATCACAAACTGTAACACAGATCTGTGCTTTTACCCTGATGACATGCACCATTAGAGGTGTTTGTACTTCTTTTGCACTCTCAAATTTTTTGGTTCTTCTTTCTATAGGAGGTATTGCATTTGGTTTCAGTGTTTTCAATGGTGTGAGCTACGTATTCAGTATTTGATCCCATGTATTAAGCAATTACAGTGGCTAGATACCTATGCATTTTAGTGAAATGGATTAATTACCATATAGACATCACTTCTTTCCTATTTTTGGAGGTCGTTAAGATCCCTTCCATATTTGATTGATCATCTCATCAAACTTAGTATTCTCTACCTAGTCATGTTTTATACAGTGGAGGTTCTTATCAGCAATTTGGTATTGTTTTGATGAAGGATGCTCCCGTTAATACCATAACTCAGAACAAAAACAAAGAAACAATAGTAAATGCGAGAACAAAATATGGAATTCTTATTTGTGCCACAAATACAGAATTATATAATTCACAAGTATAATATGCTAACTCACATGGACTTCTTCATTACAATAAATTGCAAGACAAGTTGCAAACTATCACCTAGAGCTCTTCTAGACAATGTTCGGGCCTTTCTTAAATAGGTAATTTTATGCCGCCTGGGAAGATTCTAGACAATAAAACTTAATAGCTAGGGCTGACAGACCCTAAAAATACATATAGTGTTGGCCAAATACATCTTTGACAATTATTTTAGATATTACGAGTAGCCCAACTTTGAAAAACCATAACTCACAAACCGTTGCTCCAATTGGCTATTATAACCATTGTTCAGAAATGCCAACTCCTGATATATAAAATTAGAATAGTGCTTGTGCCCTTCCCTTGAGTTTTTGGACCTCATCCAAACACTCCATGGCCTCCAACAGTGAGTCTGAATATTTTTCAACAAATTGTTCCATCGAAAACTTGTAATAACTTCTTTGATGCTTATGCTTGAGCAATGAGATTTTTATGGCAGGCTTACAACTCTAAAATGAATCTTCTTGTACAAAATGAGAACATTTTGAACTTATATGAAAAACTTACTAAAAATAGAAATTTCTTATAAATAGTAACCACCTTGTCTACTAGTCCTTATTAAAATAGAAAAGACTAAAATAAAAATATTTTTAATTGATGCAAGATTGCTCTTAGACCTAGGGTGCTCCCACATCAAACACCCAAGGTAATTTAAGAAGTGACCCTGTCACATCTTAGGTGTTTAGAGGAAAACTAAAATAGTTAACCTCCTCCTTTTCCATCCATGATGAATCCTCTATTGGTATCCCTTTCTATTTGACTAGGTATTGCTCATAAGTTCTATTCCTTGTACTTTTGCCAACATGACTGTCTAGTATCTCCTCAATCTCCTTTGTAGCCAAAATAGCTACTAGAATACTCCCCTATGCTTCTGCAACTTCATCTTCATCACCCCCTTCATAATACTTTGTCAAATTTAAAATGTTAAATACTGGTGACATATTCAATTCAGTAGGAAAATCCACTTCATACGCATTTCCAAAATCATGCCTTTTCACTATCTTGCATGTTCCAAACTTCTTCATCTTCAGCTTATTATATGTACCCTCTAGAAAATGCTCCTTCCTTAAATGAACCATGATGTCATCTCCAATTTGAAATTCCTTATACCTTCTTTTCACATCTACCTTTTCCTTATACTATGTATTCATCTTTATGATGTGCTTCCTCAACTCCTCATGGATGTTCTTCAAATATTTAACAAAATCTTCCACTTCAACACTATTTATCTCTCCTTTATCCAACTACCTCAAATCAAAAACATTTCTAGGACTACTCCCATATAAAATATAAAATGGTGATCTACCAATACTCCTATTGACAAAATTATTATATAAAATTTTTTCCTATGGTAAAATCATATCCCATTCTTCAACCAATCATCTCAATAAGTTTCCCAAACTACAATTCATAATTTCTATCTGTCCATTAGTCTATGGATGATATGATGAGCTGAACTTTAAATCTATCTTCAAATTCTTCCACAATATATACCAGAAATACCTAACAAATTTGGTATCTTGATCTAAAAGTATACTCTTTGGCAAACCATGTAGTCGCACCACTTCTCTAAAAAAAACTCTACCACATGAACAACATCACTGGTCTTCTTGCAAGGAATAAAATGTGCCATCTTTGAAAACTTGTCAACCACCACAAAAATAGAATCATGCCCATATTATGTCCTCAGTAATCCAAGAACAAAATCCATGCTAACATCCTCCCATGGCTTCTTAGGTACAGGTAATGGTTGATAAAACCTTGTATTCTACTTCACTCCTTTCACCATCTGACATACTCAGCAACTCTATACAAGCTTCTTCACATCTTGCTGCAACTATGGCTAGTAATAATTCTCAGCAACCAAAGCTATGATTTTATCTCTACCAAAATGTCTAGCAAATCCTCCATTATGCTTCTCCTTGATGATATTCTCTCTTATTTAACTTCTAGGAATGCACAATTGGCTTCCTTTGAACAACATATTATCCTAGATCATAAAATTCAGCAAATTTGTCCTATCAAGTGTAATAGGTTTTGTACAAGTCTTTGATGCTTCACCAAAATCATGATCATTTGGATATAAAGTACTGAGTTCCTTGAACCCAACTACCTCTATCTGCATTTTTGTTAGCAAAATTTTTCTTCTACTAAGTGCATCTACAACTTGTTATACTTCCCAATCCTATGTTTCAAAAAAAATGTATAACTCTACAAAAACTCAACCCACTTCAAATGCCTTTGGTTCAATTTTCCTTAACTATTCAAATATTGCAAACCTTGATGAAAAGTATACAAAACAAACTCCTTAGGAAGAAGATAGTGTCTCCACTTCTTCAATGCTTGAACTATAGCATAAAATGCATGATCATAAACATAATATTATCTTTTT
The DNA here is from genome assembly GCA_028749045.1 of Cupressus sempervirens. Lineage (NCBI taxonomy): Eukaryota > Viridiplantae > Streptophyta > Pinopsida > Cupressales > Cupressaceae > Cupressus > Cupressus sempervirens. The sequence goes on along the minus strand of CM053791.1, from coordinate 135,313,252 downwards.
GCATCATTCAATTACTCACTAAAATAAGCAATAGGTCTACCTTCTTAGCTCATAACAGCTTCTATTGTAGTACCACTAGCATCACGATCTACTTGAAACAAGATGTTAAAATTAAGAAGTGCTAAAATAGGATACTCAACAACTTTCTATTTCAACAAATTAAAACTCTTATCTGCTCCTATAGTCAACTTAAATTCTTTCCTATCCCCACTCATTGTTTCAGTCAGGGGTCCATAAATACCACTAAAACCTTTTATGAACTTTATGTAAAAATTAGCTAGTCCATGAAAAGATCTTATCTCTATTGCAATCTTTGGAATAGGCCATTCAAGGATTTCCTTCACTTTCTCTAGGTCCATTTTCACACCTTCTACTAAGACTACAAATCCTAGGTACACCAAGTCCTTATTTACAAAACTACACTTCTTCAATTTTATTAGCAACTTTTCTTCCCTCAACTTATCAAACACCTTGCTAATATGGATCAAATTATCCTCCAATGTCTTACTAAAGATCAAAATATCATCTAGGTAAATAATGAAAAACTTACCCAAAAACTCCTTCAGTACCTCATTCATGAGCCTCATGAAAGTTCTTGGTGCATTGGTTAGCCCAAAAGGCATGACTAACCACTTGTATAGTCCTTCTTTTGTCTTGAAAGAAATATTCCATTCATCTCCTTTTCTAATACAAATCTAATGGTACCAACTCTTCAAATCTCTCTTTGTGAAATAATTAGCCCCACTCAAATAGTCCATAATATCATCCATCCTTAGCAATGGAAATCTATACTTGATTGTGATCTTGTTGATAGTGTGAGAATTTATGCACATCCTCTATTTTTCTTTGGTACTAATAATGCTAGTACATCACATGGACTTAGACTCTCTCAAATCAACCCCATCTGTAATAACTCGTGAACTTGTCTATTCCACTCTTCACTTTTTGCTAGCATCATTCTATGCATTGCCTTGTTTGGAAAGTTGGCTCCTAGAACCAAATTCATCTAGTAACCAATCTTCCTTGTTAGGGGAAATCCATGAGGTACAATATCTAATACAATATTAGAAAACTCTCCCAACATATTTGCAACTTCTATAGGTACCTCCTCTATTTCTTCTTTATTATCTTTTGGAATTATAGCAAAACACATATGTTCATGCTTCATAACTTTTAAAAACTCTTTTCCATCAACAAAACACATTACGGCAACACTACATACCTTTTCTTTTTTCCCCTTCAAATGCAACTTATGTTTGACTCTATCCTTGGTTAGAGTGTAGGTATTTTCTCACCCATCATGTACAACATGTCTTTCAAACTGCCATGACCTACCTAGCAACATATGATATATTTCCATAGGTATGATATCACTTAGTACCTCATCTTGAACTTCATGAAGCACTATTCATTGACCATGACCTTGTGGTCATCTTGCACTGAAGTAATACAGTATGGATGTGAGTGTTCTGTCTCTTTGACTTCAACTTGGTGACCATCATTTTTGAGACTAGATTTTTAGTACTTCCACCATCAATTATTAGATCACAACATGTATCTTCACATCTACACCTTGTGAAAAACAAGCTCCTTCTTTGATCAAGTTCATTCTCACCACTTAGTAGGACTCTTCTATTAACTAGGACTTCTCCTCTTTCAACATCTTTAGAATGTGATGATCTAACGTCTTCATCAATATGTGCAACTCTAGTTTGCCCTTCTATTCTTCAATTTTCCCTTGCTTAGTGCTAGGTACTTTCAAATGATTGTAATTGTTTCCCCTCTAGTTCTGGCTACTAATTTTAGCCTCATCATTATGACCTCCATAAGATCATCTGCTAGATCTTTCACACAACCTCTTCCACTATTCTTATTCTCAAACTTCTTGCTTAGTTTCTCCTCAACTCTTAGGGAAAATTGGTATGCCTCCTCAATACTATTCATTCGATCTAGACTTAGCTCATCCTAAATGATCGGCCTTAACCCATTCAGATAAAGACTAACTTTCTCCTTATCAACATCTGTATGACCTGTCTTGATGAGAACTTAGTACAACTCTTCATACTCTTCAAAATATTTTTCCACTTTCTTCAACCCTTGCATTTTTTCAACAAATCAAGCTCATAATCCATGGGAATTAATTGTTACTTTAGTTTAGCTATCATCCACTCCCATCTAGTGATTTTTTCCTTTGTCTTTCTATTTCACTCCAACTAACCTCTTGCCACTAGATCTTCACACGTCCCTTCAATTTTTCCTTTGCAAACTTGACCCTATCAGGACCATCAATATCTTCATACTCTAATTACTCCTCCAATTCATTGATCCAATCGATTAGTTCTGGGTTAAGATTTCTCAAAAATGTGGGAACCTCAAACTTAGGTCTTCCTCTAGGTTAATAATTACCACTATTTTGGCATTTTCTTTTGCTTTTTTGTCATCCTCACTTTCATCTCTTTTGGAAGATTTATTCCTCTATACATTTTTTCTTTCAATGCTTTCATTTTTATTTAGAGGGTTCTAAAACCCTCAAGTGTAACACCTACAACTCTTCCACTTCACTATCTTTGTGGAGGCATTTTCATGCTTATGATAAAACCCTAGTGCGAACTATCTCACAATCAATGATCTATCTACATGCTTAACCCAAACCATAGTCTTGGTGTAAACTGCCTCATAGTTAGTGATCTCTCCATACACTCAAGAACTCTAGCTCTCATACCACTTGATGAAGGGTGCTCCCCTTAATACCATAAACTCATAATAAATACAAAGAAACATCAACAAATACAAGAACAAAATATGGACTTCTTATTTTTGCTACAAATGTGGATTTATAGAATTCACAAGTACAATATGCTAACCCACATGGGCACCTTCATTACAATAAATTACATGACATGCTATGAACTATCACCCAAAGCTCTCCTAGACAATGTCCGAGCCCTTCTTAAATATAAAATTTTATGCCACATGAGAAGTTTCTAGATAATGAAAGTTAATACCTAGGGCCGACTGAGTCAGCCAAATACATCTTTGACAATTATTTTATATATTTTAGCTAGCCCAACTTTGAAGGAACATAACTCATGAATCTTTTCTCCAATTGGCTATTATAACTAGTTTTCAAAAACACCAACTACTGATCTACACGCTCAGAATTGTGCTAGTGCCCTTTTGTCAAGTTTTTGCACCTCATTCGAGCACTTAAAGGCCTCCAACAATGAGCCTAAAGATTTTTCTACAAAATTTTCCACCAAAAATCTATAATATTTTCTCTGATACTTATGCTTGAACAATGAGATTTTTATGGTAGGCTTACAACTCTAAAATGAACATTTCTGTAGAAAATGAGAATATTTCGAGCTCATATGACAAACTTACTAAAAATAGAAAGTTCCCATAAATAGTAACCACCCTATCTACTAGTCCTTATTAAAATAGAAAATACTAAAATAAAAATATTTTTGGGTGATGCAAGATTGGTCTTATAGCTAGGATGCTCCTACATCATGTTTGTAGTTTTATCCTTCAGTGGTGCTAATCATGATCATCCTTGTGTTCCTATCTTTTGGAACATTCTTTCCATCTCTTTTTGGAATAGGGTTTTCTCTATTTCTCCTCTTTATAAAGATTTGGTTGTGCTTGGGTACCTCATCAGGCCTTATTATTGGGACCCAAATTTACTTTAAATAGTAGTTTCTAGGTTTTTATCTATTCCCTAAGTTTATCTTAAGGTTGGGTGTTAGAGTAATAAAATATTTTCTTATTAATTAAATCATATTTATTTAATTATTAAGTTTCTTATTATCTCTTTTACTTAATCTAAACTTTATGCATATAATAATTAAATCTTTTTTTAATTATTATCATTTAACCTAGGTTTTATCTATTAGGTTTTTGATCTCCTTTTATAAGGATTGATCTCTTTGTAATTTATTCATTCACTTTTGATAATAACAATCTCTCTTTTTACTCATCAAGAATGTCTCATCTATGGATCTAGCAATTTCAACCTCCATAGCTTTTTTCTTCTTTCTTTTGTGATAGGTGTTTGCATGTAGGTGATTCTTGGGAGTTGTGGGGTTGATCTTTCATCAACTTCAACAGTAGATTGTGAAATAAAATTCCACTTCTTCCTTGTCCATGAAATCAATCTTCTATCCAATTAAAAAGTTCCTCCACTTTTCTCTTTCTATCATCAACATTTACTTACCAATCAACATCTATATATACTTTCAGTTCAAAATTATTATTGCTCTTGTACCATAGGCCATGGTTCTCTTTTTCTTTTAGATATCTTAGTATTCTCTTTACTACCATCATATGGGTTTCTTTGAGATTAGCTAAGAATCTAGCAACAATTTCAACAGCTAATGCAATGTTAGGTTTTTTATGTTTAACATATTGTATTTTCCCAATCATAAACCTATACAATTTTTTATTCACTTCAGAAAAATCATCATTCTTTTCACCACTGGTGTTCAAATTGGTCTTGAGTCTTTCATACTAAAGGTCTTCAAAATTTATTTGATATACTTTGATTGAATTATGAAAATACTTTTGTTCATCTAATAAGCTTACAAACCAACAAAGAAATTAATCCCTCCAAACATTGGCATTTCATACTACTTTTTCATTTGATCAATAAACGACTTGCTCAATGAATCCTTTCCTCCAAATATGATGTCATCAACAAAAAATTCAGCTAGAAATATCTTATTTTCAACTTCACTTTTCAAATACAAATTGCTATTGTCATTATTTCTTGCAAAACCAATCTTTTCAAAGTAATTATGTAACCTTTCATACCATGCTCCAAGATGTTGCTTCAAACCATATAAAGATTTTTGTAACTTACATACCATATTTTACATCCATTTGGTACACTTTGAGTTCTTTGTAAGAATCATATGCAATAAAAGTTGTCACTCCTTCCAACATTGTGACTAGGGAGAAAATTTCTCCATAGTCAACCCCTTCCTCTTGTGCATATCCCTTACAAACCAAACTTTTCTTATTTCTTGTGACTTCACTTTTCTAATTTAGCTTGTTTCTAAACAAGCACTTAGTACCAATCAAATTTTATCTTTAGGTCTAGGTACCAATGTCCATGTTTTCTTCTTCTCAATTTTCTCAATTTCCCCATTCATTACCTTGATCCAATATTCCTTCTCCAAATCATCTTTTGCAGAGGTAGATTCAAATTCACATAACAAACATGTGTTATTCTTCAATCTTCTTCTTGTCATGGGTCCTAAATATTTATCACCAATAATTTTTTTGTAGTGTCTTCTTATATAGTTTTCCAATATAGGTTCATATCTTGGTTCCCCATGTTGTCGCTAACTAGATTGTGCATGTTCAATATATTTTGTTCTCTCTGGTTGCAACTCAACTGCTTTTGTCTATTGTTCAATAGTCATAGTCGATGACTTGGCTTCTATAGCCTAATGGTTGATAGAATAATAATTCTATATAGAGCTCTTCTATTTAACCTTGATAGTGTTTTTCTGATGATGTTATACAACCACCTTCTCTAGTTAAAATAAGGTACTAGGTTCACCTTCATAGATATAGACAAACTTTCTATAATCTTCAGGTTCTTTCTTGCATTCTTCTTCATCTTTCTCTACAAATTCATCAACTCTAACATTTGCACTTTCCACAAATTTTTTAGTATTAAAATTCAAAGACATATAATAATTTGTCTTAGTGGAATAACCTAGGAATATTCCTTCATCACTTTTAGCATCAAGTTTATCTTTCCTTTCATATTTAAATATATAACATTTTCTTTGAGAGACTTTTAAATAATTCACATTTGGTGCATATCAATACCAAAGTTTAAAAGTTGTTTTGTTTATTTCTTTCTTCACCTTAACTCATTTTAGAGTGTAAACTATAGTTCTTATAGCCTCTCTCCATTACTTTTGTGAAATATCCTTTTTCATCATCAATCTTCTTGTACAATCCATAATAGATATGATCCTTCTTTCTTCTATACCATTATATGTTGGTGTCCTTAGTGCACTCATTTACCTCTTGATTCCTTTTTCATTGTAAAATATGTTGAAATAATTTGAGTTGAATTCATCACCTCTATATTATCTCCAACATTTCAAACTCTTTCTTGTTTCTCTCTCAACTCTAGGAAGATACCACTTAAAAATTTGAAATGCATTAGATTTTTTCTTAAGAAACATTATAGTCATCATTCGTCAAATTCATAGATAAGAATAAGAAAGTATTTATCACCATAATAGCTTTGTATTCTAGTAGGACCACACAAATTAGTATGAATCAACTCCAAAATTTCATCGGAAGAATAGGTCTTTCCCTTGAAACTAGACTTTTTCATTTTATCCTTTTGACATTGTTTTCACATCACTTTATCATGTTTTCTTAGTCTTGGTAATCCTCTAACTCTTTTCATTTTACTAATTCTTACCAAGTTATCAAATTTCACATTACATTGCCTCTTATGCCATAACCAAACATATTAACATTGTGCAAATAGACAAGCATCTTAAGATATGTCTAGATAGATCAAGTTGCCTCTTGTTTGTCCTCCACTTCCAACTAGTTCACAACTAGCATCATAGATCTTTTCCTTCTTGTTCTAGAAATAAACTCTATAACCTAAACTTATCAACTCTTATACACTCAAAAAGTTATATGTCAAACCATCAACTCAATATGCATTGTTATGCTTGATCTTTTCTTTCACTTTAAATGATATGTTACCTATCACATTTTCTTGTACTCATGAGTATTTTATCCTGGATGGTAGAAATAAATGAGTGCATAAGTTTCATTTTGTCTTCCTTAATAATTTTACATTTTTATTTGAGGTTCTCTCTTCTTCAAAGCCTAAAAGCTCATAGGAAAAAAGATTCACTTCCTATATTGCATGAAGTGTTGATTCTTCTCATTGAAGGTCGTTGTAAAAATATGGCCATTGTTTCTTCTCCTTTCATAGATAAAAAGAAGGGTTTTGCCACTGAAACCCACTCTAGGAAGAGTAAGGGTGAGGAAATTGTTAAGGGTAAGAGGAAGAGTATGAAACATGATACCCAGAAATCTCCTCAAAATATTATGGAAGAGGCCATTGAATTTGAGAACTCAAAAAATAAAGAGGATAAAAACCTTGAGGAAGAAGATAACACAAATGAGGGAGATTTTAGCTCCAACTTGGAAGGCTAACTAGAGCGACCATTCAAAAGAAGCAATGGATGATAAAGAGGAGATGGAGTAGGCTAAGGAAGAACTCATAAATATAAGGGAGGAGGAATGGATTGAAAATGTGGTGTCCCCTACTAGAGTTGATGTGGAGGAGGATAAAAATGGCTCACCTAATAGAGATTCTATGCTCTCTTTTTTGCACACTGCAAAACTAAAGGCTGATACCATGTTGCAAGATGACTCATGGTTGTATAATTAGTTAATGAGTCTAAAAAATAAAGTGGAAACTATATAGAAAAACTAGGATATGGACCATGTAAGCTCAACCAAATGGAAATTCAATTGGGAAACACACTAGTCAAACTTAAAGACTATGAACAAAACCTTCAGCTACTTATCAAGGAAAGCAATAATAAAATGGAACATGTTGCATCCAGTATCTATGTTTCTACTGCAATTCTTTGAAAGCATACTAATGAATAAATTATGTCACCAATGGGTCCTAGTAAGAGAACTAGGCAAAGTTCTAGGAAGAGAGCTACGGAGGCTATTGGAGGTTTGGTTGCTAATTCCATTCAAGATGCTATGGAGATTGGAAAAGAAGTGATCAAAATTATCAAAGAGCTGCAATAGAAACTTTTATTGGTCTTTGGTCTATGGTTTTTGTTCTTATCTTTGTTGGAAATATTCAAGATATAACAGTTTACTGAGAGGGGAGGGGTGAATCAGTAAACATAAAATCTTAAATCAATTCATATTAACCAGTAAAATATTTAATCATCTAATCTGCAGTATGAAGACATTCATAACACATAAGCACAGAGATTTTGGTGACCCAGAAACCTTCCAAAATAGAAAGTAAAACTGGGGTGGGGATGAAACCCACAAATCTTCTTTACTGCAGTAGGAAGTTAGCCGGTTAAGGCATACAATGATCACTTCTGGTGATCTGCCCTGTTAGGAGCATAAAGGATTGTTATATCCACCTTGTTAAAGGATTTGAAACATACTTCATAAGTATGCACTCTATTAGGAGATTTAGTACAAAGACTGTTAAGTCTACCCTGTTAAAGGATTTATAAAAACTGATTCACCTGTTAGAATGAAACAGTGGATCTGAATACAACTGATTGCTGATAAGATCCGCTATGCTCTGATTGTCCTTGATATGACAGATAAAACATTTCTGCTCCAATGCTGACCTTGCTGAAAACCTTCAAAATTCAGCTTACATGCTTTCGCACACATTCTTCACATACTTCATATACATCACACACATATATATCCTTAGAATGATACAATACATTACATATATATACCATCCAAGTTAAAATTACATGCAATGGTCAGCTGAACAAAAGTAGACAAAATTTAACTGAGTCGGCCAAATAGCAAAACAAACTCGGTAGAACAAACTTCTTTGTTTACCGACTGAGCTCGGTTAACACTGGGTCCTATATTAACCGACCTAACTCGGTTAACACTGCATCCATCTTTACTCGGTTAATATTGAGTTTTATGTTAACCGACTGAACTCGGTTAATGCTGAGTTTTTGGTTAACCGACTGAACTCGGTTAATACTATGAAAAAGTGTTGTCACTAATGACAAATAACTTTATGTCAACAATCTCCCCCTTTGGCATTAGTGACAAAAACAATTATGTATCAAAGTTTATGTACATACATTTCAGAAAGTTTCCAAAATTGTAGATCTTATTAGATGTATGTCTCCCCCATACAATATGCACAGTATTTACAGATCAATACATATTTCTTTGCACGGATAGCTCTGAATTTCTGAAGTTCTGTCTCCCCCTTTTTGACAATAATGCCAAATAACATATATTTATACTGAGATTTCAAAATGAGAAAGAAATTCTGAATGTACCTTGAGAATAAGAGCCAAAGTCTTATCCCAATTTTCTTGCAAAATTTTGCTGGAGGAGAGTGCAATATGAATTTCTGCAGAAAGTTCAATCATATGATCTGCAACTGAGAAATTGTTGTCATGAATCAATGTTCTGGAATGAGCAATATGCTTTTGCATTGAAGTCATGACAGGAAGAATCATATTCTGGATATCTATGATAGTAGACCTGATTCTTGCTTCCTCTCTCAGAAATTCTACCTGTTTCTCCGACAAAAATCTTATTTTATGATGATGGGATGAACTTGTACTGAGGTCAGATTGCAGCACTTGGGCACTGACCTTCATATCCTCATCAATTTTATTCAACTTTTGCTTTATATCCTTGGTATACTTAGTAACATCACAGAGTTTTCCAAAAAGTGAAGTTACATTATTAAAAGAATTCTCAAAATTATTCAAAATTGTAGACAATTCTACTTGATTTAATGCAATATGCTGAGCAATGTGCTCAAGCACCTTATTGTCAAATTTCTTCTCTGCCTTTTCAATCAATTTTTCTTGGCCGGAGGTATCCTCATTGAATTTGTTTACAGCCTCTTCCAACTGAATCAAAATGTGTTGAGTAGAATCTACTTCAACACCTATAGCCTCTGTTATAATATTTTTGGCACTCTCAATGATGCTATATTCCAGATCTCTTTCATGCCGTAGCTATTTCTACCTAGCCTTCTGCTCTAATAGCTGACTGAGCATTCTCATTTCATCAACTGATGCTGTATCAAGATCTATTTTAGGAAGAATAATGTCTTTATCTAAATCAATTTCCTCATCCAGTGTCTTGCTGGAAAACATGTATCTTTTTGCTTTTCCAGCAAAGACTTCATCTTGACCCTTGTGAACTGAGACTATAGTTGATGAGGCAGGGCTGGCTGATAAGACTGGAATAGGACTATGTAAAGGAAGACTAAGAGATGTGCAAATGGTATCAAAAATTGATGTTGTTGTACAGGATGGAGTGGAAGAGCTACTAGTTGCCAAAATTTGATTAAGAGAGGTCAAAATTGTAGTATTTGTAGGTACATTTATTATACATTCTGCAGTAGAGGTTGATGTGCATGATGAACTTACTGCAGAGACTGATGGAGACTCGGTTAATGAAGGTGGCTGCAGCTCGATTAATGAAGTGATTGGCACTTGCATAGATGGTACATGGAGCTGAGAGGACTTACCAGTGGAAGCTATTTCCATAGTTGATGTAACTGGAGAGTGTGGAAGAGATGCAATGATTTCAGCTGCAACTGGATCTTCTTCCACCTTTGCTTGTTCATCTTCTTTCTCTTCCATTTCTTTTTCAGCTTCTTCTTCCTCTAATTCTCTCTTAGCCTCTTTTTCCACTTCTAACAAGAGTGAATGAAGATCCTCTGGAATATCTTCAATATCATCAACATCTTCATCATCATCACTGTTGTCAGTGTCCTTGATTTCAAAAGTATCATCACTGGATTTGTGTAGATGATAGATGTTTTTCCACATGTTTGTTGCATCATTTACCACATGCTCAATGTCTTTGACAAGTATCAAACAGGTGTGGAATCTAATCATCATGTTGCCTTCGTGATCTTTCAGTGATGCTTTCACTTCAGCATTAGTGAAACTCGGCAGGAGATTCTTCAGTGTCTGCTCATAGATGTCTTTTACAGTCTTGGTTGCAGCTTCCCATCTGATTTGCAACCTCTCTAATAGTTCTTTGGAGACCTAGGAGGCTATCTGGTCCGGTGAGTATTTCCATTTACCCATCTTGTTCAGTACCAGTTCCTCAATCTGCATCTTTTCTTGTTCTGTTCTGGTTTCAAACTTCAATGCTTTGAAGTTTGTGAAGCTAGCACCTGCTTCTAACTGCTTCATTTTATCCTCAAATGTGAGTGGAGGCTTAACAAGTACAGGTTCTTTCTTTCCTTGTCTTGTTCTCCTGGAGAAGACTGCAGAGGTTTGTCTTTTAGGTTTGGTGATGATCACCTTGCCTTTCTTTTGTTGAGGCTCCTTTTCCTTATCTGACTCAGTTTCCTCTTCTTCTTCTTCTTCTTCTCCTTTTCCTTCTGTTATCAGTTGGGTTATCCTTCTCTTTCCTTTGCTAATGGCCTAAGGGATTTTAATTTGGAGCTCAATTCTAGCCTTAGCTTGATCATATGTTCCAAAAATTGGTTGCCTTGGCTCTACTGGTTCATTCACCAGTGCTTCTATGATATCCCTGGCTTCGTCAATTTTTACCTCATAGGGAAGAGGTTTCACCCATGCTACTCGAGGTCTGGCTGCCTGAATGTATACCTTGTCGCAATCTACCATGAAGCATATGTCTTCTTTGTATTCTTCAACCAGTTTGGGTGGAATTCAGAACCTATGATTCATCTTTTCCTTAAATTCTTCAAAATAGTTATCCAGAATAATATCAAAATTTTCACCTAGTTCTGTAATGAACTCGTTTATCTGATAAAGAATTGGTATATCTTTTTTCCATACCACTGATCCCTTTGATGGAAAAGATTTCTGAATATAGAAGAATAAACAAATCAAAAGCGAACCAAATTTGCAGGGATTGTTCTTGGAGGTTCTAATGCTTTCCATATTCTTATTGAATTGGGATAAAAGTAATTCTGATAAATCAAATTCTAAATTCTTCTTCACTATTTTGTACGCCAGATCCACAGCTTCACAGGGTACACTGTTTGGACGTCTTGAACTATAGATTTTGTGAGCAATGACGTGAATGCCAAATTTCAATTCGACGTCAGCTACAGTATTTAGCTTAAGTCCCCTACCATCCCATTCTTCTTGGGTCAGTTTCTGCAATTCCTCCCGACCTAGGGTTTTGGTAGCCTTGGCTTTGCTCAGCATGGGGAGTCCAGTAATTTTGTTAATCATATTCTTTGTGATGAGCACTGGTTGTTCTAACCACAATTGGCCATTGTGAACTCGACTGAGTACATACCTAACCCATTTAACTTGAAATTTCCTTGGCAAGTGCGAAATGTGGGTTAACCCTTTTGTTTCAAGATGCTTATGTTCGGGTTTTAGGTTTCCATCTATGCTCATTTCACCTAGGGCATTATCAATTTCTAGGTTTCCAAGTTCTTGAATAGAGCATTTAAAATGAGATCTTATATCATTGACAAGAAGTACCTTTGAAGGAATTTGAGATTGGGCACCATTGGGGTCCAGTGATTCTGCAACAGCTGGTGCTAATTTGAAGTTCAGCGCCTTCCATTCCTCTCCTCTAATCAGCATTTCTGAGCCTTTCTTAGTCTTAGAGCTTCCACTTCCGGATGCCATTGTTACTTGGTAGGTGTAAAAAAAAAAAAAAATTCTGAATTGATTCTTTTGCTCTTTTGAAAAATTCGCTCGGAAATGTCTTAAGCTCACTCTGAATTTGCAAAAAATATCTTAGCTCTTTGTTCACAGTAAAAATTTAGATCAAATTTTGCCCCTTTTGATAACAAATTTGCCATAAATGTTTTGGTACGATGGCAGAAGAAATGACAGGTTGTCATCCACTAGCTCGGTAGATATTATCAACTCGATGATCGAAAGAAAATATTGAAGTACCGACCTTACTCGGTTAGGTCACGAACCGACCTTGCTCGGTTGACACAACATGGTTAATGAAACTTAGTTGTGACCGACCGAACTCGGCAAAGTCTCTTACCAACTCAACTCGGTAGTTGCTACTCGGTTAATGAAGCTTTGTTACATCCAATCAAACTTGGTAAAGTATTGAACCGTCCTGGAGTCAGAGTGTATCTATAATACTAATTTGATCCATCTTATTCTTTTGGAGCTGCATAGGATAAATCTTGGAAGATGCAGTTCCAATGTTGTTTTTTATGAATACTAATTGGAAATGGTAGAGTCACCCACCTCTTGAGTGACACTCCTTTCTGACTTATCTTGTTCGGTAGATTTTGGAATCCATTGCTGCTTCATTTGCTTTCGAATGTTATCTGCTTTGATTTTCTTTTCATCTTCAATTCTTTTGATATTTATGCAATTTTTGGCTATATGACCAAGTTATGTACATGTATAGCACCTTACAGTTGTGTCTTTTTTTCTTAGGTGATGTCTGGCACAATTTATGCCAGTATGTCCATACTCTCCACAATAGTGACATCTGCACCAGGTGTTGTAGTCCCATCCGAATATGGCTTTGACAAGTTGTTCAGCTGGATTGAATGATTTGGATTTGCACTGGAATGCCTTGTGACCATGCTTTTTGCATTTGTAACAATTGCCTTCAAATTTTGGTTTTTCTTTACACTCATTTGCCTTGTGACCATGCTGATTGCAGTTGAAGCACTTACCATTGAATTTTGCTTTCCCATTGCTCCAGCATTTGTTTGATGTATGACCTATCTTGCCACAATGATTACAAGTGCATCTTTTATTCCTTTGTTCACCTTGCTTGGAGGATTCACCAGTTTCCTTGTATCCAAGACCAGCTTTGCTTGTTTGTCTTTGAAGATTCTGCTCATTCAATTGATTTACGTCTACCTGAGATTTCATCATCCTTTCATTGACTTGCCTTTCAGAGATTAGGTCATTTTTCAAGCTTTCATTGATTTGTCTTTCTGATCTCAAGTCATTCTGTAGACTTTCATTGATTTGCTTTTCAATGTTCAAATCATTCCTTATTCTTTCATTTTGTGCTCTGAGAATCCTGGTTTCTTCATTTGCATTGGTGAGTTGGTCTATGAGATCTTCATACTGATGAGTTTGATTGTGAATTTCATGACTTCTATCTTCCAGTTCTTCTTGTGCTTTGTTTCTTCGATCCAAAGCTTCACATAGCCTGATTGACTGTATTTCTTGTTCTCTCTTAAGCTTTCTTACCTCTTCTTGCAGAGATCCATTCTTTTCTAGAAGTTCTTTGATTGCTTGGTCAGCTTCTTCTGAATTGCTTGATGGTAACAGGTCTTCAATCTTCACTTCAACATACTGATGATCATTCATTTGCTTTGCAAGATCCTTTCTTCTTTTTAGGGATTGAGAGAGATGTTCCTTTGCTTCTTTAAGTTGAACCATGGCCATTTCAAAATCTAACTTTTCATTTTCTATAACTTTCTCCAATCTGAATATCTCCATTGACTTTGATCTTTGCTCAAGCTGTCAAGCTGTTACCTGAGAACCAAGTTAGCTCTGATACCAATTGTTGGAAATATTCAAGATATAACAGTTTACTGAGAGGGGAGGGGTGAATCAGTAAACATAAAATCTTAAATCAATTCATATTAACCAGTAAAATATTTAATCATCTAATCTGCAGTATGAAGACATTCATAACACATAAGCACAGAGATTTTGGTGACCCAGAAACCTTCCAAAATAGAAAGTAAAACTGGGGTGGGGATGAAACCCACAAATCTTCTTTACTGCAGTAGGAAGTTAGCCGGTTAAGGCATACAATGATCACTTCTAGTGATCTGCCCTGTTAGGAGCATAAAGGATTGTTATATCCACCTTGTTAAAGGATTTGAAACATACTTCATAAGTATGCACTCTGTTAGGAGATTTAGTACAAAGACTGTTAAGTCTACCCTGTTAAAGGATTTATAAAAACTGATTCACCTGTTAGAATGAAACAGTGGATTTGAATACAACTGATTGCTGATAAGATCCGCTATGCTCTGATTGTCCTTGATATGACAGATAAAACATTTCTGCTCCAATGCTGACCTTGCTGAAAACCTTCAAAATTCAGCTTACATGCTTTCGCACACATTCTTCACATACTTCATATACATCACACACATATATATCCTTAGAATGATACAATACATTACATATATATACCATCCAAGTTAAAATTACATGCAATGGTCGGCTGAACAAAAGTAGACAAAATTTAACTGAGTCGGCCAAATAGCAAAACAAACTCGGTAGAACAAACTTCTTTGTTTACCGACTGAGCTCGGTTAACACTGGGTCCTATATTAACCGACCTAACTCGGTTAACACTGCATCTGTCTTTACTCGATTAATATTGAGTTTTATGTTAACCGACTGAACTCGGTTAATGCTGAGTTTTTGGTTAACCGACTGAACTCGGTTAATACTGTGAAAAAGTGTTGTCACTAATGACAAATAACTTTATGTCAACAATCTTGGTCTTATTTACTGGTTCTAGCAAATGGTTTATATTTATGGTTATGATATCTAGTTTTTAATCAGTTGTTTAAACTAGGTTCCAGGTCCTTGTAAAAGTTGGGTTCATTTTTTCTATGTTTTATGTGGTTTTAAGTCCCTGTAAAACCTAATTTTGATACTATTTAAATAGTAGGTTTTAGGTCCTTGTAAAACTTGGTTTTGCTTCATGCTTTATCTTTTTTGCTTTTGTTAAAGGGTTTCAAGGCCCTTTCAAAACCTATTTGTACTGCAATCTAAAACATGTGCATCATTACAAAACTTAACACTACTTCGATTACAATGTTCTAACTTATCAAATTTAATTGTATCACCATTCATGTGATGTGAGAAACCACTATCAATTATAAATCTATAATTCCTACTCACATGTGAGATCAATTCAATTTTCTCATCTTCATCAAAATAATCTTTGATTGCAACATAAACAACTTCTTCATCATGATCATCAAAATTATTGTTAGGATCATCCTCTTTAGCATTATAGCAATATTTCTTATCTTTTGTCTTTGTAGTCTCATTTTCTCTATTTCTTCTATCATCTCTCCTTCCTTTGTACTTGAAATCTTTCCTGCCATTTTTATCATCTTTGTATGGCATCTAGCTATAATATGACCAAATTTGTTATAGGTAGAATAGATAATAGGAAGTTTAGATTTTTATTTTCCTTTTTTGTAGGAAGTGTTCTTGCCAACAATGCTTCAATTTCATCAAGGTCATCATCATATCCACTATCACTTTCTACATGCTTTTTTTTCTTTTTTTTCTTATATCTATCATAGGTTACTTGAGCTTTAAATGTACATTCACACTACCATGGGAAAAATTATCAAAAATTGATAGTTGAAATGAAGTAAGTCTACCAATCAAACTATCCAACATTAAATCATTACTAGTTGTACATCTAAATTCTTGAATAATAGATACTCTAATTTTATATATAGGAAGTAAATTCCTCAATGCCTAACTTATCACAGTTTGATCAATTATATCTCCTTCAGATCCTTTGATAGAACTCATGATTTCTTTGGTTTAGCTACAATACTATGAAATATTCTCACCTTCTTGCATTATCATATCATCAAAATTTCCTCTTAAGATTTCTTCCTTAGCTCTTAATGCATTCTTGTCTCCACCATGCATTTTTTCCAACCTATCCCACATTTTCTTACCAACAATGTATTCCTTTACATCATCAAATTCTGCATAACTGAGGACTATAGAAAGTTCAATCATGGTTTGGTCATGCTCCCTCTTCTCTTTCATTTGTTCAATCTTCATAGGTCTAGGCACCTCAATCTTGTTATTTTCTAAGTAGTACAATGTGGAAACTCCAATTCTAGATTAGTTTAATTTCATCAACCTTTTCCATGCTGGAAATTTCTCCTTGTTTAGTTTAGGTATCTCTCTCTCTTATACATCTTGATCTTTAACTTGAGTCCCTTCTAACTTTCCTGACAAGTACTAATGCTCTAATACTAATTATTATTATGATTTAGAATAATTAAAAGGTGGGGGATAAGTTATCCTCAGACCCAAATGTACCAATTCAACTTTTAAAAACTTCAAACAACTTAATCAAACTCAAATACCCACTTGGTCTCTATGGCATATCATCACCAATTTAACATTGCACACATATACTCAACTCTCCATCGCTATATTTCTTGACTACCAGTAAATAAAATGTTGTAAAATAAATCATGGAAAATAATGACATCCACACATGATAATAATTGACACAAGTACTTAACATGGAAACCCATTTTGGGAAAAACCACAAAGTAATATCCTACCAAGTGTCCACTCTTTTAAAGTGAGCTCAATTATGAGCCAACCCTGTTAAATGTTATACAACACACTATTAAATATGACCATGTTAAATAATTGAATCACCCTATTAGGAATGGCCTTGTTAGGGGACTTTAGAATATTCCATTAGAATGTAACCTTGATTAGAGGATTTACAAAATAACTATTAGGTCAATGTTGGTTACAAGATTTTGGATCGATATAATGGTTAGAATGTAACAATAGGTTTAATCTATAAACTAAAACTCACTTTGCAAATTAGAATCTCTATTAACTCATTTTTTGGTTCATTGACTGACCTTCATCAACATCTTCATGACTGATCTCCTTGGCACCTCCTGAAGAAACCACACTTTACAAACTCTTCACACTTCATCTTTCTCTCTCTTGATAGGAAGGTTGGATGAACCTATCACAAGTTCATGCTACTAGTCTTCTTGAAATAATTCTAGGGAATTTCACCACTCCATTTTCCACCTATACAATTTTCAATGCCTATGTATCTTGTAGTCTCTCTATCCAACCCAACTACCAAAAAAGATTCACCAATCAAGCCAAAACTTGATGCATTCCTTCTTTACTAGTCTTAGCCCTTAAGCCACCTTAAGAGATTGTAACCTCCATATTTTTGAGTTAACCTTATAAAGGTTTGGAGGTGTCTTTTAAGACTTCAATGCACCTAACTAGCAGTGTTAGGAGCCCCACCTAGTTCAACTTTTCATCTGATCTCACCAATTATTCATAAAATAGGCCTAGAAGGCTACTAGCCCTATTAGGTCTCCTACTATGAGAAAATAGGGATTTTCTCCTAATACTTTGAAAGAAAACCTATATATTTTCTTTGGATTCTTGAATCATATGCCAACCCCTTAAGTATTTTTTAGGTCTTGGGGTCACCACCTTCCATATAGTACCCTAACTCAAATTGAGTGAAATTAAGGGTTTTTGGGCTCTCACTAGCTCCTTTGCAATATGGAAATTTTTAAGATAGTGAATGAATTAGTGCAATAACTTCCTCTTCACCAAATTTTGGAAATAATCCTATCCTCAAATTTCTAAAGTAATTTTGGCTCTAGCTATCCACCTTTACAAGTTATGTTGTTTACAACTTAGTCTTTCCTAGTCAAGCTCACCACAAGCTCACCTAGGTCAAGACATTAAAAATAGCTCCACTATATTTAAGGGTTCAAGATTCTATACAATTTATATACATGAAGTCTACTCACTATTCCCAAGAGGTTGTTCATAATGGATGGCGGGAAAGTGACTTAGAACCCTATTTTTGCAAACTATCTGGACATAACTAGTGATAGTACAAAAACTAAACTATATACAAAAGGAATGAAAATATGCAAAAAAATCTTAATTAATGCCACACAAAATCAAGAAAACATCTAAAATACTTCAAAAATGTACTTAAGTTAGGGGATGTATTATGTAGGGTGGTTAGGTAGTTGCTTACTCCTTAGGTGTTTTTTTCAATGAGTTGCCACATCTAGACAATGTTGTCCAAGAAACATTTTAAAATTGTAAAGTTGCAAAAATGCAACTTTTACATCATTTCGGCAAGTTCTTACAAAACTAGCTAAATGAGTTCCAATGCTCATTAAACCTTACTAAAGACCTTATCCATGATTGAAACATGGTCCTAACCCATCTTAGATCGTACTGACCTCATGCTGATGTTATCATCTTCTTTGTGTAAATTAGGAGCTTTTACATCTTGTCAATCCCTAATTGCACCTACAAGTGTCCTAAGACCCTTCAAACAAAATACTATTGCACTCCTACCATGGTCCACATGACCTTAAACCAAAATACTTTCAAAATTCTCTAAAGACACATGCATAACAAAAACAAAACTTGAATTGATGAAGAAATCCTCAGTTGTTCCCACACCATTCTTCCCCTCTGCACAACTTTCAATGAATATGAGGAGAAATCATAGAAAAATAAGCAACAGCTTCTTGAAGTTATATTTCTCTACCCAAGTAGCTTTAGATTTTTACTTTTCCTTCCATTTTATTAGATGTTCCATATATATCTTGTGTCTAGTTGATTTCTTCACCTTGGATTCCAAGATTCTCTCTACTTGTAGCTTAACCTTGGTAAGTAAAATTGTAGTGGTCAAATCCTCCAATAGCCCCTTGCTAATATGATTCATCTCTAATAGTGGTCCTTTGAATATTACCAATTCAACCACATTTAACACTAGTTAAATACTTAACTCCACTAGAAGTTCCACCTTATATGAATTATGTCCATATTTGAGGAATACTTTGCATGGTCCTACTCTCTTCATTTTGAACTTGGTTGGCATCCCTTTTTGCAACCTAGACTTATTTCAATGGACCATAATATCATATCCCATTTCAAATTATATATCTATCCTTGAAATATCTAATTTGGCTTTCAATTTGTGAGTAGCCTCTATTTTGTCTTCTTCACTTGCTCATGCATTTCCTTCATTATTGTGAGAAATCAATTGCATGTCCACTTCTACACTCCATGACTCCTAAATCTCTAAGTTTACACAAACCTCTTGGGTGCATACCATAAACTATTTCAAAATAACTCCTTCCTTTATTCTTGTTCACACTATCATTGTAGGAATACTCAGCTTGTTGGATGATTAAGTCCCATGTTTGACCATATTCCTTGGTTAGGCATTGCAGAACATTACCTAAAACTATATTGATCACCTCACTTTGAACATCAATTTGAGGATGGTAAGCTAAACCAAAAGAAAAATTAGTGCCCAATCTTCTTCATAGATTCTTCCAAAAATGACTCATAAACTTAACATCTTTTTCAGATACTATTCTTAGGGGTAGTCTAGTTATCCTTACAATCTCCTTGAAGAAGAGATGAACAATGTACCTAGCATCATTGGCGTTCTTTTAAGGAATGAAATGGCTCATTTTACTAAATCTATCTATGACCACATAGACACTATCCAACCCTATCTTGTTCCTAGGAATACCTACCACCAAATCCATAATAATTCACTCCCATGGTCTATTGGTAATAGATAATGGTTGGTATA
Source organism: Cupressus sempervirens (assembly GCA_028749045.1). Taxonomy (NCBI): domain Eukaryota; kingdom Viridiplantae; phylum Streptophyta; class Pinopsida; order Cupressales; family Cupressaceae; genus Cupressus; species Cupressus sempervirens. The sequence continues at coordinate 135,293,146 of CM053791.1, read as the reverse complement.
GACCTAAATTACTAGCTACCCATTTGGATTTCATACACAAAACACATTATCCCACATATTTCTTGGTAGATAAAACCTTTTTACTAGCTCTATTGTCTTATTGATAGCAAAATGGCCACTAAGACTACTATTATGCTTCTCTTGAAATTAGGTAAAGCCAATACAGGTAATTCAACAACCTTTTGTTTCAAAGTCTCAAAACTCTTATCAGCTCCATGTGTCCACTTGAATTCCTTTTTATCTCCCCTCATTGTTTCAGTCATAGCATTACAAACAACACTGAAATTCTTTATAAACATTTTATAAAAACTAGCCAAACCATGAAATGATCTTACCTCACTCACATTCTCAGGTGTAGGCCATTCCAAAATTGCTTTAACCTTCTCAGGATCCATCTTCAAACCATCAGTTGAAATCACAAGTCCCAAATACACAATCTCCTCTTGCATAAAGGAATACTTTTTCAGATTACTCAACAAATTTTCCTCTTTCAACCTCTGCAATACTTGTCTAATATGCTCAAGATGTTCTTCCTTAGTCTTGTTGAATATTAGAATATCATCCAAAAAAACAATCACAAACTTACCCAAGAATCTTTTCATAATTTCATTCATCAACCTCATGAAAGTACTAGGTGCATTAGTTAGACCAAAAGGCATAACCAACCATTCATACAAACCATCTTTTGTCTTGAAAGCAATCTTCCATTCATTACCTTCTCTTATTTTGATATGATGATAGCCACTCTTCAAATCAATCTTGGTAAAATACTTTGCTCCACTCAAAAAATCCAATATGTCATCCATCCTCGGCATAGGAAACCTATATTTCACTATTATCTTGTTAATGGCTTTGGAATTAGTACACATCCTCCATTCTCCATTCTTTTTAGGTGCTAATATAGTAGGTACAACACATGGACTCAAGATTTCTCTGATCAAACCTTTCTACAACAATTCATGCACTTGTTTGTTAAGTTCTTCATTCTCTACATGTGTCAATCTATATGGTGCTTTGTTTGAAAAACTGGCTTCAGGGATCAAATCCATACAATGACTTATACTTCTTACTGGAGGTAAACCATTAGGAATATCATCAGAAATAATTTTTTTATACTCATTTAACAACTTTGCAATTTCTTCTGGTACTCAGTCAATACTACCATCTGTCACTCGGTCACCAATGACTAGCACTCGGTTAACATTATTTTCTGGCACTCAGTCTCCATTGAAAAAATTCAGTTTTCTTGGAATTATAGCAAAAAAAACCTAATTCTCCTTCACTTCCTTTTCAAATTGTTTCCCATTAACCATGCAAATTTTTATAGCAGTACATTTAACCTCATCTGGAACTTCAATCAAAGGAAACAATGTTTGTTTCTTCCCATTTACCCAAAGAGTATATTGATTCACTCTTCCATCATATACAACATATCTATCATATTTCCAAGGTCTACCCAACAAAATATGACAATAATCCATGGGCATAATATCACACAAAATTTCATCAAAGTAATGTCCACTTTTGAACTTCACAAGGCATTGCTCACTTACCAATATCTTATGCTCATCTTTGATCCATGAAACATGATAAGGTTTGGGATGTTTTAGCCTCTACAACTTCAACTTTGTAACCAGCTCTTTTGATGCCAAATTTGTAGAACTTCCACTATCAATGATCACTTTACAGCATTTTTTAGCCATCTTACATCTTGTCTTGAAAAGACTTCTCCTTAAAATAGGTTCCTCGTCACTTCCCTTATTACATAAGGTTCTTCTCACCATCAAATTTTCTCCAACCTTAGGTCCACTTGGTGAACTCTCAATGTCTTCTTGAATCATAGAATTTATATTATTCTGCCCACCTTTAGAAGATCTACATTCAAAGGATCTATGCCCTTCTTTTCCACATCTAAAACAATTACCATGAAATCCACCTCTAGAATAAGAATTATCTCTTCCTCGATAAGAATTAGTGCCTCCTCGATAAGAATTACCACTTTTCCATTTAGTCTTGCCTTTCTCATCATTCTTCCATTCAGATTTTCCTTTATCCTGCATAGAACTATCAGATCTACTACTTTCTCCATAAGATCTACCTCTGCCTTTCTGGAATCTACCACCTCTACCTCTCTGTCTTTGTTCATGCTTCTTTGTCAAGATCTCCTTAGCTTTCAAGTCATATTGATATGCTTCTTCTACACTTTCCAGCTTTACAAAAATTATTTCATCTTGTATTCCAAATCTCAATCCATTAATGTACCTTGCAATTTTCTCAACATCATCATCCACATGTCTAGATCTAATGTTTAATCTATAGAATTCCTTGATATATTATTTTATAGTCATGTCCTTTTGTTTCAAATTTTGCTTCTTTCTCAACAAGCTAACTTGGTAATTACAAGGAAGGAATTTTTTCTTTACCTTGTTCACCATCTTTGGACAAGTTCTGATCTTCTCCTTTTGTCTCCTTTGTCTATCAGTTTGCAAGTGCTCCCACCATAGTGATGCATGACCTTTCAGCCTAGTGACTACAATCTTCACCTTTCTATTATCAGGAGTGTTTTCATACTCAAAGAACTTCTCCATATCAAAGATCCAATCCAACATAGCATTGGTATCTAATTTTCCATCATAAGGAACAACTTCTACAACAGGCTTTGAATTTTCCCTAGACAATACTTGCAACAATCTTTCCTCATCTTGATCTTCTTCAGGTTATGGATTATAGTTTGGTGCTGCTACTTCATCATCACTCACATCTTCAAGATGTGCTCCTCGCTTCTGAGCTGTCTCCACATCATCTAATCTAGCTGCAATTTGTCTCAACTGATCTGATAAAGAATTATCAACATTATTTCCTCTACCACAAACCATCTTTACAAATTAGGTTCCTGCAAGATCATAACCCTCTACAAGTTATAGGTCAAATCCATAGATTTTCCACCCCACAACCAAATCCAAATTAGGGTTCTATATGATCCAATCTCTACAAGGACAAACCTCAAGCTCTGATACCAACTAAAATAGGAAAAAGGGTGAATAGCTAGGGCCAAAAGGCTCACCCATCACCTAGCTATCCAAACAACCCTACAAGAGTTAACACAATTGAAGCAAACACAAGTGGATAGAAACCAAAGGAGAAAGAAGAGTGAATTACTTTTATCGATTCATCAAGAATATCTTCATACATGCCTAGCTATAAGGCCTTCTAGGTTACGGCCAATTATAAATACATGGACATTCAAAGATCCAACTATAAATTCACACTTTTAGTTTTTCTCTGATCTTCTTTTCAAAAGCTTCTCCCCAAAAATTTCTTAATTCTAAGCCTGAACATTCTATTTATACTTGCCAAAATGGCTTATAGATCATTCTAGAATCATTACATAAGAGGAAGGCCAACCCAAAAATGGTCTGGACTCATCCCAAGAAAAGACCTTAACATAAATGTCATGAATGAAATAAATCATACAAGTCAGCTCACAAAATCATGTCCAAATACTGACACTCGGAATACATTGGGTAACTTGGCACATGAAAAAACACTTGACATGCACTAAGTAACTTGACACATGAAGAAACACTTAGTATCCACTAGGTAACTTGGCACATGAAGAAACACTCAGTATTCGCTAGGTAACTCAGCACATGAAAAAACACTTGGCATACACTGAGTAACTTGACACATGAAGAAACATTCGGCATACACTGAGTAACTCAACACATGAAGAAACACTCGGCATACATTGAGTAACTCAACACATGAAGAATCACTCATCATACACTAGGTAACTTGACACATGAAGGAACGCTACAATAACTTGGCACATGAAGGAAAACAGGGTTACTAGGCACATGAAAAAAATCGGGTTACTAGGCACATGAAGAAAATAGGGTTACTAGGCACATGAAGAAAACTAGATTACTAGGCACATGAAGAAAATAGAGTTACTAGGCACATGAAGAAAATAGGATTTCTAGGCACATGAAGGAATGCTAGGCACATGAAGGACTGCCAGGCACATGAAGGAACCACTAAGTGAAAAAAATGAGCAAGATAACAAGGCAATCTATGATGCTCCTGCATCACATTGGCGATGGCAGTGGTTCATATCATGATATTGAAAGTCAAAACAATGAAGATGATGTTGAATTTGGCATGCATAGTGAGTTTGACACTAACAGTGAATCTGAAGAAAACACAACAAACAATGAAATGTTATATGCAATAAATGAGGAGGATTTTGATGATAGTGATGCTGAGCTGGTCTAGGCAAAATGGCAACTATAGCACCTTCTCAACCTTTTGTGTGAGTCAAGTAGTAGGCTACTAGCTCTGATCTAAGACTCTACCTACTAATTAATTATGTAACATGTTTATAGAAGTTAATTTATAGCCTCCATTCACTGTCCCTTTATAGATGCTTAATTTTATTTATTTATTTTTGAACATGTTGATGTTACAAACTTATACTTACATATAGAGATTATCATTCATTGCATTTAATATAATAAGCTCCATTTAAACAAAATTGCATTATAATTTATAATTACAATTCAACCTGTAACATAATATATTTAACGATTGTCAATTACAAACAATTACAACCCTTTGCAAATGACTCAATGTCAAATTGCAATGACCATGAATTCCCTTTTGCAAATACAAGGGAGAAACAATAGTTATATGTTGGTTTGTAATTGTATATGTGATTAGATATGATGGCTCTTGATTCCTAATATGCTATAGTATGCTAGTGCCTAGTTGCCCAACTATCCTGATATGCTGGCTCTTGATTCCTATAACAATTAACATTAAACAAAGTTTAAATTAAATCCAAAATTTGAAATTAAAGAGAAACAAGTAAAAAAATTATTATAGTTCTATCACTTAATAAGTTGTTACAATGTTACTACTTAGTGCTATCAGCTATGACTACCACTGATAGTAACAGTAACAGTTTGAGAAGATGACCCAGCTTCACTGAATTTCTTTAGGGTGCTCCATTCTGCATCATTTGGAAGCCCCATTTTTTTGAGGTTGTAGCTAATTAGTTGTAGTCTCATCAACAAAAAATACTTCTGAGATATAGAATCATATGATAGGAAGAATGTATCTATAGCATCACTCATTATTGACAATGGTTTGATGCAACTTGCAATTCCCTCCGAAATGAATTCCTTAGGCAATTTCCCTAAATCAGAATTCATCCTCCCATGTAACTTTTTCATGTAATTTTTGTTTCTAATCAATGCAATTTCTAAGTTATCTAGATTTGGTAATCCAACATTCAGCAAGTTCACTATGGTGTTATTCATCTTCATCAACTCTTTGGAAGTAGAATTGATTGATTCACCAATTTGCATTACTTCTTCACAATGTTGAGAGACATTAATGGCCATTACATAGGCATCCAAGTGGTTGTTTATTCCATGGTTTTCCAAATCCTTATCACTGGATCTCTTTAGTTTATTGAGAACTTGGTCAGAAAGATCTTTTAAGGAATTGGTGAAAATTTGTCTTTTAGCCTAAAAATCAATTTTTACATTTTCAAAGACAACTCTAAGATTGTTATTTAAATCAAGCCATTCAACCAAACCATCACTAATCATCATTATTTTGTCCCAAATTTCTTGTTTGATAAGCTTAACTATGTTTATGATAGTATGCTTCACATGATGGTCTTCGAAAGAGGTCATTCTATTTTCTGCAATTAAATTCTCCACCTTTTTCTTCATTTTAGACATCTCTTTTTCACTCTTTTTCTACATTTCCTCTAGTTTCCTTTGCCAATAATTTGCTCTCTTTCTCTCATCCTCCAATTTCATCTTCAAATCTTGGATTTTATTTGTAGTAGTTAACTCTTTTTTTTTCTTTTCCTCAAGTTCCCTTTTCAAATCATCGATTGTCTTTGAAGTGGACTCCACCTTTTTCTTTGCACTATCCAATTCCTTCTTCAAATCATGGAGACTTTAAGTAGACTCCTCTTTCTTTATGTTCTCCAATTCCTTTCTCAAATAGAGGTTTTGCTTTGTAGCTGACTCTTCTTTTTTCTTTGCATTCTTCAATTCCCTCCTCAATTTTTGGATTGTGTTAGTGCTTGCAATAACACTAGACTCCATTTTTTTTGCATTCTCTAATTCCTCCCTCAAATCACTGATAGCTTTTGCAATTGATAACTATTTTTGTTTCATATTCTCCATTTGGTTATTCAAATTGTGGATTATGTCTGTAGTAGAATCTTCTTTTTTCTTCTCATTCCCCAATTCTTTTTGCAAATTAAAAATCATACTTTCCCTAGACTCCACTTTTTTCTTTTCCTTGTCCCATTCATCCCTCAAAATTTTATTTTCCTTGGCAATAGATTCTAGTTCAGTTCTCAATTGATTGATGACCTATGCACTACTCTCTATAGACTTGAACAACTGTGTAGTAGATGCTTGTTCATTCTTATGTCTTTTTGGGCACTCATCCAATTCTTTAGTCAAATGTTTCACTTGTTCATTCATCTTTTCTTGCTAGACAATTGCCTCTATAGGAGAAGATTTCTTTATCCTATTTTGCAATTCTTTGAACCTATTATCTGTTGCTTTCTCCTTCACCTTCACATTATCAAGGTCTTCTTGTAACTTTTCTATTTTCTTTGTAAGCCTTTTGTTTTCCCTCTCCACTTTTAGAAGTGTAGAGTAGACCATTTTCTTGCTCTCTTTTGATATACTGATTTTGTCAATATTTTCCACTTTTGACAAATCCATTTGAAGACTAGTAACTTGTATATTGTTACAATTTATTACATTTTGTGGTAGATTATTATCTCTACCCAGGGGCATAATAGCCATGAAGTTCATCATTTCATTGTTTGGATCATATGTTGAAAATATTCTATTAGTAGATCCCTGACATTCGGCAACTACATCACTTTTCAAATTCTTCATAACTTGCCTATTTGTTTCACTTGTCTATTCAAACTTTAATGCAAACTTGTTCAAACTAAAATCAAGGATTTGTGACACAATTGAGTGTTTGAAAGGTGAATTATCAACTGTATCATTGAATGCTGATGCTCCTCCATCTCTAGCTAAACTTATTCCACCTACAATTGTATTTTGAGGATTTCCAACATACTAAAAATGGCCTATTCCAAATCCTGGCATTTTAGGACTATTTTTAGGGTTTTGTACAGAAGCCACTGGTGCATACATTACTGAAGTAACCACTGACATTTCTTACGGTGTAATTGTCATAAGTTTTTTCTTTTTTGCACAAGGTTCATCCATGCTAGTGCTAGAGTCAGTGTCAGTGCCAGTGGGATCAAATACAACTGGGTTTGAAGATTTAACAAATAATGTGTTGGGATGACCTTCAGAAGCAGAAGCATAATATTTTTTTCCCTTTTTAGATGAATCATCTTCAAGCTCAGAGCTTCCAATGATTGATTTACTTCCTCTTTTGGGTGGGTCTGGTACTAGAATTGGATTCCAAATCCCATCATCAGTTGCACCAATGGGCCCTATACCTGCATAACCCATTTTTTGTATCATAGTTTCTTCTTTACCATAAGTTTGTTTAGTAGAATCACTCATATGAATTTTAATAATATCTCTACCCCTAGTTGACCCAAAATCCTCAATACCTTGAATGTCAGCATCAGACTAGAGGTCCTCCTATCTTTGAATATCATTGTCACTGCAACTGTCAAGTTGATATAGTATAGTTGGATGCTCTTTATCCCAATAAGTGCTGAAAAGGTCATCCTCATCAATTTCCTCAAAATTTTCTAATGTATTTGGTTCACCCAAATTTTGCCTCATTTTCTAAAACTTAGTTATCTTGGTTTGACACCACCTTTTAGATATGTATGCCTCTTTAATTTCTTTCAGCATGGACTTCTTAGAAGGTTCAGATGCTTTCTCGTAGAAATTTAAGTATGTTAGAGGCCCTAATTTGTGTGACTCTGATATGTGCAATGTTGTAATTTTCAATGATAGTTGTTGCATTGAAATATTATTCTCTACTACATGTTTCTCCATCTCTTTCTTAACCTCATCCCATGAATCCTTGTTTTTTAAATTTTCTATCAATGGCAATAAGTCTTATTTTTATTATATTCAGTGGATCATAATTCCAATGACTAACAAAATGAAAGCCAAAAAAAGTTACCAATTCATTTGTCACTTTGAAAGCATTTCTCTCAAATGTGAGGCCTCTAATTGCGAAAGGTAAGGAAGGAAATATCATTTTCTTTTGTTGTCCACTGAAAAGTTCATCTGTGCTCTCCATCTACTTTACATATTCCAGTGCAAAAACCCTTTCTATAACATGCATTGGAAGTTTTCAAGGTTCAACCGCTAAATCGTAAAACCTTAAGACAGTGTACTCTTCCATGAAGAACCAGTCAGCCAATTGAATCTAACTTCTCAATTGAATGTAATCTTTACAAGACACATGCAATCTAGACATTGTAGTGCCTATGATTTTTTGGTAAATAGGTGCCAAAAAGAAGTCTACAAAATGGTTGTAGTTTTTATTGTTAGCATTCATCCTCATCTTATGTGTCCACTCATATATTGGACTTGGTGTCTCTGATTTCTTCTAGGTTTTCTCATCAAACTTATAGACCTCAATATCAAGCTTGTTGTTCTCTGTCTCAAATATTGGGCGATGCTTTTCTAAAAGAAGGTAGCACAAGTAACTTGTGAACCTAAATGTATTTTTCTTGCCTATAGTTGTACTTTTTTTAATCATTAGTAATTGTTATTGCATAGATTCAACAATGTACTAAAAAAAATCATATCTGTAACGCCCCGCTCAGGAACTCAAGAGAAATAAACTTAACATGTTACAATGTTTACTGAACTTTTTTTTTTTGAAGTTTAAACAACATCAAGATAACATTAATTCGGAATCAATATGGACATACCCATCAAATAAACATATGCAAATATAGATATAGTTTCAATTCCTCAAGAGTTCCATTACGTTGAGTCACATTTAATAATTTTAAATTAATTAGTTTAAGTTCCAAGTACAATGTCTCAAGATCATAAAGGATAACAGATACACATTCACATAAGCAAATGCATAAGTATAAACAATACAATGAAAGTACATCCAATCAATAACATCCACTACACATGTCACAGGGTATGTGAGAAAAGATACAATACATCAGAATACATGATAACATATATACATCATCAGAAAAGAAGTCTCTGAGATAAGAAATAAGAATGATAAAGGTACATCTTTTGCAATGAACATCCAACAGCTAGCAATGTAAGGGGAACCCAAATGGTAAGAAGGCACTACCTCCCGACCCCGTGGTTACCTAGACAGGCTTCCACTCCCACCATGCAGGGAAGATAATGAACGATCCACATACGGTAAAACAAACATAAAACATTCCTAGGCAAGGTACCCCTAATAGCCAAAACTACCTCAAAGGTAACACATACTACTCAAGAAGATAAAATAATCCAAAAGTAAGAACACTCAATCCAATACCGACACCACATAACCAAACATCATACACAAACCAAGTATAAACCAAATACCAAGATCATAAGATAAAGTCAATGAAAGATAATCATCTCAAGTCAAAAGCCACATGTCAAAAATACAACATCCATGAATCACCAATCATCATCAATGAAAGTAAATAACCACAATAAACACATCTAACAATAAATACACCACCAGAGGTACACAAATCTACAAAGAAGACTCAGGCTACATACTAGGGAGTGTCATTACATGGCTGCTTGAGTTACCCTGGATTGATCTCTTAATAGACCCCAGACCCTCAAGCATTGAGTTACCTTGGACTAGTTACTCTAAACCCTGGACCCTCAACATCACACATATGGAAATTAGAAAGCCCTCTCAAGAAGATGAGGCACTCATCTCATTCCCATCCTTAGTCTATACAAGCACTCAAGGCATGAGTGGATCAAATCTCTAACTTATCTTTTTAGTCTGTTTCCCCCCATAAATTTTAATTACTAGATTATCACTTATTACATAACTTGTATTAGGTTACCCTGGCACTGACCACTTTGGGTCTCGGACCCCTATGCAAGCCACTCCCAAGTCACATACCTAGACAACCTCTCCTAAGCACATAAAAACACAGTTGTGTCCCATACCACAACACCCATAAAGATCAAACTCGGTTCCTTAACAGTCAACCTAATAATAATAAGGTTCTCCCATCCAAGTACACATTAAATGCTCCACAAAGTAAAACTCATAAATATAATCTCAATTTGAATCACATAACACATCATGACAACTAGCCACATAATTGGTATAACAGAAATCCCACAAAACCTCTTGTGTACGTCCTAGACTGGTCAACACCTACTCGACTCCAAAATCCGAAAGCACAAATATTACAAACAAACAATACAGTTCATAGTTGGGTTTGATTTGAAAAGACATAATAGAGTTAAAAATAACGTTTTCAATTTGCATTTCAATGAACGTTTAAGTGTATAAGATTCTCAGTTTATCCCACCCAATAACCCATTCAACTATTCGACTCAAATATATAAAGTTATGCTCATGATAAAAGTCAATTTTCCTAAAAGCATAGTCTGAGTATACCCATTTATTTCTTCAAGTTATAAAAGTAACACTTTACTAATTTTAATTGAATCATGATCATTAACAATAATAGATAAATATACATATTCGCTGAATAACTCTCGTTATTAATAATTCTTAATTAAATCAAATTTAATTAAGTCAATTATTAATTTTATTTAAACCATATTTCAATTATTAATAATTTAAATAATTATTAAATTAATAATAAATAAATTTATAAAAATTATTAATAAAATTATTAATAATTAATAATATAAAATATTAATAAAATTATTAATAATTAATAATATAAATTTCATTTAATTTAAAACGTAATAATTTAAAAAAAAATCAAAAATGATTTAAATACCTTTCTTTTTTTTTTCAATGCAAAAAGCACATTGCTTAAAAAGCAAGCGCAAGCCTTCAAAGGCTTCACTGCCGTGCGGCAGGCCTGCTGACGCAGGGCCTGCGGTAGCTCGCCTGCGTAGTACCTGCATCAGCAGTGACTTTCGGCAGTCGTACGCTATGGGGGAAGTGGGGGAGGTCATGGCCCCCACTTCCCAATTCAAAATTATATATATATATATTTTTAATAATTTTTATTTATTAATTTTAACAAAAAAAAACATTTCTTTTCAATAATTTTATTTTAATAAAATTTATAAACATATAAAATTTATAAAACAAACTTTCTTTTTAAAAAAATATATTTATTTTAATGATTTTTTAAAAAAAAATTATTTTCAATGTTAATCTGATAGAGAAAATTCGAGCAACTAATCGAATTTTCTTTTATTTTTAAATATCCTTTTTAATTTCAAGACACACCCGAATTAAATACGATAAGTTCTTTAATCAAGATAACCAATTTCATTTTCTCTTTAAATTTTCTTCTACAAAATAATGAGAGACTAATTACAATCAATCAAATCTAGAAAACAATCAAGACGATAGACATAATTTCAACCACCCAATCAAACACAGAGCAAACATATATTTTCCAATTTGAAATACATTTATGGGCTTTCAAACCCTACCTCGATCTGATGCTAACAATTTGGTGAAACCCTTGCTAATCCAAACCCTCCGAGTTGCTCTCCCAAAACCTGTGTGTGCCCTGAAAACCTGTGTCTGAAAAACTTCCCTCCCCAATAATGATCTGAACACCTCTAATATAGAATCTAATTAACTTTTAGGGTTTTTGTCACCACCAGTTTGAAATTATAATTATTTTATTTAATTAATTCTTTCATGCACAATTAATTCTCTTTTAATTAAAATATTATTTTATTTTCCTTCATGCACTTTAAGTGAATTATTAAATTACTTTATTTAACTTTCCACTTTACTTTACTTTAAATTAATTTATTAACTTTAATCTCATGCGCACTATAATAAAATATCTTAATCAAGTTCACATATTTTATCTTTTAAATTAATCTCTTATATTTTAAACTCACTCATGCAAACTTAAATCATTTTCATAATTTAATAGCTTTCAACTTCTTAATTTATTTTTGAACATTTTAATTTGATAATTATTTATTAACTTAAATAACAATAATATTTAGTATTTATTTAAAAATGAACTCTAAATATATTATTATTAAATTAAATAAATATTATCACGTTCTAATTTTATTCTTATAACTCTTATCTTGAAATCCAATTCTTTATATTTAATTAATTTCTCAATTAATTAAATATAATTAAATATTAAAATGTCATAATAATTCTCCATTAAATTAAATTATTAATTTAATCTATAATTAGACTTAATTAATAGAAGATCATCAAAGACTCACAAAACAACATATGCACAAAAATACTCACGTGTTTTAAAAAGGGTAGACAGTCTGTTACGAGTCCTCCTTGCAGGACAAGTATTTTAGGCTTATGGCTAGGATTGGACTTGATCATTATCTTCCCATTCTCACCATTTGAGTATTTGTAATAGGGCAGGCTCATCCTAGAAAATTCAGGGAAGTCGATGCTCGGTACCTGCATCCTGCATAAAAGACGAGCATGTACATGTATATAGTTATATCTGAACTAAATAGACAATGGCGGGAAGTGGTTCATCGTGTAGATCCAGACTAGCAGGTGACTACGACTCCCTCCCCTAACCACATCAAACACGTCAGACAGAAAGATAAAATAAACACGCACACCATACACATGCAAGTATGGGGTAAGTATTAAAATCACAAATCTAAGATCAAATGCGTACATATAATAATGCATCTCTATCAATACAACATAATCATCATTAAAGACATTATGTTAACATTTTTATGAAAGAAACCACATTTACTAACCAGGATCATCAAAATATCATTAACAACACATGAATAAAATCAACTAAGCAATAATAACTGATACATTTGTAATCAAAGTCATGAAATAATATCATAATATTACAAATCTAGTATCTCTAAAACTAATCAATGCATAAAATCAGCCTAAAGAAAATTGTCAATGATAACAGAAATGCGAACTAGGGGCAGGCACTACAGCCACCCCCCCTAGAATTAGGCTTACTCTTGGAAGCCCATTACAAGAAACATGAATCAACACAAAACTAAGGTCCACGATCAGGGCAATTGGTCACTCTATGACCATATTGTCCACAAAAGTAGCAATCTCCACTAAAGCCTCCCTGAGCTCCAGGTGCACACGACTGATCAAAACTACCAACACTAGCATCCTCACTGAGAGCTCAAGGAACTCGATCCAACTTGTTGCGCATACTATGCTTCCAGTTGCGATAGTTCCCTGACTGTAAACCACCACTATTACCATGGAAGAACTTTCTTCCCGGCTTCTCCTAATTACCCTTAGAGAAGTTAGGAGAATTTCTAGAACTTCCAGCCCCTTGAGACTGGTTATCCCTCAATGCTCCTAAATAAAGTGCCCCTCTAGCCTGAACACCTGGTAGGCCACCTTGGCCTGAAGTCACACTCATCTCAACCAAAGTAGCTCGCAATATAGCATCCTTAAGGGTTTTAGGTTGGAAAACTTTAACACCCCCAATGATGTTAGCATTAAGTCCTCTAATGAAATGTTGGACCATCAATGGTGAACTATCACTAACTCCTACATAAGACATAAGCTCGAAGAACTTACGCTCATACTCCACCACAGTCTTGGTACCCTGTCTCAAGTCATGGAACTCATCTGCCCTCTAAAGTTGCCACTGCTTTGATAGAAATTGCTCATGGAAGTGTTCAAGGAACAACTCCCATGTAACAGTCTGCATATTTATCCCAAGTTTCTTCTCCTCTATATTCGACCAATTCGCTGTGAAGAGCTCTAAGTGGGTGATGGCATATCTTGCTTTGACATTGGAGTCAAAGTCTTGCATGGAAAAAAATCTATCTAGAGCAATCAACCAATTCTCAGCATCATATCCAGTACCTTCTCCATTAAAAGGTTTGATCTTGACCCGTAATAGGTCCTTCATCTGGATGGACTGGCTAGACTGCCTTATGCTCTCTAGGTTCCTCCCTCTAGGACTCATGGACCTATCTCTATCTCCATGCTTTGAATTATGAGCTCTATCTTGCAAAGGTAGGCGTGCTAGGATCTCTTTGACCAAGTCTCTAGTGACCGGTCCTTCAATCTTAGCATATTGCTTAACACTATCATCGTCACTAGCCTCTTCCTGAATAGGGTCCCCTGAATGGACCAAGGAAGGAATACGATGACTAACTCTCCCATGACTTCTACCATGTCCTGAACTATGACCCCTAGCAATGGATCTAGAACTAGAAGTCATCTCCCTACAACACCCAAACACAACAATGACATCTAAGAATCCATCATAACCATAGGGTCACAACTTACTGACATAAAGCAATAATCTAGAAAGTTTTATAAGTTTTCTAGTTCCATTTTTAGAATTTGTATCATTTCAGAGTTTGTTGTTCAACAGTTTGGTTTCAAGTTTGATGTCAATATAAGTTTTTCATTTACATGAGTTGCAAGTTTACTAATTGCTCAAGTGATGGCGCACATAATGCCTAGAGTTCCCAATGTTGAAACTCACGCTCTGATACCATAAGTAACGCCCCACTCAGGAACCCAAGAGAAATAAACTTAACATGTTACAATGTTTACTGAACTATTTTTTTTTTGAAGTTTAAACAACATCAAGATAACATTAATGCGGAAGCAATATGAACATACCCATCAAATACACATATGAAAATATAGATACAGTTTCAATTCCTCAAGAGTTCCGTTATGTTGAGTCACATTTAATAATTTTAAATTAATTAGTTTAAGTTCCAAGTAAAATGTCTCAAGATCATAAAGGAATAACAGATACACATTCGCATAAGCAAATGCATAAGTATAAACAATACAATGAAAGTACATCCAATCAATAACATCCACTACACATGTCGTAGGGTATGTGAGAAAAGATACAATACATCAGAATACATGATAACATATATACATCATCAGAAAAGAAGACTCTGAGATAAGAAATAAGAATGATAAAGGTACACCTTCTGCAATGAACATCCAACAGCTGGCAATGTAAGGGGAACCCAAATGGTAAGAAGGCACTACCTCCCGACCGCATGGTTACCTAGTCAGGCTTCCACTCCCACCGTGCAGGGAAGATAATGAACAATCCACATACGGTAAAACAAACATAAAACATTCCTAGGAAAGGTACCCCTAATAGCCAAAACTACCTCAAAGGTAACACATACTACTCAAGAAGATAAAATAATCCAAAAGTAAGAACACTCAATCCAATACCGACACCACATAACCAAACATCATACACAAACCAAGTATAAACCAAATACCAAGATCATAAGATAAAGTCAACGAAAGATAATCATCTCAAGTCAAAAGCCACATGTCAAAAATACAACATCCATGAATCACCAATCATCATCAATGAAAGTAAATAACCACAATAAACACATCTAACAAAAAATACACCACTAGAGGTACACAAATCTACAAAGAAGACTGAGGCTACATACTAGGGAGTGTCATCACATGGCTGCTTGAGTTACCCTGGACTGATCTCTTAATAGACCCCGGACCTTCAAGCGTTGAGTTACCCTGGATTGGTTACTCTGAACCCCGGACCCTCAACATCACACATATGGAAACTAGAAAGCCCTCTCAAGAAGATGAGGCACTCATCTCATTCCCATCCTTAGTCTATACAAGCACTCAAGGCATGGGTGGATCAAATCTCTAACTTATCTTTTTAGTTTGTTTTCCCCCATAAATTTTAATTACTAGATTATCACTTATTACATAACTTGCATAGGTTACCCTGGCACTGACCACTCTGGGTTCTGGACCCCTATGCAAGCCACTCCCAAATCACGTACCTAGACAACCTCTCCTAAGCACATAAAAACATAGTTGTGTCCCATACCACAACACCCATAAAGATCAAACTCGGTTCCTTAACAAGCAACCTGATAATAAGAAGGTTCTCCCATCCAAGTACACATTAAATGCTTCACAAAGTAAACCTCATAAATATAATCTCAATTGGAATCACATAACACATCATGACAACTAGCCACATAATTGGTATAACAGAAATCTCACAAAACCTCTGGTGTACGTCCTAGACTGGTCAACACCTACTCGACTCCAAAATTCGAAAGCACAAATATTACAAACAAACAATACAGTTCATAGTTGGGTTTGATTTGAAAAGACATAATAGAGTTAAAAATAATGTTTTCAATTTGCATTTCAATGAACGTTTAAGTGTATAAGATTCTCAGTTTATCCCACCCAATAACCCATTCAACTATTCGACTCAAATATATAAAGTTATGCTCATGATAAAAGTCAATTTTCCTAAAAGCATAGTCTGAGTATACCCATTTATTTCTTCAAGTTATAAAAGTAATGCTTTACTAATTTTAATTGAATCATGATCATTAACAATAATAGATAAATATACATATTCGCTGAATAACTCTTGTTATTAATAATTCTTAATTAAATCAAATTTAATTAAGTCAATTATTAATTTTATTTAAACCATATTTCAATTATTAATAATTTAAATAATTATTAAATTAATAATAAATTTTAATAAATAAATTTATAAAAATTATTAATAATTAATAATATAAATTTGATTTAATTTAAAACGTAATAATTAAAAAAAAACTCAAAAACAATTTAAATACCTTTCATTTTTTTCTCAATGCAAAAAGTGCATTGCTTAAAAAGCAAGCACAAGCCTTCAAAGGCTTCGCTGCCATGCGACAGGCCTGCTGACGCAAGGCTTGTGGTAGCTCGCCTGCGCAGTACTTGCGTCAGTAGGGACTGCCGGCGACCGTACGCCAGGGGGGAAGTGGGGGAGGTCATAGCCCCCACTTCCCAATTCAAAATTATATATATATTTTTTTAATAATTTTTATTTATTAATTTTAACAAAGAAAAACATTTCTTTTCAATAATTTTATTTTAATAAAATTTATAAACATATAAAATTTATAAAACAAACTTTCTTTTTTTAAAAATATATTTATTTTAATAAAAAAAATTTTAAAAATTATTTTCAATGTTAATCTGATAGAGAAAATTCGAGTAACTAATCGAATTTTCTTTTATTTTTAAATATCCTTTTTTATTTCAAGACACACCCAAATTAAATACGATAAGTTCTTTAATCAAGATAACCAATTTCATTTTCTCTTTAAATTTTCTTCTACAAAATAATGAGAGACTAATTACAATCAATCAGATCTAGAAAACAATCAAGACGACAGAAATAATTTCAACCACCCAATCAAACACGGAGCAAATAGATATTTTCCAATTTGAAATACATTTATGGGCTTTCAAACCCTACCTCGATCTGATGCTAACAATTTGGTGAAACCCTTGCTAATCCAAACCCTCTGAGTTGCTCTCCCAAAACCTATGTGTGCCCTGAAAACCTGTGTCTGAAAAACTTCCCTCCCCAATAATGACCCGAAAACCTCTAATATAGAATCTAATTACCTTTTAGGGTTTTTGTCACCACCAGTCTGAAATTATATTTATTTTATTTAATTAATTCTTTCATGCACAATTAATTCTCTTTTAATTAAAATATTATTTTATTTTTCTTCATGCACTTTAAGTGAATTATTAAATTACTTTATTTAACTTTCCACTTTACTTTACTTTAAATTAATTTATTAACTTTAACCTCATGGGCACTATAATAAAATATCTTAATCAAGTTCACATATTTTATCTTTTAAATTAATCTCTTATATTTTAAACTCATTCATGCAAACTTAAATCATTTTCATAATTTAATATCTTTCAACTTCTTAATTTATTTTTGAACATTTTAATTTGATAATTATTTATTAACTTAAATAAAAATAATATTTAGCATTTATTTAAAAATGAACTCTAAATATATTATTATTAAATTAAATAAATATTCTCACGTTCTAATTTTATTTTTATAACTTTTATCTTGAAATCCAATTCTTTATATTTAATTAATTTCTCAATTAATTAAATATAATTAAATATTAAAATGTCATAATAATTCTCCATTAAATTAAATTATTAATTTAATCTATTAATTAGACTTAATTAATAGAAATTCATCAAAGACTCACAAAATAACATATGCACAAAAATACTCACGGGTTTTAAGAAGGGTAGATAGTCTGTTACGAGTCCTCCTTGCAAGACAAGTATTTTAGGCTTATGGCTAGGATTGGACCTGATCATTATCTTCCCATTCTCACCATTTGAGTATTTGTAATAGGGCATGCTCATCCTGGCAAATTCAGAGAAGTCGATGCCTGGTACCTACATCCTGCATAAAAGACGAGCATGTACATGTATATAGTTATATTTGAACTAAATAGACAATAGCAGGGAGTGGTTCATCGTGTAGATCTCGACTAGTAGGTGACTACGACTCCCTCCCTTAACCACATCAAACACGTCAGACAGAAAGATAAAATAAACATGCACACCATACACATGCAAGTATGGGGTAAGTATAAAAATCACAAATTTAAGATAAAATGCCTACATGTAATAATGCATCTCTATCAATACAACATAATCATCATTAAAGAAATCATGTTAACATTTTTATGAAAGAAACCACATTTACTAACCAGGATCATCAAAATATCATTAACAACACATGAATGAAATCAACTAAGCAATAATAACTGATACATTTGTAATCAAAGTCATAAAATAATATCATAATATTACAAATCTAGTATCTCTAAAACTAATCAATGCATGAAATTAGCCTAAAGCAAATTGACAATGATAACAGAAATGCGAACTAGGGGCAGTCACTACAATATCTTACTACTACATTGTCAACTGACTAACCTTGACAATGGATATTATAAATCATTTCAAGAACACTGGCCCCCACTTCCTTGTTACTATCCAATCCTAAGAAAAATGATAACAAAGAAATAGTATTATGAACCCATGGCACAAAACTATCATACTGATAAGGAGGCTTATGGTCTTTGTCTAGTGTAACAGTAACACTAGTAGTGGATTCTGAGGGTATTAAACCTTTAATATATGAATCTTGAAAACTTCCTTCCAGCTTGTCATAAGCTTGAGCTAGAGCTTTCTATTCTAAACCCTAATCCTAGGTCTAACAAAGTGAAAAATTTACTCTCAGTTATTGATAAAATTTTCTCCTGAGTGTTTTGGTTTACAATTGCCTTTCTATTTTCATCATAATTATGAGTGCATAGCATTACAATTTTAGGGTAAGGGAATACTTTGGGTACAATAATGTTTGCTGATCCAGTAACCAAAGCAACTAGTTTATTTGTATATGCACCAATACTGCTATTATATTTGTAATAAATTCTCTCCTTCTGGGGATCTTTCCACTTACTAAACAATGAATGTCTAATTTCCATGATTCTAGAATCTCCATGGATAACAGGATAAAAAATATCATGACACTCATCGGTGACACCTAGGGTTTGCAGTACTTGTCTAAGTTGTATAATGGTGTTCTTTTCCTTTATGGGTGCACTCATTTGGGAGGGTTTTCACTTTGTTTTGCCCATGCCTAGCTACTACTAGTTATTAGACTTCAAACCCTATTCAAAATAATTGTAAAGTGTAAACCTAAGACAATTAAAATCAAGATTTCTATTGCTGCAAATTGCAATAGAATTTTTTTGAAAAAAATTAAATACCTAAAATTGAGATTGGATAATTGGTGTTGTCGTCTAATACCCAAGTTTCACACTTTCAGTCTTCAGAAATCAAAACACAAAATGAAATTCTGTCAGTCTTTGAAAATTTAAAATTTGAAAACCCTATAACTATTGTATCAGACTCTCATCTTACAGTTCTGGAACTCTCAACTTCATACTCTAAAAAGGTAATACTTGAAGTTTAATAGTTAAAACAAATGTAATAAGTAATTAATGGTTTTAACTTTTATGTACAATCTACATCTAATCATAATAAATTGTCAAGACTCAAAATCAATATTAAATAATGTAGTGATGTACATAAGTTACATGTGTCACGATTCCAAATGAATCTTGGCAGATAGGAAAGCATTCCCCAAATCGCTCCGAAATTCATCTCGAGCCATCGATCTATAGACTATCAAATGGTTATTAAATTTATTATTCTTATTATATAATATATTATATATTATATTATATTAAATAATATAATAAAATGATAATAATAATGACCATCTCAATCTAATAGATTGAGATTCATTCGGGGCCATCGATGACTCGATGATCATTATTATTATTATATTGTTATAATTATATTATATTATATGGTTATGATTATATCATATGGTTGTAATTATATTATATTATATTATAGTATAAATAATTATATCATATGTTCTATTATTTTTAATTAAATTATTAAATTATTATTGTTGTTAAATATTTTTATTTATTTTTAAAGTAAGTGCATTGGTTTATATTTTATATTTTAATAATGTATTTTTTTATAAATTATAATATGTTTTTTGGCATTCAATTAAAAATAATGTTACTTATATTATGTAATCATTTAAGATTTATTATTATTTTAAAAATAATATTATTTTTGTTTATAATTATATATTATATAATAGAACATATACTATAATTATTTATACTATAATATAATATAATATAATTATAGCCATATGATATAATCATAACCAGATAATAAAATATAAATATAACCATGTAATATAATATAATAATAATAATAAATTTAATAAAATATATAATGACCATCTCAGACTCAATCTAATAGATTGACGGCCCGGGAGGAATTTCGACCTGATTTGGAGAATCTTTTCTCATCTGCCCAGATTCATTCAAAATTGTGACACGTGTCACAATTTTGGATGAATCTGGGAAGATGGAAAAAGATTCTCCAAATCAGCCTAAAATTCCTCTCAGGTTGTTGATGACTCGATGGTCATTATTATTATTATATTATATTATATAGTTATAATTATATTATATTATAGTATAAATAATTATATTATATGTATATGGTATGGTTATAATTACAAATACTCTATTTTTATTCATATTTATTATTTAGTTTCAAAATTAAAATATAATATAGTTATAATATCTATAAATTATTAAAATTTAACATATATTGAAAATTGTTATAATTGTTTATAAACTATTCTTCATCATTTAAAAGATTGCATAATGAAAAAAAAGTTAAGAATAGATGATAACATAGGCATGAAATAAAAATTTGACACATAAATTATCAAAATTATATTTAACTTTGTTAAGGTTATAATCTATTAATCTTTAATTTTCCTTGAAGCTCTGTTTGTTAACTTTTAACCAATAAGATTAAAGAAAAATAGTTAATTATTAACAGTTCACTATTTTTAACTAAGTTGTGGACTAACAGTAACATTTCAATAGTGCATAATTTGAGAAACAAGATGCCAAAAAAAAACTTACAAAGTCATAGACTAAGAAGAACAACGATTTAAGAAGCCAAAAAAAATTGTTTTCATTGATAATATTTTAGACTGTACAATGTACATAATACTGATTCATAGCTTACATATTCAAAATAGCTGATTAAATCACTAATCAGCTTGGTTTTACTATTTCATAATTTACAAAAAAGGGCAAGGCCTAATCCAAAGAAAAATACAGATATCTTGAAAACATTTTTTTGGCAAACTTTTGCCCTAATCAAAACTTTTTTTTCCCTAAAGGGCCAAGGGAATAGGGAACACTGAACAGAGAACCAAGGAACCAGGGAGGCTAGAATCATGAGCAGGCTGAGGGGCTAAGGGATTGAAGCCTTTAATCAAAAAGGTCTTCAATTCTGTCCGCGAGGAATCTATTGGACAAGATGATGTCACTGAACTCGTCCAGCCATGTGAAGTCCATCTCATTGACATCATCATCCAAAAACAACCATTTTTGCAAAAAATCCCTTCCAACTCATGCCCACTTTCGATGGTGAATCAGTTGTCATTTGTTCATGCCGAACAAGAAAGGATGCTTATGTATAATGCACCCTATGCCTTCCTTCCAGCACTTGTCTACTAGATCTGCAATAGGGATGCCAATACCTGGCCCCGGTACCTGCTTGGCCAATACAATAATTTTGACATCATCTTCTAAAAATGTTTCCTTAAAAAAATTATGCAGAAGCATTAGCATGTCTATTTGCCCTCCTCTAAGGTTGAGAAGTGATGCGAGAAAGTGGGAGGTAATATTCGTGGACACACGGTACCTCTTATCATTTTTCAAGAATTCATGGCTGAGTACCATGCATATAACATGGTGGATAAAAGGACTTTGGCCATCTACCTTGCAAACTATGGTAAGGACATCATTAGGAATTTTGTCCAGAAAGGGCTTTTGCAGAGCCATATTAGTGCATTTCAGGCAAATTGGTGTATCCATGACTATGATTCAAGAAACTAAAAACTCTACAAAGTGCAACTACAAACCAAATTCAGATTGAAAAAATTAGAATATGAGAAATGATATTGAAAGATGAATTGAAGAGCCTATTTAATGGCAGACTACAATTGCATCTAATTCTTTGGTGTTCACGATCTTCCATATCTTATTTTTTCATATTCCTATTAATTTTTAAATATTTGAAATGCCAAAATGTGTTGACATTAATGTCAGACAGTCAATAGTGCTTGACATAATTAATGAATTTCATGTAAACTTTCCCACGTGTCTCCATTTTGAAAAATTATGTGTGACTCCAAGTCTTTTCAAGCGAGTGGCCCTGAGATGCATCTACTATTGTTGATCTCTAACTAATCAATGTTTAATAAAACTATTGTATTTACTATTAATGTAACAAAAGTGATGATAGTCAACTTGGTAATTGTGACATTGACATAATGATGTTACGACATTATTAATAACACACCTAAGACAGTACACGAGTTGAAACTTGAAAGTGACTACTCAGCAGTTAGTACAGTCAGTAACCAATACATGTGTGAATTTCACTTTCAAATTAATTTTTTTTTTTAGTTTACCACTAAAGATTAGCCAAGACCATTATTATTCATTTTCCTACAAAACAAGTAATTCACCTCTGATATTATTAATTCATTTTTGGCAAGGGAGAAAATAGCCATCATTTATATATCTGTCAGTGAAAAAAAATATTAATTCGCCACATTTAAAATAATTTTTGCTAAGGCAAGAAAAAAATTGCCAACATATAATATTTTATTTTCCTATATGGAACAAAAAAATTGCCCTCGATATTAAAATTTTCTTGCCCCCAAGATGTTGGATTCGCCAGCATTTTAGGCTTATTTTTCGGAAGGGGTTTCTTAAAGTTATCCCTGGAAACCTCTTATTACAACATAGTCTTTCTTTTCTTCCTTTTATAATAGGTCCACAAGTTCCATCTTAGGCTCAAAAGCCAAACTTTGTTCCTCAAGAATATGTATAACTTCATTTTTATTCATCTCTTTCTTGTGAGTAGGCCTTTGGCTCTTGTGTATTATTCTATAGAATGGGACAACCGCTCTACAAAAAGTGAGCAAATTTTCTCCTTGGAGGCTCTTATGTGTTATCTTGTAAAATAAGAAAGCTTCTCTATAGGAAGTGAGAAAATTTTCTTCTTGGATGTCCTTTCATCATTTTAGATCTTTGCATTTGGAAAAGGTTGAGTCTTTTCTCCTCATAATTCTTCTTCTGTATTAATTCTTCCACTTGCTTCTACTCCAAATGGATGATATTCTCTTGAGCCTCATTCAAAATATCAAATGCTTTAGATACCATGGTTTGAACACCAAGATCATTCTCCCACGTCTTCATATCATCATTTAATGCCTTAAGTCAAAATGTCATAAGGAGATCAAAAAAGGAAAACTTCCCATAATCTATATCTTGGTATCAATTTTTCACATAGTTAAAAAAAGTTGGAGAACTTAGCAAACCTAGATCCCAAATTATTTGAATGATCCTAAAGCTCAAAATTCTAAGAGTAGGTCTGAGTAATCAGGCTATGACTGATATAGAGGAGGGGAAGGTTGAAGAGTATCCTCTTCATGATATGGGAGAAGATGGGAGGAATCTCTAAACAACTTCATAAAAATCTTAAGAAAATATTAAAAACTAAAAATCATACCAGCACTTGGTTTGTTAAAACGTAGAGATGCATGGAGTCACCATGGTGTTAGATGAATGCCTTCAAAGGTTGATGACACTAAGAAAAAAACCCAATTTATCACTGAGTTTTCATGAGACAGAAGTTATCTATTTATTGACTGGAGAGTTTATCTTTACCCCCTTTTTATATATTTAAGGCTGACATGCTTGGTTACATGTCACTTTTTCAGATTTGACTTGGTCTATAGGGGTTATTGAGGTGCATGAGCATTTGCAGAGACTCAACCATGTGTTATATAATACACATGAAATAAACTTCTCCCATATACATGAGAACAGTGACACCTTCAGCCTCATACTCAATGCTATCCTATCCTATGGAAGCAACATTTGGCAGCCTATTGGGTTGATATCAGGCATATTGGAGGTGTGTTTAGCATTTGTTAGGTGGATCACTCATTTAGATGCTTAATATAGGAAGATGGTAGGTTGATAATAGATATACATCTATTTTACTCCCAAGATCAGACAGATAGACTGGTTTGGGATCCAGGAGTTAAAAGAATGAGTGCATACTTGAATCTATCCCACTAGGCATGCCAATAACTATTAACAGAAAAGTTTGCACCCTTTCTTGAGGTATGAACCTCAAGTGACCTTGTGTAACATAGAAATAATCTCCAAATTCTAGGACTCGAACTATACTATTGAGTCTCTAGAGAAGGTCAACTTCCTTACAATTAGGATGTACCTAACTATTGCTTGAGAGGAAAAGGAAGAAGGATGTGCATGAAATCAAACTACCTAATCTAATTTAGAGGGGGTGATGCACCTAATTTAACTACTTACAACTCTACTCAAGGATACACAACATGCTGATGAAACACTCAAATATGTAGATCTTAACTCTATTCTACCTTCAAATAATTTACATGCAAGTTTAAAATTGATCAAGTGTTGAATGAAAAGACATCTTCACAATACAACAATCATCAACTATTTGAACACAACATACAAACTTTAAAAATTAGAAAGAAACATTCAAAATAAGGCAAGATTGTGAGGCCTCGCCCCGACCCATCGTAGCATAGAGATACATTATTATTTTGATACTCATGACTCGAGATGTCGAGACATTATTTGATGCTTTGAAACATGGTATATTATTTCATGTTGTGCGATGTTACTTTCAGATATTTGATGTTCGTCCTTTAATTTTTTATGTATATGTATGCTGGTGAAATAAGTAAATGTAAGATTAACACTTTGATTAAGTGATTTTAATGGTTAAGAATTGAGTGGGATGAGAGAAACCCTGACTAATTTATTGATGTATGTTTTAATTTATATGATTTCCTAATACATATATACATATGTGCATGTGATTTTATGGGACTACTGATGTGTGCAATGAGTGTGCAGGATATTTTAGCCGAGAAACCTGATGAAGGAACATAACTGATCCCAATGTGCCATTTGTGGAAACCTTGTTGTTTGTAACTTAATTTTATTGTGAGATGTATAAATGTATCTTTCCATGATCAGTAAATGTTACGTTTCATAATTGTGTTCTTTAGTGTCGCTTGACACTCGTGAATTTGCATATGCATTCCAGCATGCTAGTTAGGGTTATCTGCGTAACTTTTGGACCTAAGTTAGACTAAGTTAGTAGCCTTTTTCACTAATTTGTTTCTTAATCAAGTTTAGTCACCCCTAATCTAGATTAGTGCTTAATCTACATTTTAAGAGTTGTTAGATGGTCCTAAATATTTCCTAGCTTTTGTTTGGTTCCAAATCAATTCCTAAGACCTTTAAAACATGAAATCTTTATACCCAAGGGGTATGGGTATGGGTTGGAGGTATTTTCCACCCCCTAAGCCCCTTTTATTGACTTTTGAGGTCACTCAAAAAGTCTATTTTTGCCTTTGTGCGAAAATTGAAAGTGGTTACCATGAGTTGTATGACCTCAACTCCACTTGGTGGTTAACCTTAGGATTGGTTGAGTTAGAAACTTCTAGATTTGTAGGTGAGTGGGTGAAGTTATTGCCCTTTTTGGTGATTGAGTTTGGATACTATTTAGAGGCCATTTGTTGGAGTAGTTTGGTTGTTACCCAATCTCTACTTTTAGAGATAAGGCTTGGAAGATTGAAGGAAGGAAGGAAAAGCTCTTCTCAAATTGTTCATTTACCATTACCTCTTTGTGAAGGTAGGAGTTCTTCATCTGCCTTGTTCAGATTCTTCATGCTTATTTCATGCTTATGCTATTGTGTTGTTATTTAGGTGCTTGTGTGTATGTTGGGTATGTTGGGAAAGATTGAAACCATGTTTCTTGAATTCTTTTCTTTCATGTTCTTGTTTGAATTTCAAAGTTTTCTTGTATGGGTGTTTTGGCATGACTCACCCTTGGAGAGGGCATAAGTGGCCAATTTCGAGAAAGGTCTTTTTAGTTGGACTCCAACAGTGTAGAGTCTCTTCTCAAGACAAGAAGAGGGAGAGAGGGTAGGGTTTTATGGGCCCCTACCTATTAGCACAAACCACGTATGAGTTTTGACATGTAAGAATGGAAGAACGGAAGTTCTTGAGTTATAGCCCCGATTGGGCACCTGGTTTGGTGTTGTGTCTGACATCTCCTATTGGAAAAATCCACCTTTCCCTAGTTTTGATTGATTGTGAATCTTTTTGTGAAAACCTAATATGAATATGCATGTTTTATTTTGTCTCTTGGTCATGCTTGTTTGACACCTGATCAGATTTTGTTCCCTCCACGATCTTAGCAATGTGTTGCAGAAAATGATATGTACCCCTTGATAAGGGTCAGGAAGGAAACTTATATTGGATTGTTGAAATTTTGGGATTGGAATCCTATGTAAATTGTATTTATCACTTTGTTGTAATGGAAACGGCATTGAGTTTTCTTCCTAGTTCTTTCTTGGCTAAGCCTTTGAATCAGGTTTGCCAATAAAATAGTGATTGAATATTATTGCTTCTCATGAGTTTCCTTGTAAATTTTGGTTATATGGATGCATGTCAAAAATAAGATGAAATGATGATGTTCAATTAAGCAAAATTTCAAGTTTCATATATGTTGAAAAATGAGAGATTGTGTTATGAATGTAGGTTCAATTTTCGTGATTATTGGAAACAAAACAATTCTTGCATTGTGGTTAAAACAAATAATTCAAATTCTTAGTATATTAAGTTTGTAACAAGTCCTTATAGATTTACTTTGAAAAGAAAAATATAACCCCTCTTGGTTAATAAATCAACTTTAAAATTTATACTTAGAAAAATATGACAGACAAAAAACATTATACATCCTAGAGAAAAAGCCCTCTGGATTTTGTATGGGCTTGAGATTTATTGTCATAGTGCAATAGAGAATATTCGTGAAAATATTCTTCAATTTAAAATTTGATTTAAATAAAAGAAAAATAGGTATATAATAACATGAAAATGTATAAGTTAATAACTATCTAACTTAATATCCTAAATCTCCATTCTCCTACCAAATAAACTTTTTGCAATAACTATCTCCCTCTTAGTTGGCGCCAACATTTGGAAATGTCTAAGAAAGTAGTTTAAAAGAAAGTCAACATTATCATGATGGGGTGACATCACTCCATCCCCCTTTTTCCTTCAACTTGGGTGCTCATCTCCTTGTATGGATGAGATGGATTTAAAAAACAAAAGAAAATGCTTAAAATAAATATTGCTAAGCACCCCCTTTTTACCCACTTTACCTTTTTAAAACTTTAACCCTTCTTGCTTGGTGACGTCACCCTATGTTCAAATTTTCTAGGGCGGTTGTATGCATTTAATAAGGTGGGGGCGGCTTCTTATGTTGTTGTTTCAAAATAATTTTTATTAACTAATTATTTTTGGCATTAAGCATGACATGTTTCAAGGGGTGTTTGAGGGTAATAAATACCATAGGATGGTGCATAGTAGGGAGGAGTCATTCTTGACTATGACTCCCTACTTAATTCAGCGCTTTTTTTGGTGGGTGGGGATGGCATATTAATGCCATAGTTTGCTTTAGCGCCATAAATCATGGCAAGGTGGGTAGTATGTATAGTGTTTGTTTTAATTAATGTAGTTAGTTTATATTATTAAAAGTTTTTTTTAGTTTTGTTTTAATTTTAAGTTTTGTTTAGATTTAATTTAGTTAGTATTTTAAAATATAGTTTAGTTTACTTTTGTAAATGTTTTTTAAATTAAAGTTAGTTTATTTTAATTAATAAAAGGATTTAAATTAAGTTTTCTATTAAAAATTAAGATAGAATTACATTGAAGTTAGTTTAGTTTTAAATTAATTTAGTTGTTTTATTATTTTAGAAAGTTTTAAATTAGTGATTAGTTAATATTAGTTAGTTAGTTTGAAATTTTATCTTTGTATATATTTAATTATTATGATCTCTTTTTAAATATTAAGTTTTAATACGTTGTTCATATGTTAGTTTAAATCTAAATTAAATTGGTTTATTTTATTAGTATTTGATTTTAGATAAGAATCGTTGTTAGATAATATTTATTTGATTTTGTTTTGTTAGTTTTAATATTAGATGTATTAATATTATTAGTGAAATATTTAGAAAATGCCTTGTTTGATTTATTAGTCAAAAGTTATAAGTTATTATTATTATTGGATGTAAATTTAATTTAGTCAAATGAGATTTACTTTAAGAATTAAATAGAAATTGTTATATGAAAAGAAGAAAGATGTTAACATTAAATTGTTTATTAATTTGGAGTAGTGTATAATTTATTTAATTTAAATGTTTTTATATATAGTTGATACGTTATAAGTTAATTAATAGATTTTATTAAAATGTTAACCAATATGATTACTTTAAAATTATAGCTAATATTGTTTTAGTTTAGTTAAAGTATTGTTAAAATTTGTAGATAATGTTTCATGAAATATTTTATTTTCTTAGTCAAATTTAAATTTAATTCATATGGTCATTATATTAGGAATATTTTATTGGATTTATATAAAAGTGTGATTGGAATAAAATTAAAGAAATTATATTCATGTATATATTAAATGTGATATTATCTTAGTTAGTTCTTTGATTTAATATTTCAATTTAATTATAACCATTTTCAGTTGAATTATTATTCAATATTTATTTAAATAAAATATTATATTAGTACTGAAATAACGAAACAAATGTCGATATCAGATTAATAATGAGAGTTTAAATTTAACGATTCAATTCCTCCTCAAGACTATAAACTTTAGACATTATGTAGAGAACTTATACTTTAACTGTGGTCACAAACATATCAACTTAGTGAATTTTAATTATTAACTTTAAAAAAAATAAAATTGTTGTGTGTTTTTGCCCTCGTGTTTTGGGCATGACAAAGATACATGCACAAATAATGAATGAAAATAAGAGGTAAAGAAGAGAGCTATTCCAATAATGGAAGGTAAGGAATATAGTTGCAGAGCATAAGGCTACTACAAGTAAACATTACAGAATAAGTAAGAACATACAAGAACCCTTAAAACATATTTACAACTATCTTTTATAGAGTTTAGGCATAACTCTGATGCTACATTGGGTTAAAACTCCAACTAGGTAGAGTTGAGATTGTAGAGGAGAGAAATAACTAAGAATAAGAAAGAAATATGATTGAATACATATCTTCATGCTAAAAAAATTATCTTGCATGCAAATCGATCCTTGAAGAGACAGAGATAGTGGCCACAGCTGCCTTGATTGAGTAGATGGATAAACAAGGTAGTTGAAGGATAAAATTTGCATTTACTAACCATGGGGAATACCAAAGACTGGTTGAAAGTGATCAAAAGGTATGCTCACCATTAAAGAACTCCTTAATTCTATGTTCAAAACCATGCCAGGACTTAACATCCCTCTAACCATGTGATGTTGCAATACCTCTATCTTTAACTTCATGACTTGACATTTATGTTCAATGTTAACCATGTGAAGCTGCAAAGACTGTCAACCTAACTATTCTCTAATGTGTCTTGACCTCACAACCTTGGGGATCTTCAATGCTAAATGACTTGAAACATTGCAATAATTATTGAACTAACTACTTCATGTCATCAAAACCTCACAATTGTATTCCTTAATTGACCATGTTGACTAATGAAGCTATGAAGATGTCTTTAACTGTTGATCACACTGTAGTAACCCTAACTCTTAGCCCATCTTTTAACCCTATAAAGTCATTACAATAGGCTTTTGCCACTTTACAACCCAAATAATAGGTTATCCTTAACCCCACACAACACTATGAAATACTAAATTTGACTGCAACTATTTGACCTTTTCAACTTCACAACTTGAGCACTAAATATTATTTTGATGGGGTGTTATTGATTGAATTTGTGTGCATTATTCGATAAACAACTCCTTTAAAAAGTAAAATCCACTAATTGTCAACTAACCCTTGTGAAAATGCGATGAAGAAACCTCATACAAATTAGGCCCACCAAGAAATGTGTCCACTTGTCACCCCCTCACAACTTGAAACTAGAGTTTAGCATTCAATCCTGTAAAGTTGTGAACAAAACATTTCTCAACTTTGTAGCCTTAATCTAAGGTTGACATTGACTGCATGCAAAGGTGCAAAAACCATTAAAATTGATTGTTTTGATAGATCTCTATACCTTATAGTGATAAGCCTTGGAATTTGCCATCACTATATCCATTTTGTTCTTTCTACACATAGCAATAACCAAGATCACTATAGCCTATAGTGATAGGGAAATCTCTTGCTCATTTTGCAAAACTACTTGGCAAGCTTGAGTGAGAAAAAAATTGCATTATGTTTTCATGCACCCAAAGATGGCCAAAATTGCATAATTGAATTTTGGCTAAAAATTATAGAATGGATCTTCATTGAATTCCCAAAAACCGCATAACTTATTCCATGAAAGTTGTCTCTGATCATTTATCTGTGATGGCATAAATGGTGACAAAAATTGTCAACACTTCTTGGTGACTCAGAGGGGATGCTTGCTTATCTAATATGGACTAGTGGCCTTAAGAAATCCATTAGATGATAGAGTCACAAAAAAGATCCCTATTCTAAAAATAATTAGAAAACTAAAACCTCTAGAACTAGAAAAAAAACTTTAAAAACTTCCTATTTCATAGAGAAAAAGCCTATGCTCATGTACTTCTTGAAAATTGGAAAACACCTACTCTAATATGTACATGAATTTATAAACAAAATATCAAATTTTATCATCTTAAAATGGAGGAATTTTCATGTTAAGAGTGTTTAGTCCTCTTAGTAGGTGATTTGGGGTCATGTGAAGCACCTTGAATGGGTTCTCAACTTAGATTTGGATTTTTACCCTGATTCTGCCACACTTTTCACTTTCTTTCTACATTTTTCTAGCATTCTAGACTAAGATCCTAAGATTTTTGACCTAAGGGTCAAGGTCCTAATATAGTTCAAGGATGACCTTGACCTTGACCTAGGTCAAAGTTAACATCAACCCTGACCCAAAGCTCAAATTTCAAGGTTCCATGATTTTTGGATGGCAAGTTTCAGAAAGAATTTTTTCCCCACTTCCAGATTACCTATTTTGATCTTCAAAATGGTAAACTCTTAAATATAATTTAATCTAGGTCCATTTCTATGGCTAAGGGACCAATGGGAATTCTTTTTCTCATATATCAGCCTCTCTAGGAGTTTATGTCCTAGATCTCTATATAAGAAAGCCTCCTCTTCTCATTTTCTCTAACTAAGACAAGAAGATATTGGACAATTCATGATGAAGATCTCAAGTAAAAGAAAGAATTCAAGTATTCAAGAGTTCAAGCATTCAATTCATCAAGGAGATCCATTAGTAGTCAAGGAGATCCATTAGTAGTCATTCAAGTATTCAAGCTCTATGGAGCCCTCTTGTTGAAGATTCATTCATTTCCATCTAATCCTCTTCCTAATCCAAGATCTAAGATAGTTAATTTCAAAAAAAGTACATCCTATTCTACATTCATTTGAAGCATCCATACTTGTGGATTCAAGAATTTGAATCCTCCACAAGGAAGTTGAATAGTTCCATTTACTTTGTTTTTACATATTGCAATTTCAATTACATTTCAAGGTTGATTCCAAACTAGGGTTTGACCAAGAAAACCCCCCATCAAATGAACAAAACTATTTTTTTCTTGTAGATACAGGTGTGGAACAACTAGTTCAAGTGAAGATTTGGATACCCTTTTCATCAAACTTGGAGGATCTATGAATATAATTTCCATTGGAGTAGTGCAGGTCAAGGTCAAATTTTTGGGGTCAAGGTCAAATTTGTTCTCCTAGGTCAAGGTCAATCTACCCTCAAAAAGAAAAAGGTTCCTAGGTTTTGTAGATCTTGCAATTTTAGTTTTGGATTGTAGAAATCAATAGTTTTTAAGACTATTTGATAGGGTTTTCAACTGATTCTTTTTTGGAGGTAAGTACCTTTATTTATTCATTTCAATATTGGTCTCTTATATTTACATCCCATATCATAAGAATCTATATTATTGTGTAAAATATGGGTTTAAGATCTCTTTTATGTGCATTATTCTAAATCCTATTCATCAACCATATTTTATACTATACATTTTGGTGAACCCAACATACTTACCCTCTTTTCGTTTGTGGAATTAGATTCCCTATTATGTTTTTTGATGTTAGATTTCCTTTTATATTGTTGGTGTTACATTTGTCTTTTATGTTAAATCATGCATGCTAATTAGATTTCTTGCATCTATATTTTAAAAATACAAAAAATTTACAAAATTTCTTTAAAAATACAAAAAACATTTACATTTCTTTGTGTAATTAGATTCCCTTACTATGTTTTTGGTGTTTGATTTCCTTATAAATTGCATTTGAATGCATTTGAATATATCTAGATCTATTTTTATGCATTTCTTTATCCACTATCATGTTGCACAAATTGTTTCAAATGTTTTCCAAACATTCTTCTATAACTTTTGGGATTACACATCTTCTTCTTACCTTACCATTTCATGGTGTTATAGCTAGAAGACTTTGTTTAGTGTATGTGATGTTGCTTTGACCTCTTTTGAATTTCCTTGTAAGGATATATTAGAGCAAGAAGATGATCTTAATCTATCTCTCCATCATATTTTTCTTTATGGAGATGAGTTGAGGATTGATGTTAATTCTTCTCCTAATACATGTTGTTTATATGAGCCTAATTCAGAATATAATTTTTCTTCTTCCCCCTCTAGGGATCAAGCCTTAGGGCTTTATGGTGCTCCTCTTTATTAATAGGGATGATAATCCTCCTATTTTGGATGAACCATTATGGATGATCCCTTGGATAAAGACGTTGATTTATCCCCATCTCATGAAGAATCTTTTTTAAGGAGGGTGATTTATTAAAAGATGACATATTCATACATAATGATAACTCTTATGTGGCTATTATAAATTCTTTACATTCATTTGATATTCCTTCTAGTGATTAGGTGTTAGTGGGGAATGATATGAATTCCCTTAATTCTCTTAATGATGATCTTATGGAGAATCAAGATTCTACTTAATCTCTTCCTAGGATGTCTTCTTTGTTTCCTTCTTGTGACTTTGTTTGTAGTGTTAAGACAAATAATGTGGTTTATCCAAAAACTTTTTTTGCTATCAAAGGTTGTCCTCCCATTACTATCAAAGCTAGATCTAAGGAATCTTTAGATTCTTTCAATTACCAAGGTTTTATAGCCCACACATATCATACAAGGGGTAACCTTTAACCTAATCTAACAGTTTCTACTTTATTGCTACCCTCTCAACCCATTCTTCATCCTCCACCCCATCTTCATAGCAAGGAGTATGATTTGATAAACCAATTGAAAAATACCCCTCCCAAGATTTCTTTATGGGAGCTTCTTCAAACTTCACCTACCTACTGTGAAGCCTTTCAAAAATCTCTAGCAATTCTTCCCACTCCACCTCCTAATCAAGAGAACATCAATAACTTCTTACAATGCATGCATTCTACCTCAAGTGTTCCTAACATTATATTTACTAAAAAATATTTACCTTGTAAAGAGGTTCAAGATCAATATGATGCTCTTATGGTGGTTTTTACTATTAATAAAAGTATCATTCATAGGACCTTGATTGATAATGGATCTGGTCTTAATGTTTGTTGCATGGACATGCTCAAAGAAATTAATGTCAATCTTTCAACTATTCAACTTGACAATGTTCCTATATGTGACTTTGATTACATTGCTAAGAAAAATTTGGGAATCATTACCTTACCTATCAATATAGATTACTTTGGTGGCAAATCTTTTCCATTTGGAGATCCTATATCATGGGATGATCATCATTTATTAAATTGGTCATGTAACACAAGTTAACCACGTCACTAGATATTTATATGATTTGGGTCCAATTCCCATGGTAGTCACCCAATAGTTATCACATGATTGGTCAAAAATATTGGTCCAATCACCAATGTTATATACATTTTGGGTACATTTATTTAAAAACATTTCCATCCTTTGCATGTTTTTTCTTATTGGAGAATGTTCTTTCGCCATTACTACAACCAATTAATTTTCCCTTGGGTTAGGGTTTACCACTAGCCTTATTTAGCCAACTTTTTCCTATTGTGGGCTTGCATAGGAAGGTGTTTTTCACATACACTTAACATTCTCACTTGTTAATCGCACATAATTTTCCAACCTATATTGGACTATAAGATATTATTATTCTATACAATTTTCTCTTTTCTATTCTAGAGACTAGCATTTCTTATTATTTCTAAAGTTTCAAAATGTTGAGCACATTGCCCATTGACTCATGGACCATGGTTTTCATAAAAGGTAAGTGATTTTTATTTTATTTTTTATGTGGAAAGGGGTATTGGTACTAGTTATTTTTTACTGCTAGTGTCCACTGGTGACTAGACATCTCACACGCTAAGATAGGTTTGTGAATTTTATTAGGTAGTACCATAGACTATAGTACTGTAGCAGTAGTACCCTTTTTATGAGAATGAATCATACTATTGTTATTATACATAGTCTAAGTAGTCTACTATCATAGTCTTTGTCTCATCACTCTTTGAGTCTTTTGTTCAACAACTAAGTTGATTTGTTTTTTGCAACCCTTATTAGTTTGCAATCTCAAACAAGAGGGCTAATAGGGATTCTAGTAGGATCCCTGAAAACCAAGAGAGGCTACCATTACCAAAATGTAGAACTATATCCACATATTTTGGTGGTGGAAATGTTTGCAACCTACAAGATTCACAAATTAGATCTCCACTTCTTATTGAAAAAGGAGATTCATCATAAGTTTGTGAACCTAATATCTTAGTCGAGGATGAACTTGAATACAATTTTGAGGCACTTCCCCATATTAGGGAGTCAAAAACTAATATTATAGATTTGGAGTCAATTTTGAACTAGTCAGGTGAGAAAACCAAAAGTGATTCCATAAATCATGTTCATGCATAAAAGATGTAAAGAAAATTGGAATTAAAAAAAAGATTGATCTCACTAGGATCTGTCCAAAAATAATTTTCAATTCAAATGGGTGGAAAGGTACTAGTTCATTGAAATAGTAGCCAATCCAAGTGATGTTGAGCCTCTTGTAGAATGCATATGTAATATTTGCATAGAGATAACAAAGAAGGAGAAGAGGTTGCAGCTTAAACTTGATATCATTGAAAAGCATGTCGATAAAGTATACAAAAAGGAAACTATAAATGGAATTAAAAAATCCATGCTAACTTGGAAAACAAAGCATAGCTTTCTATATATTAGGAATTCCAAAATATACAAGTTACACAAGTAATTGCAAGAGAAGCATTTTGCAGTAAAAGGTTCCATTGAAGATTTCATTGAGAAAGCAATGGAAGTGCAAAATATGGGAAACGTAGTTCAATTAAGTGTGGTCTTTTATATTTTGAGTAGAGGGAATCCTATGATGAACTACCCTTCAATTACTACTTTATTGCATTTTTTTAAAGTTCAAAACTATCTGAATAGGCACTAGTCAGTAAACAATAGGTGGGAATGGGCTAGCTGTGTTGCATAGGTTGAAAAAGAAGATATGAATAAAAAAATAAAACACTCAAATTTTATTTCATTGTCTCTCGATGAAGTTACATAAATTGATAATACTTCTTGGCTGTGCATGCATATATATACTATAAATGATCTTTGTCATCAACCCTTTTTACTATATGGTGCTAAATTGAATTGTAGTGGGACAATTGAAAATTAATATAACTTATTAAAGAGTACTCTAATTAATTTTGGAGGTATGGATAACATGGAGATCGTCAAAAAATTGGTGTGTGTTGGAGCAGATGGAGCTTTAGTTATGCAAGGTCATAAAGGTGGTCTTTGCAAAATGATGAAGAATGATTTGGTACCCTACACTATTCCCATTCACTACATGGGCCATCGAATGAATCTAGCTTTTGGAATTGCTAGCAATTTTGGTTGTGTAAGTAAAGAGAATCTTTAATCAAAGAGATTTACCAATACTTTTGTTGATGTCCAAAATGAGTTCAGGAATTTCAACACTTTGCTCAAGGACTTACTGATGGGAGGAAGCTTCTTAAAGACAATGATACTAGATGGATCTCTTTAGATGGACTAGTGCATCAAGTATTCTCTAAATATTTGTCATTTCTTGGATTAATCCACTTTGTGCAAGATAGACTCCCCCAACTATATTCAAGTCTAACTAATATTAAGATACTCTTAACTTTAGCAGCTATTCTCCCCATGCTACAGGACATGAGAAATATTATTTAAAAAGTTCAGTAAAGAGCTATGTACATTGGAGAATATAATAAGCTACATAAAATAACATGTAGTAGCTTGGATACTTTGTATTGATTTCCATCATTAGATGAATCAAATTTTGCAAAGTGGATATAAATAATAGCTTTGAACAATCTTGGGAACATTTTTACATATTGGTGCAAACAATGAGGTATGTGTCAGGGTAGGTGGAGTTGAGATACCAATGTAGTACTATACTTGCATTGACCCTAACTCCAACCCCAACAAAGTAGGAAGTGAAGTAGAATTAGAACTAGAGAAGGTACTTTCATGTGTTACAAGTGAAGACTTCAAGATGATCAAAGACTCTATTCTTAAGTCTATCAAGCAAGTTTTCTACGATCTTTCATCACAAATTAGATTCAAATGCCCTCCAAACAAACTACTCGAAGCAATGTCTATTATTGGTCTCTAAACTATACAAGTGATTTTTAAAGAAGGATGACATCTTTAATTTAGTATTTTTGTAAACCTAAAGTAATCAATGGAGAAACTATAAATGGAATTTTATATGAGTCTTGATTGAGAGATCAATCATATTCTTTTTCAAACATAGTGAGGGAACAATATGATCTTATGGAGAATCCAAATGAAAAGGGAGTGGTAACAAAGCTTTGGAAAAACCTTGGTTAGAGAAATTAGTTGAGAGAGTCAATACCAAAATATTTCAAGCTTATATATTTATTTTTGATAATGAGATTGGGTTCAGTGGAGGATGAGAGATTTGTTAGTACTTTGGGCTTCTTGAAGTCAAAGGTTAGAAACAAATTACACAAAAATTTGGATAATTATTTGAGGTTTTATAATTTTGGGTATGAGGTAGATAATTTCCCTTATGATAGGGCTCTCAACATTTGGAGAAAAAAATTTGAAATAAGAGGGATGACCAACATTTCAAACCCAAGTAGTAATGGTAGTGGTGATGGCAATAGCAATAGTGTTGGCAATGGCAGTGGTGGTGGTAGTGGTTCATGTATTGGTACTAGAAGCAATGAATATGATGTTGAATTTGGCATGAACACTAACACTAAAAGTGAATATAAAGAAAACACAATGAGCAATGAAATGTTATATGCAAAAAATGAGGAGGATTGTGATGATAGTGATGCTAAGTCGGTCTAGGCAAAGTGACAACTATAGCTGCTTTTCAACTTCAAGTTTCTAACTTCTACATGAGTCAAGTAGTAGGCTATTAGCTCTCATCTTACCAATGTCTAAGAGTCTATCTACTAATTAATTATGTTTCTAGAAGTTAATTTATAGCCTTCATTCATTGTCCTTTTTATAGATGCTTAACTTTTTCTTAAACATGTTGATGTTACAAACTTACATGTTGAGATTTTCATTGAAACTAGTTTTTACTTTTAGAGTCTACACATGTTGAGATTTTTATTGGTTCTAGTTTTTATACATGTTGAGATTTTCATTGATTCTATTTTTTATAAATGTTGAACTTGAGATTTTCATTCATTCTAGTTTTTAGACATTTTTAGATTTTCATTAATTCTATTTTCTTTAAGAAATTATAACATAATGAATTTAAGAAAATAGACTTTATTTTAAAAAAATTGTATTGTAATTTATAATTATAAATCAGCCTATAAAATAATACAATTAGCAATTACAAACAATTACAACCCTTTGCAAATGACTCAATGTCAAATGACCTTGAATTCCCTTTTACAGATACAAGGGAGAAACAATAGTTGTAGTTTGGTTTGTAATTGTATATATAATCATATTATTACTACATAATACATTATGTGTGTACAATCACATTACCACATTGTTAACTGTACATTTTTTTCAAGTAGGAGTAGGAAATTTTTTTCCATCTACTCTATGTAGTAATAGTATCTCAGTTCCTAGTTGTCCAACTATCCTAATATGTTGCCTCTTGATTCCTATAACAGTTAACATTAAACAAAGTTTAAATTAAATCCAAAATTTGAAATTAAAGAACAACAAGTAACAAAATGATTATAGTACTATCACTTACTAAGTTGTTACTTCTTAGTTCTATTAGCTATGGCTATCACTGACACTAACAATAACAGTTTGAGAAGATGACCCAACTCTAATGATTTTCTTTAGAGCACTCCATTTTGCATCATTTGGGAGTTTTTTTTTTTTTTTTTTTGAGGTTGTAGCTAAAGAGTTGTAACCTCATCAACAATATATACTTCAAAGAGATATTTTTACATGAATCGAGGAATTTATTTATAAATGCATTCATTATTGATAGTAGTTCGATTAAACTTGAAATTCTTTTTGGAGTGGTTTCCTCATGAAACTTTCATAAATCATAATTCATGGTGTTGTGCAACTTTTTCATGTACTCTTATTTTCTAATAAAATTTTCATCTAAGTAGGCTAGATTTGGTAATCCAAT
This sequence comes from Cupressus sempervirens, assembly GCA_028749045.1. NCBI lineage: Eukaryota > Viridiplantae > Streptophyta > Pinopsida > Cupressales > Cupressaceae > Cupressus > Cupressus sempervirens. The sequence goes on along the minus strand of CM053791.1, from coordinate 135,253,733 downwards.
ATTTAGCAAGTTCAACATGTTTTGATTCATCTTCATTAAGTCTCTAGAAGTAGATTTTAGAGTTTCATCTATTTTTATTAATTGTTCACAATTATAATAGACAAAAAAGATCACTATAGAGGTGGTTGTTTATTCGATGGTTTTCCAACTCCCTGTCACTAGATCTTTGTACTTTATTCAAAATTTGTATAGCAAGATTTTTTAAGGAATTGGGGAAGATACTTCCTTTACCCTCAACATTTTTTCTACATTTTCAAAGATAACTTTGAGATTTTTATTTAAATCAAGCCATTCAAACAAACTATATTTATTCTTTATTAGTTTCTCCCAATTTTCTTGTTTGATAAAATTAACCATGTTTATTATAGTATCCTTGACATGATGGTCTTCAAAAGATGTTATATTTTGTGTAGTTACATTCTCCATCTTTTTCTTCATTTCAGACATCTCTATTTCACTTTCTTTTGTATTTCCTCTAGTTTCCCTTGCCAATTAGTTTCTCTCTTCCTCTCATCCTCAAACTTCTTCTTCAAATCTTGGATTTTCTTTACAGTAGCTACCTCTTTTTTCTTCTCATCCTTGAGTTCCCTTTTCAAATCATGGATTGTCTTCATAGTGGACTCCTCATTTTTCTTCACATTGTCCAATTCCTTCTTCAAAGCATGGAGTGTTTGAGTAGACTCAATTTTCTTTATGTTCTCCAATTCCTTCTTCAAATCAAGGATGTTATTTGTAGTTGACTCCTCTTTTTTCTTTGCATTCTCCAATTCCTCCTGTATATGGTGGATTGTGTAATTGTTTACGATTGCTCTAGACTTCTTTTTTTAACATTATCTAATTCCATCTTCAAATCAAGGATTTTCTTTGTAGTTGACTCCTCTTTTTTCTTCATATTCTCCAATTGCTTCTTCAAATTGTGGATTGTGTTTGTATTATAATCCTCTTTTTCTCTTCTCATTCCCCAATTACTTCTACAAATTATCAATTATCCTTACCTTAGACTCCTTTGTTTTCTTTTCATTCTCCAATGCCATCTTCAAATTATGGATTGTATTTTTAGTATAGGAGTTATTTTTCCTTTCATTCTCCAATTCAATCTTCAAATTATTATTTTCCTTGATAGCAGAATTTAGGTCAATTTTCAATTTATTGTTGACCTATGCACTACTCTCTATAGACTTGAACAACTATGTAGTAGAGGTTTTTTCATGCAGAATTATTTTTTTGCACTCATTCAAATTTTTATTCAAATTTTTCATTTGTTCATTCATCTTTTCTTTATGGACAATTGCCTCTATAGAATTCTTTATCCTATTTTACAATTCTTTGAATCTATTTTTTTTGCTTTCTCCTTGGCCTTCACATTATCAAGGTCTATTTGTAAATTTTCTATTTTCTTTTTAAACCTTTTGTTTTCCCTCACCCCTTTTAGAAGTGTAGACTAGACCATTTTGTTGCTCTCTTTTGATATATTGATTTTGCCAATATCTTTCACTTTTGAGAAATCCATTTGAAGACTGGTAACTTGTACATCATTACAATTTATTACATTTTTTGATGGATTATTATCTCTAGCTAGGGGAATAACAACCATGAAGTTCATCATTTTAGTGTTTGGATCATATGTTGGAAATATATTGTTAGTAGATCTCTGACGTTCAACAACTGTATCACTTTTCAAAGTCTTCATAATTTGACTATTTCTTTCGCTTGTCTGATCAAACTTTGATGCAAAGTCTTTTAAACTAAAATCTTGGCTTTTTGACATAATTGAGTGTTTGAAAGGTGAATTATCATTTGTATTGTTGTATGCTTCTCCAATTCTAGTTAAACTTACTCCACCTACAATTGTATTTTGAGGATTTCTGACATACTAAAAATGGCCCATTCCAAATCCTACCATTTCAGGACTATTTTCAAGGTTTTGTACAGAAGCTACTAGTGCATACATTGGTGAAGTAACCACTATAATTGTTTGCATTGTAATTGTCATAACTTTTTTCTTTTGTGCACAAGGTTCATCCATGCTAGTGCTAGTGCCAGTGCCAATGGGATCAACTACAAGTGGATTTGAAGATTTAACAAATATTTTTTTAGGATGACCTTCAAAAGAAAATTATAATTTTTTTCCCCCTTTCTAGATGAAACATCTTCAATCTCATTAGAGATTTTGATGATTGGTTTACTTCATCTTTTGGGTGGGTCTAGTACTAGAATTGGATTCTAAATCCCTTTACCACTTGTACCAATGGGCCCTATACCTTTATAACCCATTTTTTGTATCATAGTTGTTTCTTTATTATATGTTTGTTTAATAGAATCACTCATTTTGAAGATTAACAATAAGCCTACCCCTAGTTCACCCAGAATCCTAAATGCCTCAAATTTCTCCATCAAACTCAAGGTCCTTCGATCTTTGACCATCACTATCACTACAACTACCAAATTCATATAGAACAATTGGATGCTCTTTATTCCAATAATTGATGGAAAGTTCATCGTACTCAATTTCCTCAAAACCTACTAAGGTCTTTGGTTCACCCAAATTTTATTTCATTTTCAAAAAATTAGTCATCTTGGTTTGACACCATAATTCAAATTTGCATACCTCTTTAATTGCTTTCAACATAGAACTCATGGATAGTTGAGATGCTTTTTTGTAAAAATTTAAGTATGTCAAAGGCTTTGAATTGTGTGACTCTGATATGTGCAATTTTGTAATTTGGGATGATAATTCTTGCATTTAAATATTATTCTATGTTGCATGTTGGTCCATCTCTTTCTTAACCTCATCCCACAAGTCCATATTTTTTAACTTTTCTATCAATGGCATCTTCTTATGTTGATATTGTTGAAAGAGGGAAATTGTTGAAAATTGATTGATATGAGAATGATAAATGTGTTTCAATCATTTTTTTGTCACTGATGAAAAATGTGTTTTTTGTTGGTAAGACAACTACTTACATAGTTTAAGTACTATCACTTATTTGATTAATGAAGATGATTTGATCAAAAAGATGTAAAAAAAGAACCTAGAGGAAAGGTTGAGTTATGATATACATGTTCGAATGTCTTAATGGGAAGAATGCTTCTAAGAGTGGGGGGGGGGGGGGGGGGGGGGGGGGGGGGTGTGAATCAGAAGCACTAGTCTTTTAACCACTTGTATACCCTTAATAACATATAACTGAAATTAACATGCATGCATATAAACATTAAACAATCATGAGAAACAAACATGCATCACCACATAACACTTGAGATTTTGGTAACCCAAAAACCGTCCAAGAATAAGAAGGTAAAACTGGGGTGGGGATGATACCCACACAATTACTGCAACAATTGATTTCAACCACTTCTGATGGTTTACCCTATTAAAGGCTACAACACATTGTTAAATGTGATCCTGTTAAAGGATTTCTACACCCTATTAGGACTGTGCCTTGTTAGAGGACTTAAGAACATTCAACTTAAAATGCCACCCTATTAAAGGATTTACATAAGGCTGTTAAACCTACCTAACTCAATAGGATTTCCAAATTCCTAATATAATTGTGAGAGTATTAGAATACTACACCTGAACTAATGTACTCTCTAATGCTAATCTCAAGCTCTTGATTTTCTCTTCTATCTTTGATCTCTACTAGATTTGATCTGCTAATTGTGTTCCTTTTTATGTTTTGATCAACTAGATGTGTACATGTTGTCCTTTCCTCTTGATCTTTGACACCAATGTTTTGCAATAACAGGCTCTACTTTTCCTCCTCTTTTTTGCACTTTCCACTTCTTTGTTCAATGGCATCAAAACTCCCTTATAAATATTAGTCATTTGTTATGCATCCTTGGATAAAATGTTCCCACTCAAACCCTTGAAATTCACCCATTGGCTACATGCAATCTCCAATTTTTTGATTAGTTGCATGAGGATCACATAGGTGATTGTGAGGATTTGATCTTATCATTTTATCCTATCAATGAGTCATGCATAGCCATTTTACATCTTGGCTTGTGATTGCACAAAATTTTATGTTGATCCTACATTTCTTGGCACATAAAGTAATACTGATGCTTGGCACCATCTATTCTAGATTGCTCGACATCTACTGTAGTTTCTACATTACTCGGCTCATGTTAGTTTTTTGCATTGCTTGGCTTCTACTGTAATGTGTTGTGCTTGGAAACAACTATAGTTTGCTTAGCACTATCTATGACTCAACACATAAAGAAATTCTAGCTCAGCTTCCATTGTGTACTCGGCATGTATAGTGAAAAAGGTTAAGTGTGTTGACACTCATTTGTCAATCTTACTTATCTGATCAATAATTCAAAGGAGTACAAGAATAAGCTAAGATAGTGATATCATAGTACATTGATAATCTACTTAGGGTTGGAAAGGTTGGCTACACTAAGAAAGTTTAGAAGAATAAGTTAAACAAAGTATGTCTATCAAGCTTGACTAAATGGATAGAAGGTGCCAAGAAAAGCTAGTGCAAGCTGAGAAAAAAAATAGTTGGAGCCAAGTAAAAGTTCATTTTAGTGATTGCCAAGTAAATTTTAGTTGATGCCAAGAACCAATAAAATTTACTTTGTGCCAAGTGATTTTTTAGTAGATGTCGAGCAACACAATATGTGCTGAGTATAAAAAACAAGTTATTGCTGAGTGCTAGCATTATTATAAAGATCATGAATTTGATGGGTCTAAGCTAAAAAGTTTTTTTTTCTTGGATTATGTGAACTAGGTGGAAGATAAGATTGATGAGCCAGTGGCATAGAATTCATTGTAAACCATTTTAAGGTGAAATAAAAAAGGATTAAGGAGAAGTTTATAGAAGTGAAATGGAATTAGGGGTAGATTCATGTCATCCTATCTAATCTTTCCTAATCCTAAATTGGATGATTTAAAATGAATGACAAAATATATTAATTCTTTATTTATAGGGATGACTAGTTAGAAGCAAGGGTTGTCATCTATAAGAATAAGGAAGACAAGGAGTCAAGTTATATTGCTTCATCGAGTGACCTAAGTGAAGAGTTTGCATTGGTATGTAAAGCACAAAGGCTTAAGGGTATGAATTCTTGAAGGGTGAACAAGCTATCAAAACTAAAATGTGTGAAGGCCAAGCAAAATAGAGGACTAAAATAGTTATATGTAATCTGCAAATGGAGTTGTAAGTTGTTGTCAAATCAAGCCTTACTATTGCTCTCTAATAATTGTATTAGTCTAGGGTAAATCCTTTGGATTAAGGTTGAGCTAAATATATGATATTGATGGAAAATTGATTGGAAAGGGTGATCAGACTAGGAGTAATCTATTCTACCTTGACATAGAAGATGCTACTTGTCTAGTTGTAAAATTTGATGATATGTGGCTATGGCACAAAACATTATGTCATGTTAGTTTTGATAACTTGGTTAGTATTAGTAACATGTGCAAAGTTAGAGGTTTTCCTAATTCGAAGAACCCTGATAATATAATGTGCAAACAATGTGAGTTAGGAAAAATGATAGTCAAGTTTTAAGAGTAAAACTCATACCTCTAAAGAAATACTAGAGATTGTTGATACTGACTTGTTTGGATCAATTGAAGTGCGAAGCTATAATGGAGATAAGTACATTATGTTTTTTCTTGATGATTATTCTAGAATGATGATAATTGTGTTTCTGTAAATAGAAATTTGATGATCTACAAATGTTTAAGTGCTACTTAGCAGGAACTAAGAAGAAAATAGATAAAATTTTGAAATGTTTGAGATCTAATAGAGGAGGAGAATTTACATCAAATGAGTTTGAAATGTTCTATAATGATAGAGGTATCAAAAGATAGACATCTGCTCCTAGAACCCCTCCACAAAATGGAATTGTTGAAAGGAGGAACAAGTCTATAATGGACTATGCTAAGACACTCATGATGGAGAAAAATGTTGCTTTGAAATATTGGAGAGAAGCTCTAAATACAACTGTCTATACCTTCAACTATGTACAAGTAAAGAGAGGTACTCGTTCAACACCTTTTGAACTATGGTATGGATACTCAGCCAATGTAAAATATTTTAAGGTATTTGAAAGAAAATATTATATTTTCAAAGACTCTAGGAATGGTAAACTAGATGCAAAAAGTGGAGAAGGTATATTCCTAGGCTATTCCACAAAAACTAAAGCTTACAAATGTTAAAATACTAACACTAACAAAGTTAAGGAAACTGAAAATGTAAATTTTGATGAATATATATAAGTATATGAGGTTGAATCTATGAGAGAACTAGAAGAATAAAAATCATTTGTGTACTTTTATGAAGGTATTCTTGTTGAAGAAGATCTTGCAAACCAACAACAATTTTTAGCGACTATCGAGTCACATACTTTGAATGACGAGTTGCATTCAAAAACCAAGCCACATCTAAATGTCGAGTTACAAAATGAAGTTGAGGTACATTTTGATTCTGAGATTAGTGTACATGAGAGAGATGATGAGCTACCTGATAGAGATGTACATATGACAAAGACCAAATGAAGAAACTAGAGTAGAACTAAGATTTTCCAAATATGTCACGAGACGTCATCCTACTAGACAAATTATTGGAGATAAAACTGTTAGAACAATGAAAAGGAAAAAATTGAGAAAAGGTACTTTTTTTTTAGCATGAAAGAACCTAAAATAGTGAAAGATGCCTTGGAAGATGTGGACTAGAGTAAAGCCATGGAAGAAGAGATTGAACAAATTGAGAAAAATAAAATATGGGCTTTAGTTCCTAGACTAGAAGACAAAAATGTCATTGACACCAAGTGGGTATTCAAAAACAAGCTAGATGAAAATGTTGAAGTCATTAGGAATAAGGCAAGATTATTCTAGAAATGTTGTGCACAAGAAGAAGAAATTGACTATGGAGAAATTTTTTCTCCTATTGCTAGATTTGAAGGAGTAAGAACTCTGCTTGCATATTCTGCATTCAAAGGTTTCAAACTTTATCAAATGGATGTTAAATCTACATTTTTGAATGGCATATTAGAAGAAGAAGATTACATAGAGCAGTTAGAAGGATTTTTTGATGTCAACAATAGGTATGTAGATTACACAAAGCTCTAAATAGTTTGAAACAAGCACCAAGAGCATGGTATGAGATACTTCATAAGTATCTTGTGAAGATTGGATTTAAAAAGATTGATGATAACAACAATCTATACAAGAAGATAGAGAAAGGAAAAAGTATTTTGTTATCTAAAATTTTTGTTGGTGATATCATATTTGGAGGTCAAGATGCTTTATGTAAGGCCTTTGTAAATAAAATGAAGCAAGAATGTCAAATGTCTGTGTTTGAGGAGATTAAATTTTTTGTGGGTTTGCAAGTATCTCAGATGAAATATGGTATATACATCACTCAGCCAATGAATGTCAAGGGGATACTAAAATCTTTTGGATTGGAGGATTCTAAACCAGTAAGTACATCTATGGTGTCAAGACTTAAATTGTCAAAGAATGATGATTCAAACATTGTCTAGGTCTATGATTGGTAAATTACAATATGTAGTAAATAATAGACCTGACATTTCATTATTTGTAGGGATAGTTGCAAGATTCTCTAATAATCCCAGGGAGAATCATTTTATGGCTATAAAGAAATAATGAGATATCTAAAAGGAACAGAGGAATATGGTCTATACTATAAGAAAAATGAGAAATTTGAATTAAGATCCTATACAATGGCTAGAAACATTGATGACTAAAAAAAACCTAGTGGAGGAGAATTTTTCTTAGGCGAGAGGCTAGTTACATGGACCAACAAGAAACAAAACTACACTTCACAATCTACTGTTGATGTTGAATATTTTGTTGATGTAAATTCTAAAAACATTGTATGGATCAAATATCTACTCAAAGGCATGCAGGAAGATGTCATAGAACTAGTGATACTTTATTGTGATAATACAAGTTCTATAAACTTTTCAAAAAATCTAGTGATGCACACAAAGACTAAACATACTGCTATCAAGTATAATTACTTGAGAGAATTAGTTCAAGAAAAAGAGGTGACGATGGAGTATGTTAAAAAAAAAGAGAAAATTTTTGATATCTTCACAAAAGAACTACCTAAGGATGCTCACGAGTATCTAAGAGGTAAACTAGGAGTGATACCCCTATCAAAGACTATATAAGTAATATAAGGAGTGGCTTGCATCAAACAAGTTAATTTCCATATGTTATAAATTGATACAGTGGATCTTATTTTAGGAGCTACCTAAAGTAATCAAAGAATTGAACCTACAAATCAGTCACAAGAAAGGTGATATAGAAGAAATTCAAGAAGTTCATATCTGCATGTTAAAATGACAAGTCTTTGGCATTGTTGTCAAAGAGGGAGATAGTTACTAATTAGGAACTTAGTATGAGGGAGAAATGCTAACAAAAAGAAAGTGTATCTACTGATAACATCTACCTAGAAAAAGGGAGATAATTGTAGAAGGGAGATATAAGAAGTAATTTAAAGGGAGTCATAAGGATGAATTGATTGTTCAATTATCTCTTGATCAAAATAAAAAATAATTATGAAACGTATTTAGAAGATGAAAATTGTTGATAGAGGCAGAAATTTCAAATGAAAGGAATTATTTTATTTTTTGTTATTTTGTTGGTCTTACTATTTTAACATAGTCTATTTGGTTAATCAATTTTGTTTTCCATCAATGGCAAAGAGGGAGATTGTTGAAAGAGGGATATTGTTGAAAATAGATTGATAGAAGTATGATAAATGTGTTTCAATTGTTATTTTGTCACTAATGTCAAACTTTTTTTTTTTTTGGTAAGACAACTGCTTACATGATTTAAGTACTATCACTTGTTTGATTGATGAAGATGATTTGATCCAAAAATTGTAACAAAAGCACCTAGAGGAAAGGTTGAGTTATGATATACAAAGGAGTACAAGAATCAACTATGATAGTGATGTTATAGTGTATTGATAATCTACTTAAAGTTGCAAAATTTGGCTATATTAAGCATGTTTAGAAGAACAAGTTAAGCTTAGTATGTTTGCCAAGCTTGACTGAATGGATAGTAGGTGCTAAGAAAAGCTAGTACAAGCCAAGTAGAAAATGAGTTGGAGCTAAGAAAAAGTTCATTTTAGTAGATGTTGACTAAAGTATAGTTGATGTTGAACACCAATAAAATTAGTTCATGTCGAGTGATTTTTTAGTGGATGCCAAGTAACGTAATATGTGCAGAGCATTAGATGAAAGTTAATGCTGAGTGCCAACATTATTAAAAAGATCATGAATTTGATGGATCTAAGCTAAAAAGTCTTTTTTCTTGGATTATGTGAACTAGATAGAAGATAAGATTTATGATTTGATGGCATAAAATTCATGGTAAACCATTTTGACATGAAATCAAAGAGGATCGAATGAGAAGTTTCTAGAAGTGTTATGGAATTAGGGGTAGATTATTTTCATCCTACCTAATCTATCCTAACCCTAAATTGGATGATGGATAATGAATGGCAAAATATCTTAATTCTTTATTTATAGGCATGGTTGGTTTGAAGAAAGGGTTGTCATGTACAAGAACCTAAAGAAGACAAGGAGTCAAGGGATATTGCTTCATCAAGTAATCTAAGTGAAGAGTCTTCATTGGCATGTAAAGAAAGAAGACTTAAGGGTATGAATGCTTGAGGGGTGAACAAGCTACTAGAACTAGAATGTGTGAAAGACAAGTAGAATGGAGGACTAAAATAGTGATCTATAATCTACAAATGGAGTTGTAAGTTGTTATTAGATCAAGCCTTGCTATTGCTCTCTAATAATTGTATCAGTCTAAGTTAAATATTTTGGATTAAAGTTGACTTAAAAGTCATTTGTAAATCCTTTAACTAGGTGACCTTCCAAGTGAATGGTCTAAATTCCTCTAACAAGTCTTACTCCTAATAGGGTGATTGAAATCTTCTAACAAGGTCACATTTAATAGTGTGCATTGTAACCTTTAATAAGGTTGGCCTTTCATAGGGTATCACTTTAGAAGAGTGAAAAAGAGTAGCATGTTACGGGTGATTTTTCCCAAATTTGGTTTCCATGTAAATCATTCTATCAAGTGTGTTGTTGAATATGTTATTTTTCATGTTTACATTTATGTAAATTGATTTGACAGTAACCTACAAGTTTTAAGTGATTGCATAATCATATGGATGCAATCATAATGATAAATGTTTTATGGGTTCACTATGTTGTGAAAAGTTTTATCTATACATCTAGACCTTGAATAACTGATCCCCCCCCTGGGCAATTATTCTAAAGAATTTCAACAATTGGTATTAGGGCTATCTTCTTAAGAGGATTACTTTGAAGGTACTAGAAGCACAAAGATCAAGATATCAAAATGAGAAGTACCTAAGCTTAATAGAGATAACTTTCCTATATGGCAAAGTTTGATGAAGCTACACCTTGGAGGACTTGGAGATCATCCACAATCTACCTTCATGACTGAGCATGTTGATATTGCTAGAGCCCTAACTACCAAAGGTGTGAAAAGAAGAAAGAACACAACCAGGAAATGTTGGAGATTGTCTCTACCTTAAGATATGTTGAATTTGATAATATCAAAAATCTTGATAGTGCAAAGAAAATTTTGGATGACTTAACCACTGTCTATGGAAGAGACACCAATGTTCTAAGAGATAACATTAAGAGTATCAGAGGTGAGTTTGATGATATGAGAATGCAAGAATTTGAAAATATTACTCAATATTTCTCAAGGATGAAAGATATTGTTAATGCAATAAGAGGAGCTAATGATAAAATTGATGATGATACTATACTAAGAATTTTTTTAAGAAAACTACTACCTATATATGTTGTTAGAGTCTCTACAATACAAGAATTGAGATGTATCCCAAGGAATAATCTATCTCTTGAAGGTCTAGTAGGTAGGTTCACTACTTTTGAGCTATCTAACTTTGATATTTACAAACCTAAGAATATTGAATTTGCATTCCAATCTAAATTGTCATTGAAGGAACCTAATGAGAAGAAGAAGAAAAAAAGAGATAATGTATGTGTCTAGTGATAGTGATACAGACAAAGAGGATGTAGATCAACCTGATGCACTACTGGAAAGAAGATTCCATAGAGGTAAAGGAAAGTTCAAAGGTAAATTAGCTATCATTTCTTTCAATTGCAATTAGGTTGGTCATATTGTTGCTAGATATCCAGAGAAGAAGAACTATAGAGGTGGTGAGAAGTACATAAGTAGAAGAGATGAATATAGGAAGGATTACAAAGACAAAGGCAAGAAGTCTTGCTACATTTCTAAAGTGGAAACAAGAGATGAATTTGATGAACATGATGATGAAGTGGTGTATATTGCAATAAAGGACAAATCTGATGAGGATGAGGCAACAAAACTAGTGACTTGTGTGAACAAGAGTGACAAGTGAATCATTGATAGTGGGTGTTCACATCATATGACTAGACACAAAAGTAAGTTCATTACCTTGAATTTCTATGATGAAAATAGTGTAAGATTTGGTAATGATGTAGCATGCTTGATAAAAAGAAAAAGTTCCATCAAACTCATAGATAGGATTTTATGTGACAATGCATACTATGTTGAAGGACTTAACTATAATCTATTGAGTGTGTCACAATTGAATAATCTAGGATGTAAGGTTGAGTTTGAAAATAAGATTGCTAATATATATGATACTAATGGAAAACTAATTGCAAAGGGTGATCAAACTAGGAGTAATCTATTCTACCTTAAAATAGAAGATGATGCTTGTCTAGTTGTAAACTTTGATGATGTGTGGCTACAACACAAAAGGTAATGTCATGTTAATTTTGATAACTTGGTTAGTATTAGTAACAAGAGAAAAGTTAGAGGTTTTCTTAATTCAAAGAAGCCTAATAATATAATGTGAAAACAATGTTAGTTAGTCAAAGTGAAAAAGTCAAGTTTTAAGAGTGAAACTCATACCTCTAAAGAAATACTAGAGATTGTTCATACTGACTTGTGTGGATGAATTGAAGTGCAAAGCTACAAAGGAGACAAGTACATCATGTTGTTTGTTAATGATTATTCTAGAATGATGACAGTTATGTTTCTAAAATAAAAATCTGATGCTTTCCAAAAGTTTAAGTACTACTTAGCAAGAGTTGAGAAGGAAATAGGTAAAAGTCTAAAATGTTTGAGATCTGACACAAGAGGAGAATTTACATCAAATGAGTTTGAGATTTTCTATAATGATCGATGTATCAAAAGATATACATCTACTCCTAGAACCCCTCCACAAAATAGAATTGTTGAAAGGAGAAATAGGTCTATAATGGACTATGCTAGTACACTCATGATGGAGAAAAATGATACTTTGAAATATTGGAGAGAAGTTGCAAGTACAATTTTCTATACCTTGAATTGTGTACAAGTAAAGAAAGGTACTCATTCAACACCTCTTGAACTATGGAATGGATTCTCACCCAATGTAAAATATTTAAAGGTATTTGGAAGAAAATGCTATATTCTCAAAGACTTCAAGAATGATAAAATAGATGCAAAAATTAGAGAAGGTATATTTCTAGGCTATTCTATAAGAAGTAAATCTTACAAGTGTTTAAATACTAGCACTAACAAAGTTGTGGAAAGTGCAAATGTAAATTTTAATGAATATACATAAGTCTATAAGGCTGAACCTATGAAAGAACCAAAAGAATACAAATCATTTTAATACCATTTTGAAGATATGTCTATTGAAGAAGATGTTCCAAATTAACAAGTTTCAGTGACTTTTGAGTCACATACAATGAATGTTCTATTGCATTTAGGAACTGAGCCACATTCAAATGCTGAGTTAGAGAATGAAGTTGAGGTACATTTTGATTCTGAGAGAGATGTTGGCTACCTAATAGAGATGTGCATACTGACTCTAAAGTTGAAAGACCAAATGAAGAAAGTAGAGCAGAACCAAGATTGTCCAAATATGTCAAGAGACATCATCCTGCTACACAAATTATTCGAGATAAAACTACTAGACCAATGACAAGGAACAAATTTAGAAATGGTACATGTTTTTTGAGCATGAAAGAACCTAAAATAGTGAAAGATGTCTTGGAAGATGTGGACTAGAGTAAAGCCATGGAAGAAGAGATTGAACAAATTGAGAAAAACAAAACATGCACTCTGGTTCCTAGACTAGAAGACAAAAATGTGATTGGCACCAAGTGGGTATTCATAAATAACCTAGATGAAAATGATGAAGTCACAAGGAACAAGGCCAGATTCTTCTACAAAGGTTATGCACAAGAAGAAGGAATTGACTATGGATAAACTTTTACTCCTATTGCTAGATTGGAAGGAGTAAGAACTCTACCTACATATTTTGCATACAAAGGTTTCAAAGTTTATCAAATGGATGTTAAATATGGATTTTTAAATGACATATTAGATGAAGAAGTTTACATAGAGTAGCTAGAAGGATATTTTGATGTCAACAATAGGAATATGGTATGTTATTACACAAAGCTCTAAATGGTTTGAAATAGGCACCAAGATCATGGTATGAGAGACTTCATAAGTTTCTTGTGAAGATTGGATTTGAAAGGAATGATGGTAACAACAATCTATATATGAATATATAGAAATGAAAAGGTATTTTTTTAGTCTAAAATTTTTGTTGATGATATCATATTTGGAGGTCAAGATGCTTTATGTAAGGATTTTGCAAATGAAATGAAGCAAGAATTTGAAATGTCTATGTTTGGGGAGATTAAATTTTTTCTAGGTTTGCAAGTATATCAAATGAAATATCATATATACATCACTCAATCAAACTATGTCAATAAGATACTAAAATCTTTTGGATTGGAGGATCCAAACCAGTAAGTACACCTATGGTGACAAGACTTAAATTGTCAAAGAATGATGATTTAACTAAGGTGAATCAAACATTGTACATGTCTATGATTAGTAAATCACAATATATAGTACATAGTAGATGTAGCATTGCATTATCTGTAGGGAAAGTTGCAAGATTCTCTACTAATTGTAGGGAAAATCATTTGATGGACATAAAGAATGAGATATTTGAAAGGAACAAAGGAATATGGTCTATGCTATAAGAAAAATGAGAAATTTGAATTAAAAGCCTATACCAATATTGATTGGGATGGAAACATTAATGATAGAAAAAGCACTAATGGAGGAGCATTTTTCTTAGGCAAGAGGCTGGTTACATGGACCAACAAGAAAAAATTTTGTACTTCACAATCTATTGTTGAAGCTAAATATGTTGTTGTTGTTGTAAATTGTACAAACACTGTATGGATCAAATAGATACTCAAATTCATGAAGGAAGAAACCATAGAACTAGTGATACTTTATTGTGACAATACAAGTTCTATAAACATATCAAAGAATCTAATGATGCACACAAAGACTAAGCATATTGCAATCAAGTATAATTACTTGAGAGAGTTAGTTCAAGACAAAAGAGCTACCTAAGGATGCTCATGAGTATCTAAGAGGTAAACTAGGCGTGGTACCCCTATCAAAGGCTATCTAAGTAATAAAAGGAGTGTCCTACATCAAACAAGTTGATTGCCATATGTTATAAATTGATGCAATGGATCTATAATGCCCCATCCAGAGATCCTTGGAAACAAGGATGAAATGCAAGCAAGATAAAAATAAAAATAAAAACAAGTGTAAGTGCACATGACAACAACATACACAGATCGCAAAGATCACAACAGAAGGCTAACAATCATCCAGACACCAATGGATCTCCAAACATCACTACTAACCAAAACATAAACAAAAATACATAAGAGATCAACCAAGCTAAAAGACAAATGCTAACTCCTAAAAATTGGCTAAGTCTAAAATCCTGTAGCCTTGAAATTTGGCTAAGTCTAAATTTTTGAAGCCTTGAAATTTCCTAGAATCTTTATCTTAGCTCGTAGAGGTCTAGAACCTATCTCAAAAGATTCATCACATTTATTAAAATATATATTAAGTATAAGGAATTAAATATACATCAACTTATACTTACACAATATATTTTAAACCCCTTAGGAAATCTATTTTGAACTAGGAAGGTGTAAAACCTAAAAGGGTGTCCAAAACCAATTTCCAAATTTTTCTCTAACAAGCCTAGATAGTGCCTATTTTTCACACAAGAACATTCTCTGCTAGAATTCCACATGAAGAAGTGCATTTTTTCATAAGACAGTGCTTGGATGTACCACTAAAACACCCCAAGACTAGTGAAGGGTATGGCACAAGAAAGTGCCAAGCCACAGGAAGAAACCCAACACGTTACACAAAGACTTGCATCCTCATGCAAGAAAGTGTATTCTTGCACGAGATCCCAAATCAACATGCAAGAATGAAAAGCATAATTTTTTTAAAGAAATTTAAGAATGAAGTTCCTCTACACTAGGGAGAACCAAATCCACATTTTGAACCATGAACACTCAAACCATATCTGAGAGACAAAAAACTAGAAATAACATCTAACCATCTAATCATATAGTTAAGGAAGATAATAGAAGGGAAACATTGTGAAGTACTGAAAGCAACATTGTAGTAAACAAAAATGAAATTGTAATGAATAGAATTAACAAACTAAGTACGTGGTTCCTCCCAACTGTCAATGGAATCATAAGACCATTGTGGGCCCTAGCCATCCCCCATGTGTAACATCCCAAGCCATCGAACAAATCATTGGTGCTATCATAATAGGGACATCACTACTAAAACATGCTAGATGAAAGCATAACATAATCCTACGAAGTAGATAACATCACCTATCATATGCTAATCATCAAAGTAAGAAAATGTGTCAATAAATAACATCATCTACAACATGATATACGAGCATTCCTATGAAAGCATAAATCACAAGAAAGCATACTCAGGAACTCGAAGTACCAAGTAAAAAACATGCAACAATGATCGTACTAGAACAATAAACCATCTTTGTACACCAGTCTCTAGCAGTGGTGAAGGTAGCTATACCTCCTAGCCATGTGGCACCCATAGGTCCACACCTACCATTCTAATGGAGATAATGATCCAACCACAAACTCACCTAAAGCAAACATCCATGGCTAATACACATGCCAAGTTGTATGATGAGTTAATCCAAGACATAGATAATGCGTAAACTATAGGTCTTGGCCAGACATCTTAATGGGCTACTATGTAGTGGCTAACATCATGGAGAGTCACTTGGCATTGATAAGCCTAAGCTAGTATTGGTAGTTACTCTTCTCAATCTAGGTGCACAACCTGGGCAACAACTCTTCTCAAAAAAAGGTGCACAACCCAAATATTTTATTATCTTATAACTATTATTGCCCAAATTTATTAATTTAGTTATCATTTATTTAAAATTTATTTTTTTAAGTGAGAAGAAATAGTCACCAGGTTATAGGATAGAAGCCCCTCTATATGTTACCCTACCCTACCCATGCTCATCCAATGATGCGTGCCCGTAGGCATGAAAATTCCCAACCCAACCCTAATGATCATAACTTTTCAAAGTACCATGGAACGTCGAGACCCACAAGTCCTTCGACAATCATATGCACACGTACTCATGTGTGGCACACCACCATCACGAAGATCATAACACAAGGACTGGATGAGAAAACAAAGTGAAAAGTCCCTTAATCGAAGATAGAATCAAGAGGAAAAATGCAACATGCATCCCAATGCAACATAAAAGTTCAATAGTGGTCTGACAGGTATCCAAATAGATCATCTAGGTCCACAACCCACATTGTGCCAAGAAAACCCAAGAAAATAGGGTGGCACACAAAATGAGATAAAAACCCCAAATTTTGGAAAAGATATGAAATTAAAAGTCATTTGGCATTTGGGCATAAAAACCCTGAAAATCCAAAAATAAATGAATTAGGGCACTATATGCAAAAATGAACAACATCATGGCTCAAAATCCCAAACCCCCATCTCAAAAATATGAAAAACATTCATACCTAACCAACTAGACAGAACCAACAAATAGAAATAGAGGGGAACACTAGTTCTTAGCCTCCTAACATACTAATACAAGAAACAAAAGTTGAAATAGAGTAAAAATAATAAAATGAGAAAGCACTACTTGACAATAAAAGGGGCAGAAACTAAAACTCGCACAATAAAATAAATTGTCTATTGAATCTACCAAAAATCATGTCAATGCATGGTCTACCCAAGTGGAATCCAATGAGACCAACCTCAAGAAGATCCCATGCTCACAACTCCCAGAATGAACAAAAGTCCAATCCTTTAGAAGAGGATTTTTGAAATGCTCTCCAAATTCTCCAATCCAAAATAGAAAAAGTGAGAAGTCTATAATGAAAACAATTTTCAATACTTATTCACTTTTCAAGTGAATAGTCGATTAAGACAAATAGCCGAATATAGCAACTAGACACTGCATTGACCCAAATGAAAATAGGTTATTCTCTATAATGAGAATTCACCTAAGGCAAAGCTGATAGAAATTAAATCCAAAAATATTTAAAACCCAAAAACCCAAAATCACATAAAATCACTTGAATTTCGCGATAGAGGGAACCTCTAAATGCATAGACACACTCACTGGTCTAATTACATAACGTAGATGAGTTTGGATTTACTAATCACCAAAAAATTTTAATTTAAAAAAATTAAATAAGGATACGTCGACCATATAGGGACGACATTGGTAAAATATGAATAGTTGAATCACTATCTCCATGTGCCACTACCAAGGATATAAATCCTACACACTAAAACATATGATCAAGTGCAATTGCATATAATATAATAGACAAAGCAATTAATGCATTAAATAACTAATTAATCCATTTACACCACTCATGTTCACAAAAAGTGTAAAGATACATGAATGAAGTAAATAACCATAGCATAAAATCTAGCTCAAAACATAATCAACAATAGGTCCAAATAAACCATACAACCAAATATCATTACATATCTACTATCATCTCAAAATAACAT
>CM053791.1:134598247-134630747 GCA_028749045.1 Cupressus sempervirens | reverse complement strand
TGTGAGATTAACTTTAGTCATAATAATTAACTTAAATTCATCTTTACACTAAAAATCAATTATCATATAGTCAAAATCATTCTCAAAAGTCTGTCTTTTTGAGAATATTAGTTCTTCTACATGGAATATATCTTTGTTCTAAATATGAACATGATTTTATTAATTTTAAGGTAAAAAGTCAAAGATGTCATAACTTGGTGCATTCAAGTAGAAGTTATAAATTTTAAAGTTCTATATTTTGATTTTAAATCTAATTTTGTAAAAAAAGTCATTTTAAATTGCTCGCTTAAATTGGAATAGTGTTAAAATATTTTTACACAATAAAATCCATGACCACAAAATAATTTGAATTGCAAATATCTTTGGAAAAGATTAAATTTTTTATATTACTCATAATATTATTATGAAATATTAAAATTATTCTCTCAATTCAATTATTATATTCTTATTTCTCCAATTACTAGTCATAATATGTAAACTCATATTTTAAATTTACTTAAAAGAAATCAATATTCAATATAATTTTTACAATAGACACAGTTAAGACATTTATTTAGTTTAATTGATAATAAATTGATTATTACACATAAAATTTCTCAATTCATAAAAATAGCTTCTTAACTATTCAAAATCATAATCTAAGAATATTTTAATTTTACCTTCAAACAAATATACAACACATCATAAAAGACATCATATAAGTTCACTTTTATTTACTCTATAGGTAGGGACTCTAGCTCTACCAAGAGCTCTTGTTCTTGATTTAAATAGTAGTTATTGTTTGTCAAATTAAGATTTTAATGGTGATTATCAAATTTAATAATTTATATCATTCTTGCATTGAATTTTATAATTATTCATTTGATGTAAAATTACAATATAGATATATATCAATTTATTAATTGATATTATTTGTTAAAATTTATTATAAGAGGGGATATTATAGTGGCATGAATTCATTTGTTGCAGCCATGATACGTTACAAGGATTATTCTTTAATGTTGAATTACATTTTTTGGCCTTGCTTGCATGACACCTTTGCATCTCTATGCCTCTTTGTTGATTGTAATGATCAAATCTCATGGGATTTGATTTCTTAAAGTTGGCTGCATTTGTTTTGCCCTTCCTATCACTTCACTATCGCAAGTTGATTTCCAAATCATATTTTACTTTTATATTCAGTTATTGCTCTTTGCAACTCAACTCCACTTTGGTTGGGGTTTGAACTCCATAGTTTAAATATGAGTTATGTCTAAGCTATAAAGGCAAGTTGTAAATATATTTTTTGGGTTCTTCTTTGTTATTCTTTGGTTCATGCAAGCAGCCTTATGCTTTCTTATTGTAGCTTTCATTTGCCTTATATGAATAGAAATTTCAGTTTGCCTCTTCTCACATTTAGCTATATGTGCATATTTATTTCCTTATGTTGAATGCATTCTTCTTGTCTTTCTAGTGTCATCTATCTCATGAATGCTATATTGTGGAAGTCATTTTCCTTGTATTAGTTCATTAGTTTTGACCTATGTGTGAATTTTGGGAGATAAATACAGTTTAGATCTATGTATTTGGTCTTTTTATTCATATTTTGTGTAGTTGTAGGCATATTTGTAACCATAGTTTCTATCTTGGTGCATCACCCCCTTTCCCTTCAACAGTTTAATTTTATGCATTCCTTAGATATGTTTTCTCTCAAAGTGGTAGTGTAGATGCATCCTAATAATAAGGAAGTCAGCCTTCTCTAGTGATTTAGCCTTAGAAAAAAAGTCCCACGCTTGGATTTTGTTTCCATGTTACACAAGGTCTCTTGAGGGTAATACCTCAAGCAAGGGTGCAAACTTTTGTGTCAACACTTACTTCATTCTATCTTTCCCTAATCCTAAATCCCTACTTTTATAGCCAACATGACCACAAGTTGGCCTATCAAGAATTTTTTTACAAATTATAGGTCTACCCCAAAGAAGAAATTAGAACCCATCACATAAGAAAATTAACTTCCACAAGGACAAGAATATGGCTACACATGCCTTAGCAATGGAATCCCAAATGTGCAAAATTCTAACTTGTTATATGAAATTGTGTCTTGAAGCTAAACCCACACGTTACTTGAGTTGTCAAGAAATTAGCACACCAAAAAAAGAGGAATAACTTCTAAAAATTATTGAGTTATATTTTTCACTCTTAGACCAAGGATCTACATGATCCAAATATATTAAAAACAAATTTCTTTGCAAAATACTTGGTTTTCAAGCAAATTCAAACCTTCTACCAATGATTTTACCATGTCTCACACATACTAACATCTCAAGACTCTAAACCTAATTCATTTGAAAGCTATTTCAAACCCCTAAACATATAAGGATTCATACCCTTATCCTTTAACACATACATGTGACAAAGCTAGAAACAAAAAGAAAATTGTGAAGAATAATACCCATAATTTTGACCACTATTCAATAAATTTCAGTTTTCTCCCACATATAGTAGAGTTAGAACCTCCAAATAGATTTTTTGGAAAGTTAATTCAAATATCTATCCAACCATATAGGTTTTAGACCTTAACCAGGTTGCACACACACATGGGAACTAGACAACAGCAAACATTTTTTCAAAAATAAAAAATTCTCTCTTGTTTCTATATCCAAACCTATCAAAAAACCTTTTTCATTGTTCATAAATTTTCCCTATGGTATAATTCGACCAAAAAGGAATATATACATGTTACTCTTGGCTTTTTGAGCTCTTGTGTATTTAAAAGACTCTTAGACTTTTCAAATTTCTAAAATTTCCTAGTTTTAAAAGTGCAACTTTGTATTATGCAAGCAATATTAAACTACCATGCATTTCTATTTGTTTGATGTCTATAAAAAACTTAGATGATCCTAATATTGAATTAAAAAAATAATTAAATGATTATAGGTTAGTTGACAACTTGAACATGATGGCTTATGGGTGTGCCAAATCATGTAAGTGCCTTACAAAGTAAGCCTTTATTATAACTAAATACAATTAAAAGACTAAATGACATGAACACAACCTATCAAATATGAATAACATGATCTATCCTAATACATGATGGACACATGTACTTGTGGAAATAGAATTAAAAATAAAGCAACTCTTCATGTAGGTGCTCCTTTATCATACACACTAGAAAAAATTATCTCAAGCCCACTTGAGATGAGCTCTTGTAGAGTGGTACCCTTCTTCTTTATATCTTCCTCTATCATCTACATCAAAATAACCTTTGATTTTTACCAAGTACTACTTGTACTCCTTTCCTCTTGTCTTCTTCACTACTTTTATGTCAAGTTTTAAGTGTTGATTCACCCACACACCTTGCCTCCCACCTCCCCACCCCCCCCTTACTTCACTATTGTATTTCCAAAAATTGGTATCAGAACATAGTTCTATGGAGGTAAAGCTTTGTAGCTTTGAGGAAAGATCTTGGAAATGGAAATCTACAAGTTGGGAAAGATAATTGAGAACTAGAATATTGAAATACAACTTGCCCTACATCAGTTGAATGAAGCAAGAGATGAGTTAAAGTGATCATTGAAAAGAAGAAATTAGCTATTGAAGAGAATGACACACATTACCAAGAGATTGGCAATAGTGAATTTTTTGTAGATGGAAAAATAAGTGAATTTGATGCAGTAATTGTAGATCTGATGGAAAAGAATATAACACTAATTGAAGAGTTTAGAAGTCTCAAGATATAACAAGAAGTCTAATCAGTATTACTTTGTAAAGCTATTGAATAAATAAAGAAATCCATAGAAGACAAAGTCATGGTTGAATATGAGAAAAGGATTTCCATGAATATAGTAGAAGAGAAAACATCAAAGGTAAATAGTATTGCTAACATGCAATTAGAAACATTGAGCCACATGATGATTGCAAATCATGAACTAAATGCAAATGAAGTTGAGATCTCAACATTGAAGTTGTAGAATGAACAACTGAGACATAATCTAAAAATAGAAAAAGAGTTTGCTAAAATCTTCAACAAACCTAGTGAAGCTATCAAATACTTTGAGCAATTCATGAGATCTCCTAGATCCAATAGTGATAGTACTATATTAGGTTACACCAGTACTGAAGAAGGAGAATCATCCAAAAGTGGTGAAGAAAGAAGTAACAAAGGTAAGAACTCCAAGCCTACTTGTCATAATTATGGTAAGATAGGTCATACTACTAATGTTTGCATGAGCAAAACTTCAAGTTAGAAACCTAAATAGAAGTTCATGGGTTACTATCACAAATGCAACAAACAAGGACATTAGGCACATGAATATAGAACCAAGACTATAATCACACAAGGATTTGAAGGATTTTACTATAACTATCATAAGTATGGACATAAAGCATATGAGTGTAGATCCAAGCCTAAATCATCATCAAGCAAGCAGACAAAGGTAAAGAACAATGGTAATTCTTATAATTGGGATTATAATACTAGGTATAGTTGTCACTATTGTCAAGAGTATGGGCATGTTGCTGAAAATTGCATAAGAACACATTTTAGAAGTGACTATAAAAGATGGTTGAGTCAAACCACATATTTTAGCTACTTGAAGACTAGTCACATAAGCAAGTATTGTCCAACAATGTCAAAGGAACCTAGCACTGAGTTCAAGAATGGAAAAGGAAAGGAAGATTTTGAGAATTTTAGAGATGAGATGCACAAGACATGGAAGAGAAAGGAAGATTGAAAAACATCAATCTCAATTGAGGTCACTTCACCTAATCAGTCAGGTGATCACACCACTTCCAATTAAGCAATCAAGAGGTATGTTGGGACTAATACTTAAAAGGTATACTACACATTAGTTCAAAATATTTTTTTCTAAAAATATTATATATGCATAAAGTAAGATGCAAAGTGTTGGTTATAACCTAGAAGAAATCTTTAAGTTGTGATAGTTTTCGTGTTATTGCCAAGCATGAAGAGTTTCACTTTAGTGGTTGAGTGAAATGTTGGTTGATAGCGAGCTATCATCAATGATAGTGTTGGTCAAGCTTGAAGTAGTTTCTAAGCATAAAGGGAACTTCATGGAAGCTGAGTGAGTTGAAATCTCTATTAAAGTTGAGTTTATAGTTTTGTAAGAATGAAGCATTAAATGTGAGATTTTAAGGTCTATATGATCAATTTCTACTCATTTGACATCATTCAAATTTGAAGGAGAGCACAAAGAGCTAAGGGAAATTTTAAGAGGTCATTCCAAGTGTTTGCAAATAGGATTCAAGAGTTGCTTGACATTATCTTAGCAAATTTACAAAGGTATTTATTGTGTGTTGAGCTATATGGTTTGAATTTTTGCAAACCCTAAGTTTTCATAATGGTGTCTAGTTCTTTAGCAACTAAGGTTAAAGAGGGGAAGCAAGTTTTGAATGTGTAATTGATAAGAAATGAGATAAAATAACCAAACTTTAGAGTCATTCCTAATTGGTATGTTTGCCATTGTGCTAAAAGCTCAAGCTTTCAACAAATGTCACAAGCACCAAACTTACCTAGATCCATAAGAGGCAGTTAAGCCATGTCATGAACCCTAAAGGAGGTGCTAACCACCAAGTCAACAATCTCCCCCTTAGCACCAAGGAAGGGTTCTAGATGCACTGATGGAATGAAGGAGATCTCCCTAGATTTGAACTCATGACCCAAGGCTCTAATACCAATTGTTAGTATGTTTATCATTCTGTCAAAAGCTTGAGCTTTCAAAAAATCTCACAAACACTAGACTTACCTAGATCCATGATAGGTGGTTAAGACATATCACAAACTCTAAAGGTGTTTCTAACCACCAATTCAACATTCCTAATATTGCTTACAAGCAAGATCCATCTAGTGTGTTATCAATGATACCACCTCAAGTTTTGATGATTCAAGATGTGAGATGTTGCTATACATGTAAGGGGGGTAGCATAGGTGACATGTAGATTAGGGAAACCTATGGGAAATTATGTGGAAATGGAGCATTGAAAGATGAATTCAAAATTGTAGAGACCAAAGGGTTAATCTGTGCCCTAGATTTTCCCAATGTTTTCAAAATTGAATGGATAAAGATAGTTCTAAGTAGAATTAATGATAATTCTAAATGGTTAGAAAATAGATCAGTGAAAATCACCAATAAAATTGTATAAAAATTGATAGGGTATCCAACCCTTAACCAACATAAAACTATGAGGAGTGAATCTAAAGAAGTGATTGAGAAGAATACAGGGGTCGTGTGGAACAAATGAGGGATGAAAATTAACACTATATTAGATCCCCTAATTTATTTTGTAGTGAGGATTATAACGCACAAATTTTATCAATCTAGCAGGCTCAACAGTGTACCATGTATTTTTTTTGACATGGGATACAAGATAGTCAAGAAGGATTATACATATGACCTTGCCAAGTTGTAGTTGCAACAATTGATGGAAAATTTGGGAGCAATAAGGAAGACCAAGAGTGGTTAATACGAATTTGGTTCAATTCTTGTATGTATGTTCTTCTATGTACAAAATTTGTTTCCCACATTTGGTAAATTTAGATGGAAGACAAACAGATCCTGTTAGAGTAAATTGTTATTTTCCATTCCACTCTTACCATTTAACTCTTATCTTAAGTTTACCTAGGAGCCTTGTTTAT
Organism: Cupressus sempervirens; assembly: GCA_028749045.1. Lineage (NCBI taxonomy): Eukaryota > Viridiplantae > Streptophyta > Pinopsida > Cupressales > Cupressaceae > Cupressus > Cupressus sempervirens. The sequence goes on along the minus strand of CM053791.1, from coordinate 134,624,113 downwards.
CTTATTAGGCTAATAGTGAGTCACACATAATCATATATTTAATTCCTTATGGGAATTACACTTGTGTTTCCTACCTTTGGTAGGTTCCTAACTTTAACTCTTTCATATATAAATAGGCTAGCTCACATATATTCAATGTATTGAAATTTTGTATTCTCCAAATTGGAGATACATTCTAAATATAAGGATATCAAATTTCTATTGATGCTTAATTACATCAAGTTTTTCTAATTTGTTATTCTCCTTATTTCACTTCCATTTCTTAATCTATCTGTTTCAATATGATCTTGAATTTATGTCCATATTAACTCATTCTAACATGGTAATAGACATCTACCTCCAAATTATAACATGGTATCAAAGTAGTTATTGAAAGATTAAATTATTTTTTAGAGGCTTGGAAAATCTTGTATGCTCTTCTCTTGTGTTTCTTTATGATCTAGAGAATCGAAAAGGATTTATGAAGATCCATTAATCTCTTTTACACATATGTTGCTTTTCTTGATTTGGTGATTGCAACACTTTGAAGTATACACATCTAGAAGACAATGTGTAAAGAGAGCATTTTTCAGAAAGTGGGGCCCACTTACCTATGGGGACCAATTATTAGGGAGGTCCACCTTGAGCAGGGCCCACATCAAGCAAAAACCACCATCACCTCCCCATGTCAATCAGGCCCACCTCTAGCAATGACCATCTTCCTATTGGCCCCACCTATTTTGGGTTCTTCTTATAGTTGTTGATGAAATTCTATGTACAATTCTGAATTTTGCAAATTCTAAGGCATCATTCAAGCTTATATAGACACTTTTGCAGGTGTTTTCTTTTTTAACATGCATGATTTTGTTGTCTACTTGTCATATTTGGTATCAAATTTTGAGATATTATGGGAAAACATTGTACTTCAAATATTTGGTCAAAAATGGCCTAATTTTGTCACTTGTAGTTTATTAGATCCTTGAGTGATCTAGTGTCCTGATTATATGAGTCTCATTGCTTCAAATTTGAAGTTGAAATTATCAAAATTCAAAAGTCCACTTTGGTCCATTTTGGCAAGTGGCAATTGTACAAGCACTAAAATATAAAGTGCTAAAATCATCTGTTATGTGAGGGAGAATTTTTGATTCATTGCTTTTTTGGGGGTGCATTGATTTGTTGATCTCAATATTTTATCTAAGAAGTGCATCATGAATTATTTAATTACATTAACAAAAGGGAACTATAAGCAATAAAGTAAACTAGCAATTTCTCATCTAAATGGGAAAAAAATTATCATCCTACTTGTATGGAAATACAAATGGCTATCCTCCTTATGAAGCTTTCAATGTTATCTTTTGTAACATGGATATGAAGGTTATTGATTCCCTTGATGATAAGGAGGAGGAGACACAATATATCAGCAAGGAGCACAATTTTGCTCATGTTATTTGGATTGGTCTTTGAGAACTATATGGATATCAAGTGTTCCTCCACTACCAAACTATCCAAAATCTCCAAATTCAGTTTCTACTTCTCAAGTTAAGATCACTCCACTATTTTTGTTGATCATTCTTGTACTATTTTAGCCATTTTTGCCTATGATCTAGTACAACAAGAGATTTCTTGTGATTCTATTCCACAAGATATTTATTTTCTTCCTATCATAGTTCCTTCAGAGGACTTCTTGATAGATATTGCAAGCTTATTTGTGGAGTCCTACATTAAGGATTTGGATGACTATATTGTTGATATTCATCTTCTCTTTTTTGGCATGATCCTTCTACAGTTGTTGCTAGGGAACATACTATCCCTCATCTTCATTCTCCACTCAATTATTCCTTTGAGTTTGATATGATTGTGGATACTTTCTTACAACATTTGTAGGAGGTACCTCTCACTTCACAAGATATTTATTATCCTTCTAAGGAGACATTTTGTTCTTTGGAGTTTGATCCATATTCTTGTATGGATTAGTTACCGTTGGTTTTTTTTTTGTCACATTCTTCTATTGGGCATGATCCTGATTAGTTCATGGCATATTCATCAACTAAGGATATGGCAACACATCATCAAATTTTACAGACATTCTATTTCATTTGAATCACCTTCCATCTTCCTATCTACCATGGGAAGCCTTCATACACTTGTATTTGGTATATCTTCTTCTTTAGGGGAGAAATGTTATTTGGAGGCATGGTTATACCTTTTGTTTTCAAGCACTCACCATTCTTGTAGGAGATCATAAATTATGAGGGATATCATAACTCGTTATTTCCTTCCTATGGAGGTGATGGGGACACAACCCAAGCACAGAATGGACACAACAGGAAAGGAAAAATTTTATTAATTGTAAAAATATGCTAGTACACTTAGTGCAGAGAAACAGATTCCAAAACATGCCCTATGGGCTTACAATAGCATAAATCTGGAGATAAATTCTTCTCCCAGTACCTTCTCTCAAACTCCACTCCTAACTACCTTTTACAATGCCAGAAATGTTCTAAAATAGACCTCAGAGGGTTAAGGATAAAGAATACATTCTAGAAAGTGCTAGTTGGCATCCACCAACCAAATAGAAGGTTGTAGAAGTCACATTGGAAGTTGGCACAAAAAATTAGAAGAATCTAAAAACCATAACCAAACTTTCGGGAGGCATAACTTTTGAACCGTAGCTTCGATTGACAAACTTTTTACATTTCTGGAAAGCTCTCGAAGCACTCTATAGCCCTATGGACCAGCTTTGCTCATCCCCCATTTTTTGTCCCTATTTGAGGTCATTTAATGCCCCTAACCTAACTTTGAAGAATTCTTAGGATGTCTCCAAAAATCAAAAAACTGTGATAACTTTCGAACTGTGGGGCTTTTTGACCTGATTCTTTTTCTAGAATGCTCTAAATTACAATTACAATCATTCGACCAATTTACACCTTCTAGTTCACCAAAATGATGGCTCAATTACATACTCCTATTTTTTTGGCATTTACACGTATCCCAAGGTGATTAAAAACTCTAACCTAGAACACTAATAGTGGAATTGTGAGAGTTGGAACCTTTATTTGATCCAAATGGGTATCCAAAAATGAAAACACATGAAACAAAAACTAAGTCTAAGTACTTTTTTTTTTTGGGTGACACAGGATTACCCTTATACCTCTGGATGCTCCTGCATCAGATACCCAGGGTAGATTGAAAAGTGACACTGTCACTTTATGAATGGTAGAGGAAATCCCAAATGGGAAAGCTCAGTTTCTGAAATCCATGTTGAGTCCTCTACCGGTCATCCTTTCCACTTGACCAAATACTCTTCATACTACCTATTTCTGGTACTCTAGCCTACACGATGATCTAGAATGTCTTTTATCTCCTCCTTCTTAGAAGTAGGAATTGGACATGGCTCTAACATCAGCTCCTCATCTACACCATCATCATGATACTCTGTTAAGTCTACAATGTTGAAAATAGGAGAAATGTGAATATCATCTGGAAACTCCACCTCATATGCACTTCCTAAGTCATGTTTCTTCAAAATTTTGTAGAGGCCAAATTTCTTCATTTTCAGCTTGTTGTAAGTACCGGCTGGAAATCTTTCTTTTCTTAAGTGTACCATGACTAGATCCCCTACTTGGAATTCCTTATGTCTTCTCCTTTGATCAGACCTAGCTTTATACTCTTGATTCATCTTGGTAATGTGTGCTTGAACCTCCTCATGTAGATGCTTGATATGTTTAGCAAATTCTTCAGCTTTAGCACTTGTCCTCTCCCCTTGTTCTATCTTCCTTAATTCTGGTGTAGTCCTTGGGCTACTTCCATATACAATTTGGAATGGTGATCTACCAGTACTCCTATTTATAGAGTTATTGTAAGAAAATTTCACTTGTGGTAGAATCAAATCGCATCCCTTCGGCTTATCCCCAACTAAACATCTCAGTAAATTGCCCAGACTTCTATTTACCACTTCTATTTGGCCGTCAGTTTGTGGGTGATGTGTGGAACTGAATTTCAAGTCTATTCTCAACTTTTTCCACAATGTTCTCTAGAAATACCCCACAAATTTAGTGTCTCTATCAGAAACTATACTCCTTGGGAGACCATGTAGTCTTACCACCTCTTTGAAAAAACAAGTCTACAATATGGACACCATCATTAGTTTTGTGGCATGGAATGAAATATGCCATTTTGGAGAACCTATCAACCACCACAAATATTGATTCATTACCCCTTTGTGTCCTCGGCAATCCAAGAACAAAATCCATACTTATATCCTCCCATGGCTCTGATGGAATAGGCAATGGCTGATATAGTCTAGTATTGTGACTAAATCCCTTGGCAACTTGACAAATTTGGCAATTTTGTACAAACTTCTTCACTTCTTATGACATTTGAGGCCAAAAATAATGTTCTTTGAGAATGGAAATGGTCTTATCTTGACCAAAATGTCCTACCATCCCTCCACTATGTTTCTCCTTAATCAGATTTTCCCTCATGGAACTCCTTTGAATGCATAATTGACTGCCCCTGAACAACATACCATCCTGAATCAAATAGTCTAGCCACTTGGTTCTATCTACAGCAATAGGCTCTTTACAAGCTTTCCACACTTCAGCAAAATCAAGATCCTCAGGGTACAGATTCTTGAGTTCATCAAACCCAACTACTTCAACCTACATTACCATAAGAAACAACTATCTCCTACTTAATGCATCTGCAACCCTGTTAGATTTTCCACTTCTATGTTTGAACACAAATGTATAGCTCTGCAAGAACTCTACCCACTTCATATGCCTTTGATTCAATTTAGCTTGGCTATTTAGGTACTGTAATGCTTGGTGATCAATATATAAAACAAATTCCTTTGGTAATAAATAATGCCTCCATCTCTTTAAGGCCTGAACTATTGCATAGATCTCTTGATCATAAACAGAATACTTCTTTTTCGTATCATTCAATTTTTCACTAAAATATGCAATAGGCTTACCTTCTTGGCTTAATATAGCCCCAATAGCACTGCCACTAGCATCACAATCCACCTGGAACACCTTTCTAAAATTTGGAAGTCCCAACACAGGTTGTTACGTCTCCTTCTTCTTCATCATTTCAAAACTTCTCACACCTGCCGCAGTCCATTTGAACTCTTTTCTATCCCCTCTTATTGTATCAGTCAAGGGTGCACATATGCCACTGAAATTCTTAATGAACTTTCTATAAAAACTAACCAAACCATGAAATGATCTTACCTTAGTAGTAGACCTTGGAGTAGGCCATTCCAAGATGGCTTTTACCTTTTCTGGATCCATTTTGAGACCTTCAGGTGATATAACAAACCCCAAGTAGACTAACTCCCTTTTTGCAAAGATACACTTCTTCAGATTAAATAACAGTTTCTCTTCCCTCAACCTTTCAAGGACACTACAAATATGTAATAAATGTTCTTCCAAAGTCTTGCTGAAAATTAAAATATCATCCAAATAGACAATAACAAATTTTCCCAAGAACTTCTTAAGTACCTCATTCATAAGCCACATGAAGGTGCTCGGGGCGTTCGTCAATCCAAAGGGCATGACTAACCACTCATAAAGACCCTCCTTGGTCTTGAAGGTTGTTTTCCACTCATCTCCTTCTTGTATCTATATCTAATGATAGCCACTCTTGAGATATATCTTTGTGAAATATTGAGCTCCACTCAAGCAGTCCATAAGATCATCCATTCTTGGTAAAGGAAACTGATAATTGATGGTTATCCTATTTATAGCTCGAGAGTTTGTACACATCCTCCACTCTCCATCCTTCTTTGGTTCCAGTACTATAGGTACTACACATGGACTTGGGCTCTCCCAAATCAAGCCCTTCCTCAATAGCTCCTAAACCTATCTATTTGGCTCCTCAGTTTCAGTAGGAGTCATCCTCTGAGTAGCCTTGTTAGGAAAACTAGCTCCTGGGATTAAAACTATCTGATGACTGATTTGCCTTGCCGGTGGCAATCCTTCTAGAACATTATTAGAGATGACATCTCCAAATTCACCTAGCAAATCTGAAACTTCAAGTGGTATTTCACTACTACCTTCTTTATCTTTCCTAGGAATCAAAGCATAACACATATGTTGATGTTTCATGCCATCTAAAAACTTCCTTCCATCAAAAAGACAAATCCTAGCACTGCTACATACCTTTTTGCCTTCCTTTTTCATGGCTTTAGTTTGTGGCAAACTCCATCCTTTGTTAGAGAGTATGTGTTTTCATGACCATCATGTACTTCATGCCTATCAAATGCCATGGTCTACCCAAAAATAAATGGAAAACATCCATTGGAATAACATCACAGAGAACTTCATCATGGTAACTCCCAATTTTGAACTTCACTAAACATTGTTCACTTACCAAGTCCTTATGATCATCCTTCACCCAAGCAATCCGATAGGGTTGGGGGTGTTTCTCCCTCTTGAGCTTCAGATTAGAGACCATCTATTCTGATACCAAGTTATCAGTACTACCACCATCAATGATCACATCACAACACTTATCCTCACACTTGCACCTGGTATGTAATAAACTCCTCCTTTGTCCTGGTTCAATCTCGCCACTTAGTAAGACCCTTTCATTTACTAAAGTCTCTCCTCTTTTTGCATCCTCTAAATGTGATGATTGTGCATCCTCATCCACATGAGCAACCCTAGCTTGACCCTCAACTCTCCTATCTGTCCTTCCTTGTCATTGAGGGCATTCAAAGGCATGATGATCTTCTTCATCGTAATGGACACAAGTACCATGAAAGCCTCCTCTTCCTTTTCCACATCCTCTACCTCTTCCTCTTTGATTTCCAAAGTCTTGATCATGGGAGCGGTTGAAACCCTCATTCCTCTGGTTCCTGCTAGTACCCACATCTTCATTTTTCTTTTGGGTTTCATTTTGGCCTCCAGATGACCTACCACTACCCTTTCCTCCTTGACCATGCCCTCTTTGTCTCCCTTCAAATATTTTATTTAGAATCTCTTCAACTCGCAGGGCAAACTGGTATGCCTCTTCAACGCTGGTCATTCTTACCAGACTTAATTCCTCCTAGATGCTAGGTCACAACCCACTGATATAATGAGCAACCTTCTCCTTATTTGCTTCTACATGCCTTGCTCTAATCAAAAGTCAGTAAAACTCCTCTTTATATTCCTGGACTAATTTTTCTAGTTGCTTTAACCCATGCATCTTCTTAAACAAATCAAGCTCGTAGTCGATAGGAATGAACTACTTCTTCAATTTGTCCACCATGAGATCCCACCTTGTGATCTTATCCTTTCCTCTTCTATTTCTTTCCAATTGAACCTCTTGCCACTAGATTTTTGCATGGCTTTTTAGTTTGGCCTTTGCAAACTTAACCCTATCTGGATCCTTGATATCCTCATACTCAAAGTACTCTTCCAATTCATTGATCCAGTCGATCAACTCATTTGGTTTCAAATTTCTTGAAAATACACCCACATCAACTGTAGGTCTTTTCCCAAACTTAGTAATGGCCCTAAAAAGCCTTTCCTCTACCCAATTTAGAACTTCCCCATCAAATTCCCCTTCTGGTCCAATTTCTTCTTCTTCATTGTCATTCTCACTTTCGTCGCTTGCAGCAACATTTGTTCCTCTACGGAGCTCCTCCTGCAACACTTGTACCTACCTTTGGAGGGCTCTAACCTCCTGAGGATTAAGGGCTCTGACCCTTCCACCACACTCTCTTCATGGAGGCATCTTCTTAACTCAAACTCACAACCACACAGTCCTGGTGCAAACTGCCTCACAGTCGGCGATCTATCTACACACTCAGGAAAACCAGCTCTAATACCACTTGATGGGGACACAACCCAAGCATAGAATGGACACAACAAGAAAGAAAAAAATTTATTAACTATAAAAATATGCTAGTATACTTAGTGTAGAGAAACAGACTCCAAAACATGCCCTATGGGCTTACAATAGCATAAACCTGGAGATAAATTCTTCTCCCAGTACCTTCTCTCAAACTCCACTCCTAACTGCCTTTTACAATGCCAGAAATGTTCTTAAATAGACCTCGAAGGGTTAAGGATTAGGAATAAATTCTAGAAAGTGCTAGTTGGCATCCACTAACCAAATAAAAGGCTCTAGAAGTCACATTAGAAGTTGGCACAAAAAATTAGAAGAATCTAGAAATCGTAACCAAACTTTTGGGAGGCATAACTTTTGAACTGTAGCTTTGATTGATGAACCGTTTACATTTATGGAAATCTATTGAAGTACTCTATAGCCCTATGGACTAGCTTCACTCATCCCCCATTTTTCAGCCCTATTCAAGGTCATTTAATTCCCCTAACTTGACTTTGAAGCATTCTTAGGATGTCTCTAGAAACTAAAAAACTGCGATAACTTTTGAACTGTGGGGCCTTTTGACCTGATTATTTTTTTGGAATGCTCTAAATTACAATTACAATCATCCAACCAATTTAAACCTTCTAGTTCACCAAAATGATGGCTCAATTACATACTCCTTTTTTTTGGTATTTACATGTATCCCAAGGTGATTAAAAACTCTAAACCAGAACACTAATAGTGGAACTGTGAGAGTTGGAATTTTTATTTGACCCAAATGGGTATCCAAAAATGAAAATACATGAAATAGAAACTAAGTCTAAGTACATTTTTTTTTGGATGACACAGGATTGCCCTTATACCTCTGGATGCTCCTGCATCAGGAGGGACACTTTATTGTATATGCATGATGTATGTCATAATGGGGGGCCCTTTATTACTCCATCCCTCATGAATCTTACATTTTCATATCTCTTTTTGGGGGAGGGTTTTTCCCATGAGGTTTTCCATCTTTCTCCATTTTATAAGAGATTTCATATTGTACATGGGTAGCTAACATGGCCTAGTAGCTAGGAACATCTTGCATTTCATTTATCCTTGTGAGCTTTAGAAACTTTTCCTGAGTTGCACTTAAGGGGGCATGTTAGAGTAAATGGTTATTTTCCATTCCACTCTTACCATTTAACTCTTATCTTAAGTTTACCTAGGAGCCTTTTTTATCTTATAAGGCTAATAGTGAGTCACACATAAATCGTATATTTAATTTCTTATGGAAATTACATGTGTTTCCTACCTTTGCTAGGTGCTTAACTTTTTTAGGTGCCTAACTTTGGTAGGTTCTTAAGTTTGACTCTTGCCTATATAAACAAGCTAGCTCACATGTATTTAATGTACTAAAATGTTGTATTATAAATTTAAGTATATCAAATTTCTATTGATGCATAATTGCATCAAGTTTGTCTAATTTATTATTCTCCTTATTTCAGTTCCATTTCTTAATTTACCTCTTTCAATATGATCTTGGATTTATGTCTATATTAACTCATTCTAACATGGTAATAGACATCTACCTCCAAATTCTAGCAGATCCATTGCAATGCAAATTGGTGAGTTTATTAAGCATCTTAGAGAGAATTTTGAGTCTGTAATAATGAGCTACTTTGAAGATTTTAAATAGAAAATGAAGAAAAGACTGAGAATACTAGTTGAGAAACATTTCAATGATGTTTTCTTTCTAGTTGACATTGATTTTACATATGTTTAGGCTATAGTTCCAAGGGTAAGGTGGATAAGGTCACTAGGCTATGAGATCAATGTTGATGAGGCCTCTACAACAATCACAACATTACTTATAGAAGATGTAGATCCCAAGGCTACTCCCTTTGGCAATTATGATGTGGCTAAATCTAAGATAACAATGGATTTGAAGATAGCCTTAGTCATAAGAAAGAAGAATAAAATTGTCAAGAAACTCAAAGTGAAATTTGGTGAAGGGGTAGAAGAAAATGAAGAAGAAGAAGAAGGTGTTACTGCCCAAGCACCTCTAACCTTAACTAAAGGTCAAGTTGAAGACCAAGAAGAAGAGGTAGAAATTGAAGAAGGTGCCAAGGGAGAAGAAGCTAGTGAAGCACCTGAGACAAAGAAGAGGAAAGCAAAAACTCCAATAGTTAAAAAACCAAGGAAGGTTGTAAAACCTAATCCTATAGTTCAAGCAACTCAAACTAGCACAAGAGCTACCACCAAAAAGGCTCAAGAAATAGATAAGACAAAAGAGAAGAGGGCTAGTTCAACTACTAATGAAGTAGAGTCTAAGAAGAGGCTAAGGAGAAAATATATTGATTCAACTAAATCTGATGAAGAGAGGACCAAATCTGATGATAACAGCCAATTTTAAGTGGTAAGTCACAGCTCCTTGTTACATCTACACAATACAGGTGAAAACATAGGGAATAATGTCGATTTATCTAGTCTTACACATATTAACTTTGGTAAACTTGGAAAAGTTATGATGAACCAAGTAGAGGATTTAATATATGTCATGTTGACAATATTCAAATAGACTCCAATTAAGATTGCCAACTCATTACTGAAAGATCTATATGATAGAGTTGAGCAAAAATGGCAATATAGTCTTAATATAGATAGACAAATTAGAGAGGCTACACTTACACAAGTGATGCCAGAATTGGATAGGGCCATAATGAAAAAGGAAATAAATAAGCACACAAGGAAATTTGCACCAAAATATAGAGCATTTAGTATACTACATATTAAGATAATGGATGTTGTATAAAAGATCACTCAAATTTGGAAATCACTATATGGTTTGACATCACCCAAGCCAATAGAGAAGACACCTATTAAGGTAGGTGAGGACAAAGATGAACACCAACAAGTAACTAAGGTTACTACAATTGACACTGAGATAGTTGCACAAGAGGAAGGTGCTAAGACACATGAAGATACACAAGCTATAGCTAAGGATGAGAAGTAGACAAAACAAAGTGTAGAAGAGACTAATGTTGAGTGCTAGTCCTAAACAAGAGTTGAATACAAATACTGATACTATAAAGATTAAGGATTTTTTTTTATATTATCACTTAGAACATCAACTCCCTTATAGAGGAAGACTTGAAAAAGATACTAGTAGAATCCACTACCTAGGTAAAACTATGTGAACATCTTGTACTAGTAAGTATTGATGAGATTGAGAAGGTAGACAAGGCATCTACAGGGGAGGAAATTTAGACTTGAGAAACATCTACCACCCCTCCTAAATTCAAACTTGAGAAACATCTACCAAAACCTACATCAACCCTTGTAGTGTATCAAAGGAAAGAGCCATCCATGACCCATATTAACAAACTAGTACACAATGTGTTAGTACCAAAAAGTTGCTACATATGTACAAGATACAACACAAGTCACAACAGATCAGGAAGATACCCTTACACCTAAAGCACAAGATCAAGGTGCAACTGAGAATGTAGAGCAAGCCAAGGATAGGACTAAAGATATAGATTTGACTACAAAGCTTGAGGAGAAACTAGCAATAAAAACACTGGTGACCTTACCGACAACTATTACTTCTCCTAGTGAAGCTCTTCAAAAACTAAGTATAGAAGCTATACCCCTACAATCATCAAGGTTGGGTCTAAGAACATCCAAGGTATATTAAGTTACATTAATTGGTGATGTGACTTGGGATGAAATGATTGAGTCTCCCAAGTTTGATTTTGCAACTATCACTATTGAATAGATGAATGTACTACAAGATGCTCTTGCAAAGAAGAAAACCCAAGAACTACTCAGACAAGAACATAGGTAGAAGCAAGCATTGTTAGATATCAAGGAAATTTTTCTTGATGCATTTAGTCTACCAGCACTAGAAGAAACTAAGACAATAATAAAGCAGTTAACTAGCCTAGTTGAGAAGGTAAATGATGCAAACCTAAATTCAAATGTAAAGTTACTTGAATGGTTTCAAAGAAAGTTTCAAAATGAGGACAATGAAAAGATCTCAAGTGCTATTGCACTATCAAAAGTTTAGTTAGCAACCAATATTGACCTTGTGAAGAAGGTACTAGAGAATATTTTCTCTTTGTATACCAGAGTGTGCAATCCAACACTCTTCACACAGGAAGTTAGGAGACACATAATAAATTTGGACAGAATATGTAGTCAATTAGTATAACTTTGCCAAGGTCTCCAGCCCAAAGTGAGAAACATTTCAAGAATCTCTTGAACTCTCAAAGTTAGTCAAAAAATTTACATTTAGATGAAGCAAACATTAAGGCTAAACTAATCAGCATCTAGTCTATGCTAACTCCACATATGGAGATATTGCACAAGGAACTAGACTTTGTTGAAACACTCATGAAGAAAGATTTGTATCTTTCTACTCATGAAGGCTTAGTACACCTTGCTACCGAGCTAGCCATCCAAATCAAATCATTCAAGGTAGCTTATGATAATTGGGATGTCTCTTTGAAGATTATGCTTGAGATCCATAGAAATTTTTTGGATAAACACACTATAAGTGTATAACTCTTTGACATAAATGTCAAAAATGAGGAGAATAAGAAAAGAGAAAAATAAGAAAGGGGGAGTCATATGAGATAATGAAGAAGATAATATTTTTGATTGAGTCAATGTCAAAGATAGAGTATACAGTTTAGCTTATGCACATCTACTCAGTAGGAGAAATGATTTTCATTCAAGTACAAAACAACATAATAAACTTGAAGCCAATAGTGAAGGTAATTCTGAATAGAGTAAATCTATTTATGAGGGTAACCAGGCTATATCTAGTGGGGGTGATAAAGTAGAAGATAAAACTGTTGGGAACCCTGTTGAGAAGAGTAAGGAGGACCATATGGCTAAGACCGGTTCTCCTGTTAAGGGGATAGAGGAAGAAAAAAGGAAGGACTCTACTCACATAGAGGACTCTGTCAGGGCTCGAAAGGAGGATCAAATGGAAATGGAGGATAATAATGACAATGTCCGCTCCCCCCCACACAAGACTACTAAAGATGATAGTGATTCAATGCAGAGGGATACCATGCTCACCTTCTTGTATTCTGCAAAGGTTAAAGCTGACACCATGCTGAAAGTAGATTCTTGGATCTATAATGAAATGATGGGTTTGAAGAAAAAGGTGGAAATTCTGCAACAAAACCAGGATACTATCAATGCCAAACTTAGCCAACTAGAAGGGTAGATGGGAGACATCCCTAACAAACTTAACAACTATGAGCAGAACCTCAGAATTTTAATCAAGGAGAGTGGCACTAAGATGGAGCAGGTCACCTTGAGTATATGTGTGACCACTGCAAGCCTAAGCAAAAGGGCTAATGAAGAAATCACTTCGGCTGAGGGTCTGAGCAAAAGAAAAAGGTAGAGCTCAAGGAAGAGTGCAATGAAATTTGTTGCTACTTTGGTTGCTGATACCATTCAAGAGACTGTAGCAATTGGTAAGGAAGCTGCTAAAATGATCTTAGAGCTACAATAGTGGCTCTGGGTTGGGTTCTCTAGTTTTGTTCCTATCTGGTGCTAGTTACTGGTTGGGGTCTCTGGTCCTAGTTTTTGGTTGTTCTTGTTTAGACTGTTAGTGGTTCCAAGTCCCTGTAAAACCTGGGTTAGTTTGTTTTTGGACTTTTCTAGTGGTTTCAGGTCCCTATAAAACCTCATTTTGATATTGTTCTATAGTTTGTTGCAAGTTTCTTTTTCCTGTTGGGCTATAATGCTTTATCTTTCTACTTTTTGTTAAAGGGTTTTAGGGTCCCTTCAAAACCTACTTTTACCATAATCTAAAACAACATAATAAACTTAGGGGAGTTATTGAATTTTGAGGTATGAAGGATAAGTCAAGGTTTGCAAAATTTTGAAAATTTCTATATAAGTCAAACAGAGATATTGGATATTTGAGTTATGCTCCTAACTAAAGATTATTCATGCATGACCAAATTTTTTTGTCACTCATGTCAAAGGGGGAGATAGGTAATGTCATATTAGTTTTAACAATTGAGTGTCTATACACCTTAGTCATTTATAAGTTATGTATTTAGTTCATCCTAAACAAATAATGCATGCTAAGCATAACATGTCATGCAATGCATGCCGTGTCACTCAACTCTCAAGAAATAGTATGTACCAAGTGAGTCAAGTGCCAAGTAACTAGTAAGTGTCAATTTGCTAAAGTGTAGAGTAGATAGTATGTGCTAAGCTACAGAGATGCCAACTAATCAATGGATGCTAAGTCATTTAGAGGTTGAGTTATAGCATTGAAGTTGTAGTTGATGCCAAGCATCAGGGACTTCAAATGCCAGGTTATATAGTTTTTACATAGATGTTTGTAATGGCACAAACTTATATGTAAACCATTTTGGAGCCAACTTAAGAATTGGTTTACAATCTTAGATGATAAGGATGAATCTTTATTATGAATCCCTATGCAGTACATGCATCCAATCAAAAAAAGGGAAGGTTTAAGCAACTAGATGGATGAATTGCAATCACTGATTCATACCTAACCCTTAGTCACCTAGGTCTTTGTAATAAGGAAAAACACTAAGCAGTTTATGTGTGTGGAAGGAGAAAATAGAAGGTTTGCATGCACAAATAGAGCTTTCATGGTGATGAAGGAGTTGTGATTTGAGATACATTGTAGAATCAATTAAAGGGGAACAGAGGAAAGGAATTAAAAGATAGAAAATATATATCTAATTAGAAAGGATCAAGTAAACATTAGCAAAGAGGTGATCTATCATCAAGCAACTTAGGGCTAACCAAAGGATCATTGTTGAGACATTCTAATGTGTGAATTAGTTAAATCTCTTAACAAATTAGTCTTAACAAGCTATTATAAATCCTTTAACAAAGTTCTTACTTCATTGTAAGTTTAACAAGGTAAGAGCTAACAGTCTTTGTAAGCCTTTAATAGGGCAGACCTTTCACAAGGTAGATCATGTCTCATGATCAAAATATTATAACCTAAATTGGATACACTTTATTACTATAGTAGTTAAGATTTTTGGGTGTCATCTTACCTTCTCCTTGGAGGGTTTCTAGGTAACCAAATATCTCATGTCATATATGTGATTGAATATTTTACTTTCATACTATGGATGTATATGCTTAATTTGGTATTTCAATTTATATGCATAGATTGTGAGATAGATGTGTGGTGAATATTTTTTAGGTTAAAATTTTTAAGTGTTGATTCACCCCCCCCCCCCAAGAGTTTATTTCCCTATTTTATTTCCAACAGAAGGTACTAAAAGAATTAGAGAGTCTAAATGGAATTACCTTCCACTCATACAATCCATCATTGGTTTGAACATTGTCTTCTACTCATCTCTAGCCCTTTTCTTTATTTGATGATACCCACTCTTTAAGTCAATCTTGGAGAAATACTTTGCACCTCCTAAGCAATCAAGAAAATCTTTAACTCTTGGCATTAGAAACCTACATCTAATTGTAATCTAATTAATGGATCTTGAATAAATGCAAAATCTCCATGTTCATTCCTTCTTGGGTGCCAAAATAGTAGGTACAACACATGAACTTAAACTTTTTGCAATTAATCCAGAATCTATCAACTCCTTTATTTGTCTAGTAATCTCCTCATTTTTTGAGGTGTCATCCTGTATGGAGCCTTATTTGGTAAAGTAGCTCCTAGAATGAAAGAAATTCAATGAATAATGTCTCTTATAGGTGGTAAATACTTTGGTATACCTTCTAAAATCAAACCTCCATACTTATCCAAAAGTACTTTCACTTCACTAGGAATTGTCTTCTTTGTTTCAACCACCTTCTTATCATTTTCAATTGATCCTTTTATTTTTATTTTAGGTATCAAAAGGAAACAAGGTTTAAGCTCATCCTTTATGTCTTGTAAGAACTCCTTATCAATCATCATAATTTTGGCTCCCCTCTCTTTCTTCTCTTCCACTACTTCATGATCAACAAATGGAATCGATCTAATCACCTTTCCATCCTTCTTGATGGTGTATACATTAATTTTTACATTGTTTTACAGTGTTTATAAGTCATATTTCTAAGGCCTACCAAAAAATAGGTGGCATGCATCCATGTCAACTATATCAAAAAAAAAAAAATTGTCCTTATACTTTCCAATCTAAAAATTAACCCATGCTTGCTCACTTACAAGAGCTTATTGACCCTTTATTATCCATGAAGCCTTAGGGGGAAAAGGATGAGGTACTCTTCTAAGTTTTTACTTTTGGAAAATCTCAAGATATAACTAAATTTTTAGTAGATGCCAAGTCAATAATGACTTTACATACCTTATGTCCTGATTTGTAGGCAATCCTAGAGATGGTCTTCCTTTATGGTGGTTCCATGGTAGTAGGTACCTACAAAATTGTTCTTCTCATCATCAAATTTTCTCCTCTTTGAGGTGCACTATCTAAATCAGCCATCTCCTTCTATTGGTATTCATCGCCTTGTACCAAATGTGTTCTTCTTTCACCTTGTGAACTTGTACTAGTTATAATTGGGCACCTAGATACATAATATCCCTCCTTATTACAATCAAATCAAGTTATTGGTCTTTCCCTTCTACTATCTAATCTACCTCTTTAATTTCCTCTTCTACCTCTAAAATTTCCTTTACTTTGACTGGTTTCTTGCTCTATCTCCTTATGATCTACATGGATTTTTCCTCTTCCTTGGAAGTTGCCTCTTCCCCTTTGGTTTCTTCCTCTTCCTTTGCTATTTTTCTCTTGTCTTCTCTTCAATTTAATTCTTATTGATAACATAAATGAACTATATCAAAACACAATAGATTAATTTATTCTTGAATGTTCAACCTTAATCCATTGAGGTATCTACCAACTTTCACACATTTGCATTCACCTTGTTTTGCCCTTAGGCTCAATTTTTGGAATTATTTAGTTTAAGTTGTGACATCTAGATCCTTTTGTCTTAAAATTTGTCTCCTCTTATGTAGTTATATTTCATAATCCTCAAGTAGGTAATTTCTCTTACCTTGGTACTCATCCTACCCCATGAATTTATCATGTTCTTACCTTCTTTGACTCTTTTCTCCTTGGGTGAAATTCCACCAAGTGAGGGCTACTCCCTTTAATTTTTACTTGAAAATATTTTCCTTATCTTTCTCTACTACATTTTCACATTCAAAGTAGTTGTTCAATGATTATATCCAATCTACAATAGCATCAACAACCATCTTGCCTAAAAAGATGGGTAGGTCACCTTTGGCATCCTTCTTGCCAACTCTTCAAGGGCTTCGATGAAGTATCTTTGGTTTGTAGGAAAGTTAACCCCCTCATGCTCAAGAGAATTTTCTTCTTCCCCTTCTTCCTTTTTCTCTAAGGAAATCTTTACTCTTTTCTGCACCTATCCCTTTAACTTCTCAAGTTCATCCAATAACCACTTATTGGTTTTCTCTTATTCTTGCATATATTCTTTGCCAATTCAACATTGGTAACCATGAAAGATATCTCAGCTTTAGACTCTGATTCTGACATAAAACCCAATTTCTTTAGGAGCTTTCCCCAATCTATGATACCAATAATGATGCAGAGATATCAAAAACAAAGTTTTTTGCAAAACTCTTAGTTTGCAAGAAAATTCAAACCTTCTATCAAAGATTTTATCATATCTCACACATACCAACATCTCAAGACTTCAAACCTAATTTATTTGAAATATATTTCAACCCCCTCAACATTTATGAAGGATTCAAACCCTTATCCTTTCACACATACATGTGACAAAGCTAGAAACAACAACAAAAATGTGAAGAACAATACCTAGAATTTTAACCATTGTTCAATAAATTTTATTTTTCTCCCTCATACGAAAGAGTTAGAACCTCCAACTTGATTTTTTAGAAAGTTAATTAAAATATATATCCAACCATATGGGTTTTAGACCTTAACCAAGTTGAACACACACATGGGAACCAGACAGTGACAAATATTTTTTTTAGAAATTAGAAATTCTTTCTTAGTTCTATATCTAAACTTGTCAAAAAACCTTTTTCGATATCTATAGATTTTCCATATGATATAATTTGACCAAAAAAGAATATATACATGTGACTCTTGGATTTTTGATCTATTGTGTATTTAAAAGACTCTTAGACTTCTAAAATTTCTAGAATTTCCTAGTTATAAAGTGCAACTTTGTATTATTCAAGCAAGATTAAACAACAATGCATTTTTAGTTGTGCGACCCCTATAAAAAAACTTAGATGATCCTAATATTGAAATAATGAACTAATTAAATTCTTATAGGATAGTTGACAACTTAACATGATGGCTTATATGTTTGTGAAATTGTAATGCCCCGCCAAGGGATCCAAAAGAAATAACCTAAAGTTTTACTAAGTTTGGTAGCATTTTTTTTTTAAACATGAAAGATAAACCATTCACATCAAACACATAATAGCAGAAGAAATAATAGAGATTCAACTAAGAGCATACATAATAGGTTACATTCCTTAAGGATCCCATGAGGTTGAATCACGTTTAAATCTAATCTAATACTAATTCCATCAAATACCACATCCATATGAAAGAATAATGAAAATTCCAATGTCCATTTAATATACATTTGCTCTGAATGCCTTTTAGAAAATTAATTCAGAATGCTCATTCATCCACTATACAAGTCACAGGGTATGAAAGGCTTAAAAGAATATACATATGTAAAAATAGAAATACATCATCCTCTTTGGATCCATGATATGAACAATAAAATAAATTAAATCATCCACCATACATAATACATCCATACATCAAAAGATATAACATCCATCATAAAATATAACCATCCATCATAATGATCCATGAACAAAATGAAGGTAAATGCCAACAAAGAAAGCTCCAGCCACGGCAACTACGGACAGATCTCAATGGTAAGAGGGAAAAAAAACTACCACCCAACCATGTGGAACTTAAATGGTCCACTCTCACCATGTTGAGGAGATAGTCTCAAGTCCCAAACCGGATATCAAACCACATAACACAAAAACTCTCTAAGTCCAAGAAATCCTAAAAGTATACTAACTCAAAGATTCCAACACATAGATCGACATCTAGACCCATAGGGACACAAAGACACATGGGTATCTACTATGTAAGCAAGAAAGTGTCATCACACAAATCACGTTTAGAGTTACCCAAGTAGTCCCTTAGGACTCCCGAGTCCCTAGTGATCCCTGCAGCCACTAGTATCCTCTCTTATAGACAAGGCATACTAAGGAATGCAAGTTTGTAACCAAGCGTTCTCTCTACTCTCATCCTAGTCTATACTAGCACTTGAGGCATGGGAAAGAACATACAATTATCTCTTATTAGGTTCATTTAAGTTTGTATTAAGTGTAAAGTTATCACTTATTAAACAACTTACAATGGGTTTCCCCCAGGACCACTTAGGGTACCCAACCCCCATTGCAAGCCACTTCCCAACACTGTATATAGATAACCTACCCTAAGTTCATGAAATAAAAAATCACAAAATCACAATAAAATTGCCTCAATCATATACAAGTGACTGGGTAGCATCATAAAGATAATCATCATATCACATCAATTCTCTATGCGCAACTGGAAAGCAACCAAGATAAGTCACAATAACAATCTGTTCTCAATTAGCAACTGGAAAGTAATAAAGATAAATCATAGTATCTATCAGTTCTTAGCAAGCAACTGGAAAATAACCCAACAATACTAATCAATGACTCAGAATGGTTAAATCAGGTATCTCATAGCATATATCCCGTTATCCCACAAAGACACTGAAACATAGTAACCAACAATAAACACATACTCATTATAAGCATACCATCACATACATGGTTGAGCAATAATGATCGAGATCGATTCAACATGATACCACACTCACAAAACCCCCAAGCCTCTCGTAGATGTCCTATAACTAGTCAAAAATCTAGTCAACCCAAAAACCCCAAACATAAATAGCATAAAGAAAACAAGATACAAGCACATGTTTCAATTTGTTGAAAGCACATAGTTAAGTTAAATGTGGGGTTTCAATTTCCATTTCAGAGTTCACTAACAAGTGAAGAAATATTTCCTTCGTTTTTCTTATAATAAACTCAAGTATTAGCTTAAGTAAAAAAAAGATTTACCCCATAATTTAAAAATCAATTTTCTAAATTTACTAAGGTAAATATTATATTTGCTTTTAAGTTTGCTAAGGTAAGATTCCCGTTGATTCACATTAATCAAGACTTAAATTAAATATTAACATAATTTATAATAATTAATTAATTTAATAATAATAATTTATTAAAACATAATTTTAAATCATTATAATAACTCATCATTATTTAATAATTTAAAACTGATTAACACATATTAATTAGTATTTTCATAATTATTAAATAACATATATAATACTTTATTTATATATATATATATAATTTAATAAAAACTATTATCAAACTTAATAAATCTTAAACTTTATAAAAAAAATTTAAAAAAACTTTTAAAAAAAACAAAGCAATTTTAATTATTATCAAGGCTTAAATAAGAAGCCATGCGACCCTGCCCTTTGTCGTAGAGCCTATGACAGTAGTCGCAATACTGGCGACAATGGGTACGGCTTCCGCCGGTGTAGGACAATGGAGATGGGGTGGGGTAAAACCCCCCCTCCCTATATATATATATATATATATATATATTTATTTATTTATTTATTTATTTATTTTATTTTTTATTTTTTAATTTTTTTTTTTTTAAATTCATTCCTTTTATATAAAATGCATTTTTTTTAAATTAAAACATTTCCCATCAAAATTTGTACAATCTATTTGCAATAGATTTTGAAATAATAAAATTTAGTAAACAAATTTATTTATAGAGAACATACATACATACATACATACATACATACATACATACATACATACATACATACATACATACATACATACATATATATATATATATATATATATATATATATCAAATTCAAGAATGAATCCAATAGATGAAAAATAGTGTACCTATCTATTTTTTTTATTTTTTTTAAATTTACAATTAAAATTCAAACCCTTTTTGGTAAATTTCTCAAACTAGAATCTATTGGAAGAAAAATTATATTGAACAAACAAAACATTCCATGTACAAAGAAATTTCCAAATATCCCGAATGCACCACATGATATATTCTTCACCAAAATTATCCAAACAATCATCTAACAAACACAAAGAAGACAGGATAGAAAAGAGCACATTTAAACTATGTGAAATTCACAAGCATCTACCTAGACACTAATGCTAAATCACTACACCCTAGAAAACTGTAGAGAACAATTCCCCTTTCAAAACTTTCTCCTTTCTGAAAATTTTTCCCTTCTCCAAAATTCGTAGTCCCTTGAAAATGAATCCCCAAATTGTGATAAGGAGTTCTCTCCCTAAAATTGAGGCACTAATTGTGTGTTCACCCTAGAGAACTCTTTTCTCACAACGTTTTAACTCTTTATCAACTTTTATTTACAAGTCTTTTTTTTATCTTTACCATGCACATACAATAATTAATTAAATTACTTTATTTAATTTTATTTTTTGCTTGACCTCCTTTAAGTTAATTTATTTAATTTAGTCTCATGCACGTATTATGAAATCATGAAACTTTTAATAAACTAATTTCTTTTCCCACTTCTAAATTTATTTTTGAACATTAATTTTGATAACTATCTATTAATTTAAATAATATTATTATTTAGCATTTATTTAAAAATGCATTCTAAATATATTATTATTAAGTTAACTAAATATTATCATGTTCCAAATTTAAAACTATAAATTTATCCTCAAATTTAATTCTTTTATTTAATTCTTTTTATTTAATTAATTTCTCGATTAATTAAATAGAATATTAAAATATCATATAAATTTTCCATTACATTAAATCATTAATTAAATCTTTTAATTAGACTCAATTAACAGGAAATTCACCAAAGACTCCCAAAGTAAAATATGAAAACCCATCATAGAAAAATTCATACAAAATCAAACTAAGGGGTTAAAATCAAGAATTAACTTCACCCAACACATTCGGAAGGTACACGAGTCAGATACTTGTCCTAATTGTTAATTAGGATGAATGGCTCAAAGGTTTAGGATTTGGACTTAAGAATTTATCTCCTCTCTCTTACCAGTGAGATAATGCATTAGTGTACGCTCATCTTGTCAATTCAGGGAAGTTGATACCCAGTACCTACAACCTACATAAAATCCATGCATGTACATACACAATATATATTAAGCTAACTAGGCAATGGTAGGAAGTGGTGCATCATGTAGATCTCGACTAGCAGGTAACTATGACTCCCTTCCTTAACCACATCATAAACACCATACATAAAGAAAAAATACACACACACCATACACATGCAGTATGGGGTAAGTATCCATAAGAAAACACATATGATAATCCATCTAACTAAACATCATCAATAATTTAACAACATTGTAATAATCATCATGCACACATGAACTATAGAGTACCAACTAATCTCATCATATATCAACTGAGTATAAAATAATATCTAATAATCTCAAGATAATCCTACTAATCATCAAACATAAAACTGGCCTAAAAGTGTTTAGCAATAATAGCAAAAATGTAAACTAGGAAAATGTAGACTAGGGGCAGGCACTACATCCACCCCCCAAGATTAGGCTTCCTCCTAGAAGCCTATAAACAAGTAGGGATGTAAATCTCGTAATCTAGATGCATCCTCCCATGTAGCTAAAGATTCATTAGTAGGATTCCATTGGACCCTTACCTGCTCTATGGTTTAACCCCTAAGGGTCAACTCCCACTACTCCAAAATACGAATTGGCTCCAAAGCTAGCAGCTCATCCTCTACCCGCAACACATTACAATCAAGAATATGTAAAACATTAGGAATATACTGTCTAAGTACTGAAACATGGAAAACATCATGAATGTGAGCTAGGCTAGGTGGTAAAGCAAGACAATAGGCAACTGGGCCAATCCTCTCAAGAATCTTGAATGGTCCCACAAAGTGAGGTGATAGCTTCGAGCCCTTTCCATAATGGATCAAACTCTTTTGTGGTCGCACTCTCAAGAAAACCTTCTCTCCCACAACAAACTGCTTATCTATCATATGTGCATCAACATATTTTTTCTACCAATCCTGTGCCATAGTCAAGTACTCTCAAATACGCACTACCTATTGCTCCATATCACAAAGCATCTCAGGACCCAACAGGATGTGATCCTCAAGATTGTCCCAACTCAAAGGTGTACGACAAGGATGTCGATATAAGGCCTAGAAAGGTGTTATGCCAATAGAACTATGATACCCATTGTTGTAAGCGAACTCCACTAGGTAGAGATAGTCCTCCCAATGAGTCTACCTATCCATCACATACATCCTCAACATATCCTCCAGAACCTGATTCACTCACTCTATTTGTCCATCTAGCTCTGAGTGATATGCTAAACTAAAATTCAATTGTGCTCCAGCATCATGCTATAGTGATGTCCAAAATGTGGAAATGAAAATAGGATCCCTATCCAAAATGATCTTTCAGGGAATACCATGTAGTCTCATGATGTCATACATAAAGACATTAGCTATAGAAATTGCAATGTAGGAACACTTAATTGGCAAAAAATGTGCCACCTTAGTCAACTGATCAATAGTGACCATGATAGCTTCATGACGACAAGAAATCATAGGTAATCCTACTGTGAAGCCCATAGAGATGATGTCCCACTTCCATGAAGGAATGAGATTTGGCTACAAAAGTCCTACGAGATGCTGGTGTTCTACCTTGACTCTCTGACACTCAAGACATCCGAGTCTATAGTTAGAGATGCAGGTAGAGCTCATAGAGTATTTGTAGTATTGGATCACCATTAGGTAGACCATTAGGGGATAGTAGTTGAGACTACAAGAGCTATTTGAGGTACACCTCTCTCTGTATTGTTTGATTCAGGTGCCATAGATTCTTTTATTTCACCATCTCTAGTTGTTAACTATAAGCTAGAAGTATTTAAGCAAGATCATGGTTGGCAAGTGGAACTAGCCTTAGGCACTAAAGTTTCCACATATTCTATAGTTCATAAGTGTGGACTTAGCATAGGAGGGTTTTAGACTTCAATTGACCTTTGAGTTATTCCTCTTGGCTCCTACGATGTTGTCTTAGGTATGGATTGGCTCAGCTCTCATAGAGCTAGTATGGACTATAGAAAGAAGACCATTATGTGTCAGAATGACCAAGGAAAGGATGTAGAGATTGTGGGGATACCGAGGCCTATATCTCTATAGATGATTTCTGCTATGCAATTGAAGCAGAGCTTTCGTAAGGGATGTTAGGTATTTTTTGTTATGGTAAATGAACTAGATGAAGAGTACCTTGTAAGGAAGACTTTAGAGCACCCTATTTTACAGGAGTATGCAAATGTCTTTCCACCTAACAATATGGAATTTTAACTTATATTACAAATGGCATATAACAAAGTTTTAAAAAAAATCTACTTCATGTGATTTTATACAAAACATTGCATGTGACGTGATAAGGGCAATGCATAGCTCCTATGATTGCATAGTACAATAGACGTTGTCGAGTTAAGAGTAAGTAAAGTGGGAGGTGGGGATTGGTGGCCCCACCCACCCCAATTTTTTTTTTTTTTTTTTAATATGTTAATTTTTTTAATATCATATTTAAATAAGTTTAGTTTATTAAATTTTATTAATATAAAATGTAAATAAATCAATCCCTTTCACAATAACATATGATAATTTTTATTTATGTATATTTTTATTTATTTATTTTTAAAATTTCAATTTGTTTAATTAAAACAAGAACCCTATCCAATAACAATCTTTAAATATGTATACATAACATTTTAAAAAAAAAAAATTGATTACCACATTATTCTGGTAGAGGAACTATTAATAACCATCTGAATTTTTAATCTAGAATTCTCATTTTTAAATTCAAACCCTACCAAAATTAAATCCTACTTTCTTTAATCTAGAAATCTAGGATCTTCTAATTTCTTTTCTAGTCTCTACGTATGCAGAATATATTGACAAGCATTTAATAA
The DNA here is from genome assembly GCA_028749045.1 of Cupressus sempervirens. Lineage (NCBI taxonomy): Eukaryota > Viridiplantae > Streptophyta > Pinopsida > Cupressales > Cupressaceae > Cupressus > Cupressus sempervirens. The sequence continues at coordinate 134,599,205 of CM053791.1, read as the reverse complement.
TTTACCATATTGAAAAATTTAAGCTTTCATCACAAACAATTCAGATTTATAATCCACAGACAGGAAGAAGATAGGAAAGGATAATTTCCCAATTAATCAGTGGTCAAAACACAAGACCCTATCTGACCCTGATGCCAATACGCAATCCCTGAAAACTATGTGAGAATTCGCTCCTCTTCAAGAACCTTTCTCTAAAAAAATTTCCTAGAGTTTTCCTTTTGAAATTTGCTTCCAAAATTCATCTCCAAAATTTGTCTCCCAAAATTCATGTCTCGAAAATGAACCTTCTAATTGTGATAAAGGTTTCTCTCTCCTTAAATCAGGAAACTAATTGTATGTTCACCTAGGAGAACTCTAATTACCTTTTAGGGTTTTTGTCTCCACAACTCTAACATTATATTTACTTTATTTAATTATTTCTTTCATGCACAATTAATTTGCTTTTATTTAATTTATTAACTTTTAAATCTCACGTGCACTTTATTAAAATATCTTTATTAAGTTCACATATTTTATCTTTTTAATTAATTTCCTATATTTTAATCTCATGCACGCATCATGCAAACTTAAATCTTTTTCATAATTTAATATCTTTCTCCTTTTTATATATTTTTGAAACTTAATTGATTAAATATTTATCAACTTAAATAATAATAATATTTAGCATTTATATAAAAATGAACTCTTAATATATTATTATTAAATTAAATAAATAATCTCAAGTCCCAAATAGGATATCAAATCACATAACACAAGAACTCTCTAAGTCCAAGAAATCTTAAAAGTATACTAACTCAAAGGTTCCAACACATAGATCGACATCTAGACCTAGAGGCACACAAAGACACATAGGTATCCACTATGTAAGTAGGAAAGTGTCATCGCACAAATCATTTTTAGAGTTACCTGAGTACTCCCTTAGGACTCCCAAGTCCCTAGTGATCTCTACAACCACTAG